>SJYX01011830.1:120784-132834 GCA_006410675.1 Oreotragus oreotragus
TCATGGTTCATGTATTGCTAAAGCCTGGCTTGGAGAATTTTGAGCATTACTTTACTAGCGTGTTAGTTGCCTAATGAGAGATAAATATCAATTTGGCTACTGATGTATGCGATATACCCTAAACTAAAAATTGATGATAGCGAGGACTTTTCTGGCAAACAGGACTTCTCTACCTAGAACATTCTCAAGAATGTCAGATCTTTGCTTTGATGTTTGAGAAATGTGGGGATCATAGGAATGATTTTTCAGGTTCCCTTCAGTCATCGTGACTCTCTGCTGTCACCCAGAAAGAAAAAGACTGATTGGGTTATCTCAAAGCAGTGTAAAGATTGCGACCCTCTTGTTTTATGGAAAGAAGTCTTTCTTAAATGTTTATGCCACATAAACAGCACAGGGTGATTGTTATGTTACCTCACAAATCTTAGCCTAAATGATATAAAATAGAGCCTTTCTGGCCTCGCTCCTCCCACTTCTGGATGTAGGGTGCAGTGGCAGCTGTGATAAAAACCCCTGCTTTGGGGAAGGAGAACTCTTGTTTTTGGATAGACACATTCTGGTTCAACAACCTCAAGCCACCAATATAAGATTATGAATCAAGCTGTAATTTGAAGTCAGTTATCTTTAACTTTAGGCTGGGGGAAGCTACCCAGTTAGTGACCTTAGGTCACTGAATGATTTTCAAACATTATTGTGCATATGAACCACCTGACCTGCGTGCGTGCTTGCATGCTCAGTCATTTCTGACTCTGAGAGCCCACGGAGTGTAGCCCACCAGGCTCCTTTGTCTATGGGACTCTTCAGGCAAGAATTCTGGAGTGGATTGCCATTTCCTCCTCCCAAGGATCTTCTTGACCCAGGGATCGAACTTGCATGTCTTGCATCGGCAAACAGATTCTTTACCACTGAGCCACATGGGAAGCCCATGTAAATCACCTGAGGATGGTGTTAAAAATCCGTATTTCAAGGTCCTACCCTTACCGATTGTGGTTCAGAATGTCTGAGATGACATTAAAAACCTTGCAAATTTCACAGGCATCCCAAATAACTTAACCATTGGTCTTTTCTGGTGCCTCAGATGGTAAAGAATCTGCTTGCCATGCAGGAGACCCAGGTTCAATCCCTGCATCAAGGAAGATCTCCTGGAGAAGGGAATGGCTACCCACTCCAATATTCTTGACTGAGAAATCCCATGGACAGAGGAGCCTGGTGGGCTACAGTCCATGGGGTCGCATGGGGTTGCAGAGTCAGACACAACTGAGTGACTAACACTAAATTATACAAGAGACACACTGAGAAATTCTATTTGTTCTTTCCTGACATCAGGGGGCTATTGTGAGAGCAGAGCAGATAGCATATGTGAGCATATTTTGAATGCTTTTTAAAGGAAGGCAGAGTGCCAATAAATACAAGGTTACTGTGCAGCCAGTTTTCTCCCCCAGGCACTGAAGGAAGTAAGAACCTCTCCTTTGTGAGTCAAAAGGAAGCCCAGAATCTCCTCTCTGCATCCAGTCATCTACAAAGAGATTTCCTACACAACTGTACTTTGTACTGGGCTCCAATCCGCTGGAAGCAAAACTGGTCTGATTGTGAACAAGTTGACAGGAGATGAAAGCATTTTTCTCCACTCTGATGGAGGATGTCTTGTTGCAAGTTAGCTGCGGGTTTGCCATGCACTGAGGGCGCCTTGGTGAGAAGTGGACTTGCAGGAAGCTTGCAAGGCTCCGTGGGGGAAGGGAAGCAGATCCTGCGCACAGCACTGAGATCAGACATCGTGTTGTCTCTGTAAGCATTAGGTAATGAAACCTTTCTGAGCCATGAAAGAGAAAAAGCTCCATGGTTGTCCATTTCACCCCTGCCCAGATGTCAGTCACTTTGAATGTGTTTCCTCAGCAAATATTTATGGAGAACCCACTATATGTCTTTTCCACACCACAGTTCAAAAGCATCCATTCTTCAGCACTCAGCTTTCTTTATAGTCCAACTCTCACATCCATACATGACCACTGTAAAAACCATAGCCTTGACTAGACGGACCTTTGTTGGCCAAGTAATGTCTCTGCTTTTTAACATGCTGCCTAGGTTGGTCATAACTTTTCTTCCAAGGAGCAAGCATCTTTCATTTCATGGCTGCAGTCACCATCTGCAGTGATTTTGGAGCCCCAAAATAAAGTCTCTCACTGTTTCCACTGTTTCCCATCTATTTGCCATGAAGTGATGTGACCAGATACCATGATCTCAGTTTTCTGAATGCTGAGTTTTAAGCCAACTTTTTCACTCTCCTCTTTTACTTTCATTAAGAGGCTCTTTAGTTCTTCCTCCTTCTGCCATAGGGTGGTGTTGGAGAAGACTCTTGAGAGTTCCTTGGACTGCAGGGAGATCCAATCAGTCCACCCTAATGGAAATCAGTCCCGAATATTCATTGGAAGGACTGATGTTGAAGCTGAAACTCAAATACTTTGGCCACCTGATGCGAAGAATCGACTCATTTGAAAAGATCCTGATGCTGGGAAAGATTGAAGGCGGGAGGAGAAGGGGATGATGGGATGAGATGGTTGGATGGCATCACCAACTCAATGGACATGAGTTTGAGTAACCTCCAGGAGTTGGTGATGGACAGGGAGGCCTGGCGTGCTGCGGTCCGTGGGGTTGCAAAGAGCTGGACACGACTGAGCGGCTGAACTGAACTGAACACCATGTGTCAGGTACCAACTCAGAGAATAAGACACCATTGCTCCCCTACTGTGAGCCATTTACACTCTCCTGAGGGATAGCAACAAGTTGTTGTCCATTGCAATTTGTGTGAGTGTGGAATGCATTAGAGAAATAGTAAGCCGCCTAGCTCATCCTACAGTGGAGTGGCAGAGGGTGGCAGGGGAGGGTTGCTATGGTAACTGCCAGCCAATCTTAGATCAAAGAAAGGAATAGGAATCAGCCAGGCTTTTTAAACACACAGACACAAGTTTTATTTAGGTTTTAACTAAGGGGCTTTCCTAGTGGCTCACACAATAAAGGATCTGCCTGCAATGCAGGAGACCCAGGTTCAATCCCTGGGTCAGGAAGATTGCCTAGAGAAATGAATGGCTACCCATTCCAGTATTCTTTCCTGGAGAGTTCCATTGTCAGAGGAGCCTGGAGGGCTACAGTCCATGGAGTCTCAGCCCATTCCTTACCCTCAAGCCCTGAAGCTTTGTTAACAAGATCTTGAAAAGTATTGCACAATACTTGGCCACAGTAGAGTAATAATAATGATAATTCTATTTAATCAGACTTCACTGGGCCAGGTTCTATAATAACTTGAAATATACTCATTTAATTTTTGACACAACAATAAGATACAAGACAACTTAATCTCATTTTAGAGTGAAGGAAATTGAGACTCTGAAATTTTAAAGATCTGGAGCTTCCCTGGTGGCTAAATGGTAAAGAATCCACCTGCCAAGGCTGGAGACGCAGGTTCGATCCCTGGGTCAGGAAGATCCCTTGGAGAAGGAAATGGCAACCCACTCCAGTATTCTTGCCTGGAGAATTCCATGGACAGAGGAGCCTGGTGGGCTGCAGTCCACAGGGTTGCAAAGAGTTCAAGTTGGGCACAACTTAGCAACTAAACAACAACAACAAAAAGTTTAATGACCTACTCCAGTAGCACACCTTTCTCACCTCAGAGTTTGTGTTCTTAAGCATGGTGATAGTGCATCCCTGGAAAGTAGCCTGGTACCAAGAAGGGGCTCGGTGACTACCTAATGAATAGGGCCTTCAGCAAGTAATAAATATCAACAAAGCAAAGCAAAAAAAATTCATGGTTACCATTAATACAACACTAATGAATGTTTACAGGAGAATGAAGTAGCTCATTTGAAACAAAGCATCATTTATATACATAGCACTTTTCTGCTTATAACATGTATGAGTTATTTATTTCTTAAAATCCCCATGGGAGATAACTAGAGTAGGTTTCATAATCTCACATTACAGAGATAGAAGAGATAGTATCGATACTACTGATAGTAGATAGATTATTTCTCATAGAGATGAAAAGATTAAGAGAGAGAGAAATAAATTTTAAATTGCCCATGGTCTCATAGAGACCAGAAAGCAAACTTTTAAATCCCATACCAGAGATTATTCCTCTGCTCAATATATAGAGCAATCTAGATTGCCCAGTATACTCAGTATAGATTGATAGTGGCTTTGGGGTTGGGAGCACTGTGTGCTCCTGTGCTAACTGTGAATTTAAAACATGGTTGACAGTCTTGAGAATTCAGGGCACTGGTCACGTGGCAGCTCAAGGGAAATTCTTCCCTTAAGGTGCTTTTCCCTGCAACAGGAAAATTCATCTCAAAACTTATGGAACAGTGAAAGTTATTACCTCCTCTTTAGTTCCAATATACCTACTCAGTACCTTCTGAGTTGTAGGCATTCTAGGCCTTGGAGATTCAGTAGCAGAAGGGATAGACAATAGATAAAGTAAGTGGAATATAAGCTATAAAGTTATAAGGGCAATTGTGGAAAGTGAAACAATGGAGGGTCTAGGGATGTGGGTGTTCACTTTTAAATAGGATGATCAAGAAGTCATGCAAAAGGTAACATTTTGGCAATGAGATGAAGAAGGTGAGAGGGTAACTCATGAGGATGTCTGCAGAAGCAAGTTCCAGACAGAGGTAATGGTCAGTATAAATGCACTGGGGGAAAAACTCGTCTGGTATGTTCAAGGACTAGACATGAGGCATTGTTGTCGTTGTTCAGTCATCCAGGTGTGTCCAACTCTTTGCGACCCCATGGACAGTAGCACACCAGGCTTCCCTGTCCTTCACCATCTCCCGGAGTTTGCTCAAACTAATGTCCGTTGAGTATTCATTGATGCCATCCAACCATCTCATCCTCTGTCACCCTCTTCTCGTCCTGCTTTCACTCTTTCCCAGCATCAGGGTCTTTTCCAATGAATCAGTTCTTCGCATCAGGTGGCCAAAATATTGGAGTTTCAGNCAAACTAATGTCCGTTGAGTATTCATTGATGCCATCCAACCATCTCATCCTCTGTCACCCTCTTCTCGTCCTGCTTTCACTCTTTCCCAGCATCAGGGTCTTTTCCAATGAATCAGTTCTTCGCATCAGGTGGCCAAAATATTGGAGTTTCAGCTTCAGCATCAGTCCTTCCAATGAATAGTCAGCGTTAATTTCCCTTAAGATGGACTGGTTGGATCTCCTTGCAGTCCAAGGGACTCTCAAGAGTCTTCTCCAGCCACCACAAGTCAAAAGCATCAATTCTTCAGAGTTTAGACTTTATGGTCCAACTCTCACATTCATACATGACTACTGGAGAAACCATAGCTTTGACTACATGGATCTTTGTCAGCAAAGTGATATCTCTGCCTTTTTAATATGCTGTCTAGGTTTGTCATAACTTTTCTTCCAAGGAGTAAGTATCTTTTAATTTCATGGCTGCTGTCACCATCAGCAGTGATTTTGGAGTCCAAGAAAATAAAGCCTGACACTGTTTCCATTTTTTCCCCCATCTATTTGCATTAAGTGATGGGACCAGATGCCATGATCTTGGTTTTATGAATGTTGAGTGTTAAGCCAACTTTTTCACTCTCCTCTTTCACTTTCATCAAGAGGCTCTTTAGCACCTCTTCACTTTCTGCCATAAGGATGGTGTCATCTGCATATCTGAGATTATTGATATTTTTCCTGGCAGTCTTGTTTCCAGCTTGTGCTTCATCCAGCCTGGGGTTTCACATGATGTACTCTGCATATAAGTTAAATAAGCAGAGTGACAATATACAGCCTTGATGTACTGCTTTCCCGATTTGGAACCAGTTTGTTGTTCCATGTCCAGTTCTAACTGTTGCTTCTTGACCTGCATACAGATTTCTCAAGAGGCAGGTCAGGTGATCTGGGATTCCCATCTCTTGAAGAATCTTCCACAGTTTATTGTGATCCACACAGTCAAAGGGTTTAGAGTAGTGGGGCTGGAGTTGAGTGACCAAAGGGAGAAGTTGTGGGAGGTGGAGACAGAGATAAGGAAAAGCAGGAGCAAGCAGGGGCCTTAGAGACCATTTTAAAGACGTGAACTTCTGCTTGAACGAGATAGAGAACTGCTAGTCACAAAATGCTCATTTCAATAGTAGGTCAATAATAAATGGTAAGGTGCCAAGGTCAGAAGCAAAGAGCACAGTTGAACTTAGGTCAGTGTCATAAGTCAGTTTTTCACAAAATAAGCCCTGAGTCAGCTGTCCCCCAGAGTTGATTAATTCCCTGGCTGGAGTATGGCATGCAGAATTCAGATTCTCTCCAACTCCCTGCTTTGCTGCCCTTGGGATGTCAGCTTTGTCCCAAGACAACTGTAGTCACTCAGGGCGTGACATTCAGACAACAAATCCTGGTGTAAAGATGTTGTTGTGGGTTTTGTTGTTTTTGTTGCTTACAATTCTTTTGCAGTGTTCCTAACAATTTCTTATGATGGCCCTTTGGCCTTAGTCTGAGTCATATACTCACTTCTCAACCAACATTAACAAGGAGAATGGGATTAGCCTAGCTGCCCTACGCAGATCAGGCTTGCACAGGAACTTGAAACAGCATGATCATCTCCAAGTAGAAGATACTATGATAAAATCTGGGCTTTCCAGCAGGAACCATGCCAACTACAGGAAGCAGAGGCAGACGAATTCTATTGCTGAATGCATGCTAAGTCACTTCAGTCATGTCTGACTCTGCAATGCCATGGACTATAGCCAGCAAGAATCCTCTGTCCATGGGATTCTCCAGGCAAGAATACTGGATTGGGTTGCCATGCCCTCCTCCAGAGGACCTTCCTGACCCAGGGATCAAACCTGTGTCTCTTATGGCTCCTGCACTGACAGGTGGGTTCTTTACTACCAGTGTCACCATTGGCAAATGGTAGAAGCTCATTGGCTAGTTCCTTGTAGAACAATCAGTTCAGTTCAGTCGCTCAGTCATGTCTGACTCTTTACAACCCCATGGACTGCAGCACACCAGGCCTCCCTGTCCATCACCAACTCCCAGAGTTTAAACACTTTGGGCTCCAGTAAACCCAAAGGCCAAGCTTTTGTGGGCTGACTTCCTTAAAGCTGGTATCTGGATGTATGAGATGATAACTTGCCTTTTATTTTCTTTTTGTGTTACTAATTACGCAGGCTCAGCATCATGCCAGCTTATTCCCTGTGTTATTTGTCAATGGAATTTAAAAGCTGAAAATAAATAATTAAGCACATAGACACTGTGGAGTGGTACCTGGTTTTGTGCTCAAGGTTTCAAGGAAGAATTATGGCTTTTTCTTCAGTGATTATTTTTAATTTATTAGGTGTGTGTGTGTGTGTGAAGTCACTCAGTCATGTCCGACTCGATCCCATGGACTGTAGCCTACCAGGCTCCTCCCTCCATGGGATTCTCCAGGCAAGAGTACTGGAGTGGGTTGCCATTTCCTTCTCCAGGGGATCTTCCTAACCCAGGGATCGAACCCGGGTCTCCAGAATTCCAGGCAGATGCTTTAACCTATGAGCCACCAGGGAAGCCCAATTTATTAGGTAGAGTTTCTTTTTTTTTTTTTTTTAAAGAAGAGTGTAAGTTCCTTTATAATAGTATGATTAGGGGTAAGACTATTGAATTTCACTCAGCTACTTGTCTGGTAAATATTGAGTATTAGCTGTTGAAAATACTGCAGTACTTGAAATAACCAAGGTCTTTTGTGTTATGGAGCTTTCATTGTAGTCAGTGAGAAAGATGATGAATAAAGCAAGCTTTTGGAAGCACAAGGTCATTTCAGATGGTGACAAGCTATAAAGAATATACAGTGTGATACTGGGGTTGTGGTTGTATGAGGTGATGGGGAACACTACCTCGCATGGTTGTTCTCTGGGGCTTTTTTTTAAGAGGTGAGACCCAAATAATGAGCAGAAGCCAGGTTCAAAAGATGTGCTGGACTACTGTTTTGACCCAGGGAACAGGTAGTGCAAAGGTCCTGTGGCAGAAGCAAACTTAGCATGACCAGAAGGAAGACTAGAATGATAGGAGTGGTGGGTGGGGGGAGGATGAGGTCACGAAGCAGCAGCAGCAGGTTCAGGCGAGGCCTGGAAATCTATGGCAACTACTTTGTGTCTTGTTCTGGATATTACAGCCATTGGAGGTTTTCAAGTATGGGAGTACCCTGATGTTTTCAGAAGTAAAAGTGAAAGTGAAGTCACTCAGTCGTGTCCGACTCTTTGCGACCCTGTGGACTGTAGCCCACCAGGTTCCTCCGTCCATGGGATTCTCCAGGCAAGAATACTGGAGTGGGTTGCCATTTCCTTCTCCAGGGGATCTTCCCGACCCAGGGATCAAACCCAGGTCTCCCGCATTGCAGGCAGACACTTTAACCTCTGAGCCACCAGGGAAGCCCCAAGAGAATTGGTCATTTGACCTTTCAACAAAGCCTAGGTCATTTCACCCCAATAGAGAACTTTAGTAATGTAACTTGCCCTGAAGTTGTATTGAGAAAGTTAAATCTCATCTCTAAACTCAGACTTTTTTGTCGCATGCTTGTTTTGTTTTGCATTCAACCCAGAGGTCTTCATACTCACCTCTCAGAGTTCAGCATTACCAGTGGTCTGGAGCTCACTGTGGTCTCCTTGCCAAGGACCACAGTAGCAACTAGTAAGATTTAATTTTAGTCAGTGCCTAGAATTTGACTTTCAAGGCATTGTTGAGATCACTTTAATTGCGGAGTCCACAGAACTCAGGCATCCTTGGTTTATATATAGTTCAGGGAATGGAGGGATTTTTTTTTTTTTTTAATTTTACTCTTTACCATGCTGGGCATTTCTGAACTTTTGTCAGCTCTTTCTTTAAGAATCATGATAATTTGTTTTTCAGGAGTGATTCTTCTGATCACTGTTTAAAAACAACCTTTCCCCACATTATGGCAGAAGTTAGTTCTTGGTGTGAGCCTACTCTACACCATTCATCAATGTATCAGGCAATTTCAGTGCTGACAGTTCTATGCAAACAGTATTCAAGCAGTAATGATTTCCAAATATTGATACCAAGTGCCTATTTTCTAAGGAAAATGGATGATAATTTTCTACAACTTACCATTCACACATGCGTGAGAATTTACATTCTTCCTTTTCATTAGTCTATGATTGATGTAAAGTGCAGCTTCTCATGGGATGTATCTGAAAGAGAATGTATTTCAATAAGTAATTTACAACTTGCTAAAGATAAGCTGCCTTTACAAAATATTTTTATTTAATAGCACCTTAAACCAATTCATGAAGCTAAAACTGAAAAAGTAATTCACAAACTCTATCTTCCCCATGTAAATAAAGAAAAAACAAACAGCAACAGCAAAATACCAATCAGCTTTAACTTTTTAAATATTCGATTCAGTTCAGTTGCTCAGTCACATGTTCAACTCTTTGTGACCCCATGGACTGACTGCAGCTCACCAGCTCAGACTCATGTTCATCGAGCCGGTGATGCCATCCAACCATCTCATCCTCTGTCATCCCCTTTTTCTCAGGCCTTCAAACTTTCCCAGCATCAGGGTCTTTTGCAATGAGTCAGTTCTTTACATCAGGTGGCCAAAGTATTGGAGTTTCAGCTTTAGCATCAGTCTTTCTGATGAATATCCAGGACTGACTTCCTTTAGGATTGACTGATTTAATATTGCAGTCCAAGGGACTCTCAAGAGTATTCTCCGATACCACAGTTCAAAAGCATCAATTCTTCGGTGCTCAGCTTTCTTCACAGTCCAACTCTCATATCCATATATCCTGGGATTTCATATGATGTACTCTGCATATAAGTTAAATAAGCAGAGTGACAATATACAGCCTTGATGTACTGCTTTCCTGATTTGGAGCCAGTTTGTTTTCCCATGTCCAGTTCTAACTGTTGCTTCTTGACCTGCATACAGACTTCTCAAGAGGCAGGTCACATAGTCTGGTATTCCCATCTCTTTCAGAATTTTCTACAGTTTGTGGTGATCTATGCAGTCAAAGGCTTTGGTATAGCCAATAAAGCAGAAACAGATGTTTTTCTGGAACTCTCTTGCTTTTTTGATAATCCAACGGATGTTGGCAATTTGATCTCTGGTTCCTCTGCCTTTTCTAAAGCCACTTTGAACATCTGGAAGTTCACAGTTCACGTACTGTTGGAATTATAAATTTTGGGTTGGCCAAAAAGTTCATTTGAGTTTTTCCATTAGATCTCACAGAAAAAGTCAAACAAACTTTTTGGCCAACTCAATAGTTGCATTTCTTTTCAAATAAAATGATACTCAGTATCCNTCTGCCTTTTCTAAAGCCACTTTGAACATCTGGAAGTTCACAGTTCACGTACTGTTGGAATTATAAATTTTGGGTTGGCCAAAAAGTTCATTTGAGTTTTTCCATTAGATCTCACAGAAAAAGTCAAACAAACTTTTTGGCCAACTCAATAGTTGCATTTCTTTTCAAATAAAATGATACTCAGTATCCCTAATACAGACTTGAGGAATCAGGAAGAATGGATTTATCAGAGTTAAAAGCATGAACTCTAAAGAGATAGCCTGGGTTTGAATCCCAGTGGCACCACATTCTATGTCCCTTTAAATAAGTTACATAAGCTTTTTTGACTGAACTTTACTTTTCTTCTCAGTAAAATGAGGAGAGGGGCCGGGTAAGTAGTTTTTTCCTTTATAGACTTGTCACGAGCAGTAAATCAACCATGTAAAGCACAGAACCTGACACCAAGTAATTACTAAGTAAATGTTAGCTATTATGCTAATGAGAAGCACAGATTATATGAAAATAAAAATAACCTGTCATCCCACCATCCAGATAATTATTTCTTTAATATTTAATATTTAGTAAATTTGATACATTTTTTTCAACATGAATTTAAAATGTTCATCAGTCTCATGTGTTTACTAAAAGGATTACTTACACATGGATGCAAACACAAGCCTTATCTTTGGGAAGAGCAATAAAGGTCTATAGATGATTCTGGGCTCAGTTTCTACCTACATAATGCCATAACAGTGTGAAGGCAATTGTAGATAGCCAATTGCCTCTATATTATCAACAAACATGAGCAGTTTGTTAATACTCATTGTGCTTTGCTGTGCTTAGTCATTCAGTGGTGGCCGACTCTTCACCACCCCATGGATTGTAGCCTGCCAGGCTCCTCCATCCATGGGGATTCTCCAGACAAGAATACTGGAGTGGATTGCTGTGCCTTCCTCCAGTGGATCTTTCCAACCCATGGATCAAACCCAGGTCTCCCGCATTGCAGGTGGATTCTTTATCATCTGAGCCACCAGGGAAGCTGTAATACTCATTCAGTTCAGTTCAGTTGTTCAATCATGTCTGACTCTTTGCAACCCCATGAATTGTAGCACGCCAGGCCTCCTGTCCATCACCAACTCCCGGAGTTCACCCAAACTCATGTCCATCGAGTCCGTGATGCCATCCAGCCATCTCATCCTCTGTTGCCCCCTTCTCCTCCTGCCCCCAATCCCTCCCAGCATCAGAGTCTTTTTCAGTGAGTCAGCTCTTCTCATGAGGTGGCCACAGTACTGGAGTTTCAGCTTTAGCATCATTCCTTCCAAAGAAATCCCAGGGCTGATCTCCTTCAGAATGGACTGGTTGGATCTCCTTGCAGTCCAAGGGACTCTCAAGTGTCTTCTCCAACACCACAGTTCAAAAGCATCAATTCTTCGGCACTCAGCTCTCTTCACAGTCCAACTCTCACATCCATACATGACCACTGGTAAAACCATAGCCTTGACTAGATGGACCTTAGTCGGCAAAGTAATGTCTATGCTTTTGAATATGCTATCTAGTTTGGTCATAACTTTCCTTCCAAGGAGTAAGTGTCTTTTAATTTCATGGCTGAAGTCATCATCTGCACTGGTTTTGGAGCCCCTCAAAATAAAGTCTGACACTGTTTCCACTGTTTCCCCATCTATTTCCCATGAAGTGATGGGACCAGATGGGACCAGATGATCTTCTTTTTCTGAATGTTGAGCTTTAAGCCAACTTTTTCACTCTCCTCTTTCACTTTCATCAAGA
>SJYX01011830.1:153726-202713 GCA_006410675.1 Oreotragus oreotragus
TCAGAGTGCCCCCTGTCTCTTATACACAATTCCCCCGCTCTAGGTCATCACAGAGCACCGAGCTGAGCGCCCTGTTCTGTAAAGTTCTTGCAGCAGAATATCTTCCAATGATACCCAAAAGCAGGACTGCTGGAAGTACACACACGCACAGAGGAAAAATACACATTTTTTTTTTTCCAAACTCTTTACTTTTAGAAGTAAACCAAGCAGTGTTCTCTACCTTCTAGGCACAGTTCCACTCTGTGTGTGTATGGATGTAGGTACAGTTACCTGTTTGTATTCCTCACAACAATCCTATGAAGCAGGTACAGTTACTATCCCTGTGAGTTAAACATGGAGACACCAGAGCACAGACGCGTCAGGTATCTTGTCCAAGGTCACACAACTATTAAGTACAGGAGCTAGGATTAGAATCCACACAGTTCAGTTCCAAAGTACCTGCCAAGAAAGGATTTTGCTCTATTTTGTGCCTTTTTACATATTTATAGAATTCTTATATGTATTTGGAATTCTTGTCTCGGCCCCTTTCACATATTTAGAACCAACCCACTCTTTGGGTCCAAATCAAACGCACTTCCACCTACAGCGTTCCCTGACTACTCATTTTCTCATTGTTACAAATACGCAACTACATTGAAAATCTTTCCCAAGTCCACATTGTGATTCTCTGTAACACAGAAATAATATTCCACCACATGAAGGGGTTATTATAAGGATTAAGTGAGACAAAACCTTACATTGTTTGACTCTGCTTTGCATTTCAAGTTTGTTTTCCAGTTTTACGTGCAGTAGATGAACAGTCCCTGCTTTCATCTACAGCCAGTCCTCCCCTGTGAGCTGAATCCTACCCCTGACCCCTACTCAAGCCCCTCACGCCTGCACTCAGCCCCTCTCCCTCTGCTAAGTCTTTCCTCTCTACAGGATCCTATGGGGCTGTATGTGGACTCACAGACATGTTGTAAATCAGCTCACTTAAAGTAATCATCTCCTCATCCTGTATCCCCTTCAGCTGCTGCCTCATTCCCCACTCCCCTTTCCAGAAAAAAAAAAAAAAAGCCTTGAAAGGGTCCTCCACACTGTCACGGCGTCTTTTCCTCCTGTTTGGTCTTTCCATCCCTCCCTCACCGAAACAGCTCTCATGAGAGTCACCAGTAACCCTCTCATTCATGAATCCTGTCATCCTCTGCTGCAGCCCTCACTAGTTTTGGCCCACACAGTCGCTGCTTCCTTCTTGAGAGAGTTTCTTGTCTTGGCCTCAAGGCCACACTTTCTGTTTCCCTCTCCCTCACTGGCAAGTCCTTCCCTGACTCCCCAGCTGGTTTCTCATCATCTTCCCGACCTAGAAATATTGGGGCCCCGGGCTCAGTCTTCTTAATCTATACTTGCTCCTAGTGATCTCATGGTTTGAAATCTCTTCTATTCAGCTTATATTTCTAGCTCCAGCTTCTCCCTACAATACAGACTTGTATATCTATCTGCCTACCTAGTATTTCCACTCGGATGCACAACAGAGATCTCAAAACAGAACTCCTGATTTCCTCTCAAGAAAAACCTCTTTGTCCAGCATCATTTTTCTCCAGCTCACTAAGTGAGAATTTCCTTCTCCTAGTTACTCAAGCCAAGCACTTTGAAATTGTTTTTTATTTCCTTCTGTCTCATATCCTTCTAATTCTACAATAAATCCTCGGGCTTAAACTCCTAAAACTTACCCAGAATCCGAACACATCTTATCATGTCCATCACTCAAATGTTTCTTTATCAGAAGCATTTTTTGGCCTTCCTGTCTAAAATAGGGACTTCCTGGGTAGCTCAAAAGGTAAAGAATCTGCCTGCAGTGTGAGAGATCTGGGTTCAGTCCTTGGGTTGGGAAGATCCCTGGGAGAAGGACATGGCAACTCATTCCACTCTTCTTGCCTGGAGAATTCCATAGATAAAGGAGCCTGATTGGCCCCCATCCGTGGAGTTACAAAGAGTCGGACACGACTGAGTCTCACTCCAATGTTAATAGCAGCATTATTTACAATTGCCAAGATATGGAAGAAATCTAAGCATCTATCAACAGATCAGTGGATAAAGATGTGGTACATATATACACAATTGAATAGTACTCAGCCATAAAAAGGAGTGAAATCTTGTTATTTGCAACAACATGAATGAACTTGGAAGGTATTATGCTAATTGAAATAAATCAGACAGAGAAAGATAAATATTGAATGATATCAGGACATATGTAGAATTCCCCCCCGCCAAAAAAATACAACCAAGTAGTGAAAATATAAAAGAAACAGACTCACAGGTATAGAGAACAAACTAATGATTATCAGTGGGGAGAGGAAAGTGGGCAGGGGCAAGATAGGGGTATAAGATTAAGAGGTACAAGCTACTATGTATAAAATAAGCTACAAGGATATATTGTACAATACACCATGCTGTGCTTAGTTGCTCAGTTGTGTCAACTCTTTGCAACCCCATGGACGTAGCCCACCATGCTCCTCTGTCCATGGGAATTTTCCCGGCAAATATATGTGAGTGGGTTGCCATACCATCCTCCAGGGGATCTTCCCAACCCAGGGATCAAACCCAGGTCTCCCACATTGGAGGCAGAGTCTTTACCATCTGAACCACTAGGGAAGCCCAATATTTTATAATAGCTACAAATGGAGTATAATCTTTAAAAGTTGTGAATCACTGTATTGAATACCTGTAACTTTTGTGCATCAACTGTACTTCAATAAAAAAAAAGAAAAATAAGATTACAATATAGCCAAATGGAAAAAAAATTCTCACACACAAACATATACACAAATACATACTCCCTTAGTTACTTGTACCCTGCTTTATTTTTCCTCCATAGCACTTACCTTGACCTGACATGTTATATATCCATTTACTTATTTGTCTCCAGTCTTTTTGTGCTCTAGAACATAAACTATATGAAAGCAGAGACATTCTCTGTTTGGTTCGTTTCTGTGTCTCCTGTACTTAGAACAGTTTCTAGCACATAGCAAGCATGGCAAAGATGCTTATTGATTGAATGAATATGAATCAACATTTATATGAAATTTTAGTGATAAAGTAGAAAGAGAGATCTGAAGCCAGATGAATCTGAGTTCCAATCTCAGACTGATAATTACTTGCTGGTGACCTTCAGTTACTTACCTGGTATATTTCCTTTTCTAATAATATGTCAAAGTATTGTCATGAAGGTGAAAAAAATAATTGATAAAACCCCTAGCATAAGGCCTGTGAACATTCAGGGACTTGGACTTATTATTTTTTTGTATCCCCGCTGTGTTTACCACAGCTGTTACATAGAGGCATTAAGGTTCCACGCTGATTGAATTTTTTGCCTGTCTGCATAGCTAGCATTGATTGTGGGTTTGTTGTGTGCCAGACCTTGCATTAAATACTTTATAGTTACTTCCCCCCATAAATCTCACAAAAACATCACAAGTGTTGGTGAATGTTATCACTTTACAGATAAGGGAACGAGGCATTGAATTGTATAGCAGAACTTACTCAAAACCACACAGCTAATATGTGGTAGATGAGGGTTCACATCCAAACTGCCTGACTCCAGCATCCAGGCTCTTAGCTGCCCCCCACTACTGCCTACAATGTTCACGCATTGTTCTCAGCACATGGAAACTGAAAAAATAGAAAAGATTTATTCCTCTTTTAAGAAACTATGGTCTACCAGGAGAGAGAAAGGCACAGGCACTCAGCTCTAACAGTATGTTTTCCCCCTGGCCGTGTATGAGAATCCGCTGTGGAAGGGCACAGGGCTGTCTCCGCCCCATTCTCCACGAAAATTGGCCCCAGGAATCCTGGTTTTTAAGATCCCGCAGGTGAATCTTAGGAGTCATCAGAGGCTAGAAGCTGAGTCTGTGATAAGCAGCAGCCATGACTGACGAATATCTTCAGAGCTCCAGGGAAGAGCTCTGGAAGAAAGCGATTGATCAGTTATGGATCCCTTTGAAATGACAGACTAAATCCTGCTGCTGACAAGAGGCTGCTTTTGGTCAAGATGTCTGGCAGAGAAGTGCCTGTCCTGAAAAGATTCAAGGTCAGTGCTGTCCTCTTAAACATTCAGTGAACCTCTGTTGTGCATTTGTCTGCTTCACAGTAGCTATGAATTTGCTTCCTGATGTTTTATTCAAGTACTGGCTAAACTATCTACCTAATACAGAGAAAATCACTCGAGTTTTGTTATCTATCAAAAGGGGATAGAAATGATTCACATACCAAATGTGCACTTGTTCAGCAAATGTGATCCTTCATACAAAGCGAGTAGTGCGGTTCCAGGTGCAAATGAAGAGTTAGCTGTTGTTTTTATTAATGTGATTCTTATTAGGGAAGCGCCTGGAAGTCAACTCCTGCCCTGTGCATTTTGACATGATGTGGTGGTGGGAAATATTCCAGCCCAGCAGTCTGGACTGGGATCAAGTTCTCTTCTGACATTGGTGTCTCGGGAAAATGGATAATCCTGCTGTGCCTCGTCGAACAATGATATAGCATCAGTAAAACTTGGTGGTATTGGTGTGAAATTGAGAGATGCTTTGTGAAGTATTTGTCTGGAATATTTGACTATTAAATCATCTTTCTGGGAGTGGTAACCCTATTTTAGGAATTTCTAATAAAAATCCATAAGGAATTCAACAGCGGGTAAGAAATAAGAAGGACAGAAAATAATGTTTAAGTAGAAGCCAATAACGCTCCAGGTACTCTGCATGTATTACTATCACCTGGAGATAATCCTGCCTGGTCGTATCCACACTTTACAGGTGAAGATACTGACAGAGGACTGATGAGATGAAATACTGGGTTGACCAAAAAGTTTGTGTTCAGGTTTTTCCATGACAGCTAACAGAAAAATTCAAACGGACTTTCTGGCCAACCCAATATTTAGTTGGAAAGACTTTGGCTTTGGAATCTGATAAACCAGAGTTCCAAACATGACTTCAAGTTATGTATTCTCTGAGTGTCTGTTTTTTCTACTGTGAAATGAAAGTAAATGATGCCTCCTTTTCATATTTATTATAAGGCTAAAGACATTGAACGGCATGTGCCTGGTCGCCACTTAATATACTGTCTCTGCTCTTGCTGTGATGGAATGTTTGTCCAGGTCTCACCAGTGAGTCTGGTTGCAGATCCTGAATTCCTTGCATTTCATCCCACTCCCATCAAAAAAGCTTCCTTTTTTTTTTTTTTCTTTGATTCTTTCAACCCCCTTCACCTTTCCTGGTGCTTGCCTGTAATATACATTGGTCAGTGTTGTTCTGAATTGTGTTTCTGAATTCATTACTTGTCTCTGGTAGTTGTGCCCCAAGGCAGTGCCTACATTTTGACTCAATTTTAGAAATCTAATAGAGAAATCGACAGTGGTGAAATCATCATTGTTATTAGAGAGTCTGGCCCATTAGTTTTCTGAGTCATTGTTTCTTCACTGGCAGACTGAGCTGGGAGGAGAAATAGGCTGAGATGGCCAAGGGCTTTGCCTTTGCAAGTGTCTATAACAGCCCAGTCAGTAAGAAAAGCAAAGAGGAGGCAAATTAATTCAAAGATGTGCATGAAAGCCCTATCTGAATCATATACATGGGAATGTCACTTACCTGAATATGTTTGGAGCAAATTCATTAATCAGGGAACCTCCTTGCAAGAGACGTTATTAATGTATTTATTCACTTATTTTGAAAATACAAAGAACATCTCCATTCTTAATGTCAAATATTGGCTAGACAGTGGGTTCCCTGGTGGTAAAAATAGATATGGTTCAAACCCTGTTGGAAGAAAAATGAATCAAATGAACATAAATTGTGACAAACATTGCAATGGAAAGGACATGGAGTTAGGACAGGGCCTTAGAGGGGTTTGCAATGCACAGGGCAATCAGTTTACTTTCCTTGGAGAAGTGTCAGAGCTGAGATCTGGTGAATGAGTAAAACTTAAGGAGGCAGGATAAAAGAGAATCTTCCATGAAAGATCTTGTCGCCAGAGGGTCATGGTGAACGTGAGGTCCTGAAGGAAGGCCAGTGAGGCTGGTGCACAGAGGCCAAGAAGGAGTTTGGAGGAGATCGAGGCTATGAATGCTATGACCCTATGTATCTCTGTGATGTGGCTGATGGAACTGGTCTTGATGCGAAGACCACCTGGAAATTATGAAAGTATGTGAACTTGGGGAAAGAAGCCTGACCGTATCTGTAGCATGAAAGACTCTTCTGACTGCTGTGACGATAGAGTAGAGAGGCTAAGAGGGACTGGTCCTATTTTTAAAAGTTGGCTGCTCAGATGTGTGGTTGCTTTCCTAGAAGCAGTCCTTATTGTTACAGTGCAGTAGACTTGTATTAATAGATAGTTCTTTGTACTCCCCAAATTCCTCAAGGTGCATTTGTGTATTATTAAAACAGTCTTACAAACACAGAAACCTGGCCATTGTCTTGACATTCAGACAAGGAAATTGTTGTTCTAGATGAGCAGTGGCAGGAACACACCAGGCTGTGTTTTGAAGAGGCAATAAACACTGTGAGCACTGAAAAATAGAGTGTGTTCACTCTTCCAGATACAGCACTTGCAAAGCACAATATTTAGAAAGAAGAGAACGACCATCTTAGGATAAAATCATTAAAAATGTCATCATATCTTGTTTGTTCAACAAGAAATAGCTGCTACATCCAAGCCTCTGGAGAGAATGGTACATATGCTCAGCTGTGTATCTTTATTTATAAACAGCAAGGTGACCCTCTCAGGAGACTGCTGGCCAAAGGTCACTCTTTTAGGAGCAAAGGTTAGGAAGCCCCATCGTACCTTAATTATAAACTAAGCATGCAGTGGGAGCCCCAAACGTCCTGCAGAGCCGAGCAGGTAGCAGTTACCAGAAAGGCATGATATTGGCATCATGTTGTGTGTACAGTATCTTCCAGCCCTGACTAAACGCAACACAAGTCAGATAGAGTGCCCCCGCCCCCAAAAAAACTACTGAGAAAGGAAAGCAAATCCAGCCCACGCGCCCAGGCCTTTAGGCCACCTGTTTCCATCCCACAGAAAAACGTCATAGAATTTTCATTTGGGAGATGACCTCTGATTCAGGGACCTTTACAGGGTGTGTGAACCACCTCACAAAATTCCTGGTAAGAGAGTGGTGAAGAGCTAGCTTTCTGCTCAGGTAGGCCATTCAACTTCAGGACAGTGCTGACACTGAAATCTATTTCTTAGAACTATCAAGACAATTCTACATGTGCACAAAAATGCTTTGTGTTCCCCTCTACAAGTTAAAGATCGCCATTCCCTCTTTCTGGAATGTTCTCCCAACCCTACAATGCTTTTTTCACTTCCCTTAAGGCTTTGTACAGATGTCATCCTTCAAATAGGCCTTCCTGCCTACCTTCTCTGAAAGGACACACCTCCCTAGCACTTAACCTTGCAATGAAACATCATATATTTTCTCACTGCTTCACATGTTAGATGTTTGCATTTGTTTACCATTGCTTCCCCTTGCTAGACCATAAACTCTCTGAGAGAGCGGGTACTTTGAGCCTTCGCTGCCCACTGTACCTGGTATATAGAACGTGCTGTGTGCTCGGTCACTAAGTCAGGTCCAGCTCTTTGCGACCTCATGGACTGTAGCCCACCAGGCTCCTCTGTCCATGGAATTCTCCAGCCAAGAATACTGAAGTGGGTTCGCTGTTTCCTTCTCCGGGGGATCTTCCCAACCCAGTCTCCTGTACTGGCAGGTGGCTTCTTTACCACTAAGCCACCTGGGAAGCCCATGCTTGGCACATAGCAGGTGAGATAAGTGATAACAGATGATGAATCTTCCTGGTTGGCAGCAGAGTAGGCAAGTGGAGTGACACGTGTTATGTCTGCCTTCCTTCTTCTAGGACAATGGTCCCCAAAGGCTCCCCAAAGTCTGGGGGCTCCCAGACTCTGCTGGCATTCCGAATCAGTGAAGCCAGAGTGGAGCCCAAGAACTTCCATTTTTAAGCTGCACTCCAGCATCTGTTGAGGAAGGAACCTCAAGTGCAGTAATTCAGGAGGCACTGTCCTAGGTTAACAGGAAAGAAAATAAAAGCAACACTACTAAATGTTGCCTGGTTTCCTTCCTCCCTCCCTCCATATCTAGCCCAGGATGTGGAAACTGCAGAGATAGAGAGCAATGTTGCTCAAGGGAAGGGGGTTAGGGGAACCCATTTGTAAACACCCTGATTCTAAATCTCAGTTGGGAGATGGCATGATTGCAGACCTGCCAAAGATGGTTGAACTTAAGGGTGAACCTAGAAGCAAAGGGTTAACAATCATTTCCTTCCCTACCTGAACACAGAGTATTTTTCTGAATGGCTGCTGCAGCCTGCGAGTGGGACAGGGCATCACCTTGGTCCTGACAATTTGCATCAAATCGGATGCATAGCCAGAGCTGGAAGAGACAAGGCAACCAACCATGTTCAGAGCTCCACCCTCCACTATGCAGAGAGATGAAGTGAACCGTCCAAAAGCACACAGCTAATTAGTGTCCGGGGCTTCCCGGGTGGCTCAGCAGTAAAGAATCCGCCTGTCAATGCAGGAGATGCGGGTTCAGTCCCCGGGTCGGAAAAATCCATTGGAGTAGGAAACAGCAACCCATTCTAGTATCCTGGCATGGGAGATCCCATGGACAGAGGAGCCTGGAAGGCTATAGTCCATGGGGTTGCAAAGAGTTAGACATGATTTAGCAACTAAACAGCAACAACAATTAGTATCACAGAGAGAAGAGAGAAAGTTGCTCAGTCGTGTCCAACTCTTTGCGACCCCTTGGACTATATGGTCCACGGAATTCTCCAGGCCAGAATACTGGAGTGAGTAGCCTTTCCGTTCTCCAGGAGATCTTCCAAACCCAGGGATTGAACCCAGGTTTCCTGCATTGCAGGCAGAATCTCACAGCTGGGGCTGAAAGCCAGCCCGTGGTTTCACGGCAGTGTTTTGGCCTCAGTACTCCTTTGTTATTGGTTTGACAGTTCCTGACAATCCTGTGGATCATTGGGATGATAGGCTGGCCTGAGTAGAGACTCTGTGTGGAAGAGAGGCAGGGAAAGCCCTCCAGGATACCCTGTAAAGACTTTCCTTCCTTTCCCACGGCAGGCTTGGGTCCTGATAAGCCCTCAAGACAGAACCAGTTTTGAGGTAATTTTAAATAACTGAGTGAGAAGCTTATTTTTCTTTGAAATTGGCCCTATATACACACAGAATCAGCTGAAAGGACTATTATCTGATATTAAACTTTCAGGAATTTTCTTGTAAGTGCTATCTTCCCCATTTTGTGTACCTAATAATGTGGCTTGGACCAGGGTATGGAACACGGGTTTCTTCCATAATTGCACCTCTCCAGTGCTGTTAAGTGATGGGCTGAACTTGATGGTATAGAGCTCAGGGCTGGGGCTATGGGGCAGTCAGATATTGCCCAAACAAATTCTCCTCCAACATCTCCTGCTCCAATCTCAGACACGCCACTGCGCCAACTTGCATTTTTCTCTTCCCTGTCTAACTGCCTGATGTGAAGCTTGCTGTGCATGCTGGGAACAGCCTCCTTCAAATTCACTTCATTTGCACTCATTTCCAGTCTTCTTTTGGAAATTGTATTTTTGGCTTCAATTCAGATCAAGTCAAAGTGACATGATAAATGGAAGTGATCCTCTGGGTGAGGCACTGGCCAAGGCTTTAGTTATAATTTTCTATTGATCCTCAGACATGCTCTGGGCATCACACAAAATTATTTTTATTTTTTTAAAATACAGCACTATCAGATATAGGCTTCCCAGGTGGCACAGTTGTAAAGAAACCACAGGTCAATGCAGAAGATGCAAGAGCTCAGTTTCCGTCCCTGGGTCAGGAATATTCCCTGGAGTAAGAAATGGCAACCTGCTCCAGTATTCTTGCCTGGAAAATTCCATGGACAGAGGAGGCTGACAGACTGCAGCCCTTAGGATCATGGAGAGTGGGACGTGATGGAGCACACGCACACATCAGATACTGGTGCAGACCTCAGTGGACTGATTAAAGTCTGAAGATCCAGGGACACCCAAACTTCATTTAAGGAACCCCTTCCCTGGCCAGATGTGGTTTTGATATCTGAAAGGAGAAAGGCATCTTCCACTCTGTATATTTAACTCCTTAAAAGATTGACTGTGTGGATCACAACAAACTGTGGAAAATTCTTCAAGAGATGGAAATAACAGACCACCTGACCTGCCTCTTGAGAAATCTGTATGCAGGTCAGGAAGCAACAGTTAGCAACATGGAACAACAGACTGGTTCCAAATAGGAAAAAGAGTACGTCAAGGCTGAATATTGTCACCCTGCTTATTTAACTTCTATGCAGAGTACATCATGAGAANAAGAGATGGGAATACCAGACCACCTAACCTGCCTCTTGAGAAATCTGTATGCAGGTCAGGAAGCAACAGTTAGAACTGGACATGGAACAATAGACTGGTTCCAAATAGGAAAAGGAGTACGTCAAGGCTGTATATTGTCACCCTGCTTATTTAACTTCTATGCAGAGTACATCATGAGAAATGCTGGGCTGGAAGAAGCACAAGCTGGAATCAAGATTGCCAGGAGAAATATCAATAACCTCAGATATACAGATGACACCACCCTTATGGCAGAAAGGGAAGAGGAACTAAAAAGCCTCTTAATGAAAGTGAAAGAGGAGAGTGAAAAGTTGGCTTAAAGCTCAACATTCAGAAAACAAAGATCATGGCATCTGTTCCCATCACTTCATGGGAAATAGATGGGGAAATAATGGAAACAAGTGTCATACTTTTATTTTTTGTTGCTCCAAAATCACTGCAGATGATCACTGCAGCCATGAAATTAAAAGATGCTTACTCCTTGGAAGGACAGTTATGACCAACCTAGATAACATATTAAAAAGCAGAGACATTACTTTGCCAACAAAGGTCCATCTGATCAAGGCTATGGTTTTTCCAGTGGTCATGTATGGATGTGAGAGTTGGACTGTGAAGAAAGCTGAGCACCGAAGAACTGATGCTTTTGAACTGTGGTGTTGGAGAAGACTCTTGAGAGTCCCTTGGACTGCAAGGAGATCCAGTCCGTCCATTCTAAAGGAGATCAGTCCTAGGTGTTCATTGGAAGGACTGATGCTAAAGCTGAAACTCCAATACTTTGGCCACCTGATGCGAAGAGTTGACTCATTGGAAAAGACCCTAATGCTGGGAGGGATTGGGGGCGGGAGGAGAAGGGGAAGACAGGATGAGATGGCTGGATGGCATCACTGACTCAATGGACATGAGTTTGAGTGAACTCCGGGAGTTGGTGATGGACAGGGAGGCCTGGCGTGCTGCAGTCCGTGGGGTTGCAAAGAGTTGGACATGACTGAGTGACTGAACTGAATGGAACAGGTGGACACCGAAAGCTTCTAACAGCTAAATAACTGAAGTAAGATACATTCCAGGAACAGTGCCTGGGACTTCACAGGGACTCAGGAAGCACCGGCTTCACTGTGGTATTCCAGCTGCCTTTCTCTACCGACAACCACGTGTTGGCTCATTTATTGGCCCTTTTATTAAATGTTTCTTGTGCACCTACAATACATTTATCACGGTTCTAGACACTGAATGTGTGTGTTCACAGTCACTCAGTCGTGTCTGATTCTTTGTGACTCCATGGACATCAGGCTCCTGTGACAATGAGATTTCCCAGGCAAGAGGACTGCAGTGGGTTGTCTTTTCCTCCTCCAGGGGATCTTCCTAACCCAGGGACTGAACCCGAATCTCCTGTGGCTCCTGAGTTGGCAGGCAGATCCTTGACCACCGAGCCACTGGAGAAGCCCTAGGACATTGGACATCTAGGAGTATAAAGAGAATTAGGTCTCTGCTCTCACGGCCTTAAGTTCTGTAGAGGAGACAGGTGACAAACCATCACAGCCATTCACTCTCAAGAAGGGAGCCAAAACCAAACAAGACCCAAATAAGGAGATTCAGGTAACATTTAAAGTGATGACCTTGCATATTATCTAACTATAGAAATACCCTCCAAATTGGTTTTCTGGCAAATAAGTTTCATACCTGGTGGCCTTGGCAGCCTTCAGAGCACTCACAGCTCCTTTTGGGTGCTTATTGGACAGTATTTCTCAGGCCTCTGAAAACACCTCTCCTTTCCCACCTGGTACATAGAATGGTGGGCAGGTGTTATCAGTAGCATGCTCTTCCATAAAAGTAATGCTCTCTGAGAGCTGAGGCTGCAGATCCCAGGGAAAGCGTAAATTCATCGTATGTTTTTAAAAGCCTCCTGGAGGGACCAGGCAGGGTTCCGTCTCTAAGGAAACTTAAGGAAGGAAGCAAAGCAGCTGCTGCCCCTAACCCTGTGGTGCTTACATTCTGGTTGGGGAAAAAGATGACCACAAGTTGACATCAATATCCAGGAACTTTCAAATAGTCGTCAGGGCTGGAAAGAAATTAAAAACAGGATAAATAGCATAGTGAGTGACTCAAGAATGGAGGCCTGCTAGGCATAGGGTGGACAGGAAGAAATCTGTTTGAGCTGAGGCCTGTCTGATAAGAAGGAGCCAGCCATGCAAAGAGCCCAGGGAGAGATTTGAGGGAGGTAGGTAGTGTTAGCCGCTCAGTTGTGGCCGACTCTTTGCAACCCCATGGACTGCAGTCCACCAGGTTCCTCTGTCCATAAGATTTTCCAGGCAAGCATACTAGAGTGGGTTGCCATTTCCTTCTCCAGGGGATCTTCCCAACCCAGGGATTGAACCTGGGTCTCCTGCACTGCAGGCAGATTCTTTACCGACTGAGCTACAAGGGAAGCTTTGAGGTAGAGGTACCTACAAATATGAAGACTGGAAGGCTGAAATAAATTGGCAGTCTTGCTGAAATACTGTACCCTTTTGTAGTAGACTTGATAGCTTTGTTTAAAAATAATCTTCTCATATATTCATTATACACTTCAAAGAAGCAGAGTATACTAGTAGTTTAAAAACCTTGGATTCTAGAGACACTGTTTAAATTCTACAATGGAGTAACTTAATTTACCCTTAGAGTCAGACTGCCTGGATCCACTGCTAGATTTTTCCCTCCACTAGCTGAGAGACTTCTGTGCCTTGTTTGCCATCAAAAGGTGATAAGAATAGTGCCTGTTGCATGGGAATCTTTTGGTAATAAATTAAGGTAATGAACATACCGTGCTTACCAACACAGGGCAAGTACTCAAAGTATGTCAGCTATGGTAAACCCTCCATTCTTTTCTCTAGGAGTGCATTTTCTTGATCACTTTTGCCATTCTTTTTATCCTACCAATCACTCATTGAATAGATTTCTGAACAATCAAGTGGAAAATAATTTCCCCAAATCTTCAAGACTTGAACACCATTATGGAATTGGATAAATGCAAAGCTCTATGTTCAATTTCTTCAGAATGTATATATTTAGCACTTCATCTTATGAGTCTTTGAAATACCTCATTTATGAAAATAATTAGCTGTTAAATGACAAAAAAAATTGTTACAAGATAACAGCTTTATTTCCCTGTGCTATACAACACAACCTTGTTGCTTATCTATTTTATACATGTTTTTCTTGTTAAGATGCTAAGTCATGCCCGACTCTTCACAACCCCACAGACTATAGGCTGCCAGGGTCCTCTGTCCATGGGACTGTTCAGGCAAGAGTACCGGGGTGGGTTGCCATGGGTTCCTCCTCCAGGGTGTCTTCCTGATTCAGGGATTGAACATGCACCCCCTGCATTGGCAGGCAGATTCTTTACCACTGAGCCACCTGAGAAGCATTTTCTACATAGTAGTTTGTGTTTCCTAATTCCATACCCCTAATTTCACTCAGATGGTAAAGAATCTCCCTGCAATGCAGGAGACCTGGCTTCAATCCCTGGGTTGGGCAGATCTCCTGGAAGAGGGCATGGAAACCCACTGCAGTATTCTTGCCTGGAGAATCCCCATGGAAGGAGGAGCCTGTTAGGATACCTATAACCCATGGATTGCGAAAAGTCAGACACATGGAGTGACTAAGCACAGCACAATTTAATTACCCCTTCTCCCATCTCTCTCCCCACCTTTGGTAAATTACCCCTCCTCCCATCTGTCTCCCCACCTTTGGTAATTGTTAGTTTGTTTTTTATATTTGTGAGTCTGCTTCTTCCAACTGTGTATAAATCTACAACTATCTCAAAGTTAAAGCTTAATTTTAAAAATTAGAGAAAAAAAGACTTGGGCATCACTGATATCCTTGAATGGGTTTTCAGTGTAATTTCCTAGAGGTGGACCTCAGGACCACCTCATTAACTTGATTCTAGGTCCTGGACCATGTTTTCCTCAAGGGAGATAGTTGGGAATACTATATATCAATATATTTGTCCATAATTCTTTTTCTCATTTCCTTGCTTTTTCATAGCATTTATTACCACCAGTCAATTATCCATGGTTTTATTATGCTTAACCTACAAGAAGAGAACCTCTAAGAGAACTAAGACTTGTTTGCCTTGTTCAGTGTACCGTCCCCAGTTCCTCTAACAACGTTACAACAGTAGAGCTCAGTAACAGCTTGTTGACTGAACTGATATCTACATACCCCTAGAAAAAATAGTAAGGTTGCTAATAGGTTGAGGACCCTTGCATCTAAAAACATCCAATGTATTTCATGCAGTCAGAGCTGCCAGCTTCTCAGTGACCCAGGAGAGCAATGATTCACAGGGAGGATCTGATCCGATAAATACAAAATATTACATTCATTTATTATTCATTTATTCATGCAACAAATACTTATTAGGTCCTGACTTCATGCCAGGATGTTGGTACACAATGGTGAATAGAAAAGACATGGTCCCTGCCCTCAGGAGATTAGAGTCTTGTGATTAATCAAACTAGTTATTATAAAAAGCATCTTATCACCGGATTTGGCAATATCATCTTTTCATATGAAACTGAAGATTAGAACCTACAGAAGAAAATAAAACCTTCTGGCAACGTGCCAGTGAGTGGGCAGTCAGGAAATGCTATTCTTGGCCTGACTCATCCCTCTTCACATCGCTCCTGGGGGACTGGTTGTTTTCAGGGCTGTCTCCAGATGGCACACCACAGTTCCTCTCTCACCCTACACACACGTGCAAACACACACCACCCAGTATGAAATGCTCATCAGCACCAAAAACCCATCCTGAGGAGCTAGAACTAAAATTCAAAATGGCACAAAAGCACAAGCGTTTGCCAGTCTGAATGCCTCTTTACAGCATGTGATATCACGCCCTCGTTTTGCCAGCTGCCTGTTGGTAAGACAAACTGGATCATGCAGAGGAAACCTTTCTCTTAGCAAAGAGGCAAAGGCAAATATTGCATAAGGAAATCTCAGAGAATTTGCTGTTTGTTGGCAGAGAATCCAAGTCCATATATATAATCTCCAAGTCAAGGGTGAGACCCCATCTTACTTACTTTGTATCCGCAAGTTACTGACTTGGAGCTCAGTTTCCCTTAGATAAAGATGTCAAGAGTCATTCTGTCTTGAGTTGTCTGTTTTTTTTTTTTTTTTTTATTTGAAGTATAGTTTGACTTACCATGTCATGTTAGTTTCAGGTGTATAGCAGTGTTTCAGTTATATATCTCTCTATATATGTATGTATATATGTCGCTCAGTCGTGTCCGACTCTTTGCAACCCCAAGGACTATAGCCCACCAGGCTTCTCCGTCCATGGGATTTTCCGGGCAAGAGTACTGGAGTGGGTTGCCATTGTCTTCTCCAGGGGATCTTCCCCACCCAGGAATCGAACCTGGGTCTCCTGCGTCGTAGGCAGATGCTTTATCGTCTGAGCCACCAGGGAAGTCATATATTTATGTGTGTGTGTACTTAGTTGCTCAGTTGTGTCCAATTCTTTGTGACTTCATGGACTGTAGCCTGCCAGGCTCCTCTGTCCATGGGATTCTCCAAGCAACAATACTGGAGCGGGTTGCTATGCCCTTCTCCAGGGGATCTCCCCAACCCAGGGATTGAATCCTCCTGCAATGCAGGCATATTCTTTACCATCTGAGTCACCATATGTATATGTGTGTGTCTGTGTGTGTAAATACATATATATGAATATATATATTCTTTTTCAGGTTCTTTTCCCTCTTAGGTTATCACAAAGTATTGAGTAGAGCTCCTTGTGCTCTACAGTAAGTCCTTGTTGGTTATCTACCATATATACAGCAGTGTGTCTCTGTTATCTCAACCTCCCTCTCATCTGCTGTTAACATTGTGGTGAGCTTGTGGTTTTGCCTCATCTGTAGACCATTTATCCCACATCTCCTTTTGTTGTGATTTAACTGTTTCATTCATACGATTATATTTTCCCTGAAAAACGCTGTAGATACCTTGAAGAGTTGCATGTAAGTATGTTTGGACTCTCAGCTTAGATTGTCTGGGTTCACGTGACCCTACTGTGTGCTAACCTCACTAATATATAGGTTGCTCATCTATAAAGCTATGTTTATAACAATAGCTTTCTCAAAGGCTTAATATAAAGTTAAATAGGCTAATTCATAGAAACTGCTTAGCAAAATTCCTGACACATTTAATTTGCTTAATAATATTTGCTAATTATCTCTTTAATATTTTGCACTCCCACCACTGACTGATCTAGACACAAAGAAAGCCACCACTGAAACATCACTGATCTGAAAAACAACCTTCCTAACGATATGATTGTGTGATTATATTTAATGGATTTCACATCAAGGCTGATTATCCATATACAAAAAAGATAATCATATTTTATACCTCAAGATGTTAATATAGAAAATTAAAATTCTGAGAAAGTTTGTTGAATAGAAGCAACAATTTTAAAAAATAGTTTTTTAAAACAATTTTTAAAAACAAAAAAATCACGTTTCAAGTGATTCTACCTTCGTGAATGCCAAATAACCAGATAGAAAATTAATTAAAATTTTAGCCAATTATCTAGACATCTAAACTCTTCTTTTCCATTAGTTTTCACCAAGACATTTGCAGCTGTATAAAGACAGGCTCTGGGTCCATGTGGTCTCCTATCGTCCTAAGATTTTCCTCAGCTATTTTTCTCTCTTCAGAGTCTTTTCTACTTCAAACCGTATACTTCTTGGTGGTATTTAAATGCATTTCTGTGTTGCATGTAATTTTGCTTCTGGGTAACATAATGAATTGGCCAACTTAAGCCCCAAGATTAATTGACTGAGCAAAGTCAGCCTTTCTGATTTTCTTGAACTCAAAACCTTGAGAGTCCACTAATTAGACAGTTGTTCTAATAGAAGAGGAAAAAATTCACAGTCAGTGATCTGACTTTGGTTTGTCTTCCCTTCTGGGGAAAATGCTAAATTAGCTGAGTTCAGAGTTTGCTATCAAAGTTTTATTTGGTCACCATAATACAAATTTTTCTCTCTCTCTATCCTACTATCACTGATAATCAAAAGGATTCTTGGGTGGGGCGAGTCAAAGTGATGCAAATTCCTCCTTATCCTCCGTGATTCCTCAGTTCCTGAGGTTCACTTGAGAAAGTAAAATGGAATATTGTTTAGCTTTGTGGCCTTGAGAAAATAATTGAAGTATCACAAACTTCAGAGTCATCAAGTATGGACTATATAACAGGATCTAATGCGGAGGACTGGTGTAATAAATAAATGAGATAACTGAGCATATTGTCTGGCGTGAATAAGAGACTAAGAAGTGAAGGTAAAGTCGCTTAGTCGTGTCTGGCTCTGCAACCCCATAAATTGTAGCCCGCCAGGCTCCTCCATCCATGGGATTCTCCAGGCAAGAAGACTGGAGTGGGTTGCCATTTCCTTCTCCAGGGGATTGAGACTAGTAAATGTTAAATCATTTTAGTTCCATAAGGAAAGAATATAGGTGAGGGAAAATGATGGATTTTAAGCTTATTCAGGAGTTGGTGATGGACAGGGAGGCCTGGCGTGCTGCGATTCATGGGGTCGCAAAGAGTCGGACATGACTGAGCAACTGAACTGAAGCTTATTCCTGTCTCTTATACACATCTTGTTTTTTTTGATGATCCACCAGATGTTGGCAATTTGATCTCTGGTTCCTCTGTCTTTTCTAAATCCAGCTTGGATATCTGAAAGTTCCTGATTCACATACTATTGAAGCCTGGCTTAGAGAATTTTGGGCATTATTTTGCTAGCATGCAGAGAATAGAGGGAGTCTATTAGAGTTGATGGGAAAAAGAGGAGAGGCTTGGACAGGCAGGAAGCAGAGGTGATGGAGAATGGTTTGGGGTAAATTATTTTGGAGGCAGAATCAATAGGATTGCTAATGGATTGGACAAGGAAGTGTGGGATCAATAGAGGGATGTGAGTGACATCCCCATAATGAAGGCTGACTTTGTATGTAGGATTACACTTTACAAAGAATGAGGATGAGACCTCAAACCATCCACATCCCTCCCAACTCTACTCCAGCCAGAAGTCATCTCAGAAAAGAAAGTTCAGTCTTCTCCCATTTGTTCCACAAATAATCACTTAGTTTCCTTTACTGTGTTCTGGAATAAGTTATGGGTACTGGTCAAACAGTAGGAAGTGAAAAAGACATACCTCTGTTCTAATGGAAGTTATATTCTAATGGTATAAAATAGAGTATAAATTATAAATAATGAAAAATCAGACACCTTTGGTCCCTACTGATAAAAATAAGAGCAGAATGGCATGTTAGTAGTTGGTGGGTTGCTATATTAGAATATTTGTTAAGGAGGGCCTGTGTAAACAGTTTTTTCAAGCAAATTGACTTTGAGTTATGTATTAAATGGCTTCCCTAATAGCTCAGTTGGTAAAGAATCCACCTGCAATGCAGGAGACCCGGGTTTGATCACTGGGTCAGGAAGATCCCCTGGAGAAGGAAATGGCAACCCACTCCAGTACTCTTGCCTGGAGAATTCCATGGACGGAGGAGCCTGGTGGGCTACAGTCCATGGGATCACAAAGAGTCAGACACGACTGTGTGACTAACTTTCACTTTTCACTTTCTGTATTAACCATCTGTCAGGGACATCAAATAGGTCATTATTAGATGTCTGTGTCTAGAATAACAGGACGAGAACAGTTAGGAGTAGAGGTGGTATTTAAAGCCATGGGCCTGGGTTATCATTAAAATAAAAAAGAGAATAGGAGGAGGCCCAAGACCAAGCTCTTGGAATTCTCCAGTATTTATAGGGTACATATGAACCAGCACAGATTGGAGCATCCAGACTTATAGCAGTAAAATCAAGGGACTGTGGCATTAGAACCATATATGCTGAACCTTGTCCCCCATCTTCCTCCGCTAGCCATCCTCAGGGAATTTCAGATAATGATGACTTATTTAACACATATAATGGGATTTGGGTAGGGCCCAGCATTGACACTCTGCTTCTCATTAAAGTAGGGTGGTACCCACTCAATCAGAATTCATCTGGCCCAAGTGTAGATGAGTAATTGTTTTTGCTGTTGGCGGAAAGACAAGGGCTTGCATTGTGGAAACTCTGACATCAGTCTGATCTTCCTCCTTTTAAGCTCATAGGCTTTTGAATCAGTGATGCTCTCCAAGGCTGGCAGAGAGGTATCTGATATACAAACAATATTTAATTACCTCAACCAGGCAACATAATGGGTTCTTTTTCTAGGGAAACAAACAACAAAAGAAAGCTTCTCAGAACACTACAGCTCTATAGGATCCAGCCACTGTCGCTTTTCTTGAAACAGCAGGCAGATGCCACAGGATAACCAGGAAGATAGCTTGGTGGAGGTTGAGAAGTATCAGGGAGAAGAAAGGTAAATTCTGGGGCCATGTCATAGCAATATATGAAAGTCTTAAGCTAAGAAAATTAAAAAGTTCAACAACTCAAATTAAGAACTCAATCAATGTATTTAAGAGCTGCAGTAGAGATGACTGACCAGGAAAGCAGGTCGATAAAATATGTCCAGACTAAAACAATTGAGTAAAAAATAAGAGAAATAGGAAAAGAGCCTAAAAGTTACACAGAACAAAGTAAATAGGTCTAACTTCATATCAAAAGTCCAAGAAAGAGATGCAGAGAGGTAACAGGCAAAATCAATACTTGAGAAGACTTGCTGAGATTTTTCTAAAAGTGATGAAAATCCCTGGGCTACAATTAAAGAATTGCTGTAAATGCCACTTGAGATAAATAAAATCATCATTAGATCTATCATAGTATTACTGATAAAAGTTAAAAACAAAGAAAATCTTAAGAACAGAGACAAAATCATGTTGCCATTAAGCAATTGCATAGCTGAGTTTGCAATAAAAATTATGGGATCCACAAGACAATGGCATGACAGTTTTAAAAATGCTGAAAGAAAATGCTGCTGCTCCAGAATTCTAGGGCTTCCTTGGTGGCTCTGCAATAAAGAATCCTCCTGCCAATGCAGGGGATGCAAGTTTGATCCCTGGGTCAGGAAGATCCCCTGGAGGAGGAAATGGCAGTATTCTTGCCTGGAAAATCCTATGGACAGAGCAGCTTGGCACACTATAGTCCATAGGGTTAAAAAGAGTCAGACAAGACTTAGTTGCTCCAGAATTCTAGGGCTTCCTTGGTGGCTCTGCAATAAAGAATCCTCCTGCCAATGCAGGGGATGCAAGTTTGATCCCTGGGTCAGGAAGATCCCCTGGAGGAGGAAATGGCAGTATTCTTGCCTGGAAAATCCTATGGACAGAGCAGCTTGGCACACTATAGTCCATAGGGTTAAAAAGAGTCAGACAAGACTTAGTGATTAAACAACAGCTGGAATTCTATATTCTCTGAAAATATCCTTCAAATATAAAGGCAGAATAAAGATGCTTTCAAGTAAATAAAATCTGGAATGAATTATTACAAGCAGACATGTGTGGGCTTTTTTTTTTTTTAATGAAAAATACATGGGTATCAACCCAGATCACACAGAAATCTGGGCAGAGCTAGGCGTGACCACTAGTGATACCAGTTGTCAAGCTGTGGTCCCTCCCACTGTGGCACAGGCATAGCTACCTGGCAATGCTCTATTAACCATCTCTGCTAGTTCCAGGTTGGCAAGGCCCAGCCAGTAGTCACTGTCAGGCTGTTATAGAGATCATCTTTGGGAACTGGTGAAAAATTCAAATCGTTGAAGTCTTTAAAGTGGCAGCCCAAATGGGAGACCCTTTTCATCAAACCAGCTTCTCTTATGGCAGTGGGATCATATTCCACTCCTTTTCATTTCTGTCCTCATGAGAGTGGGGCTCCAATGATAGCTGCAGAGTAGACATTTTTCCTTCGGATGGGGTGCACTTGTGTCTGGAGGGGATGTAAGTGGTTGCTCCTCAGGGACATGATGGACAGCATGGGACATAGACAAGTGAGAGCCAGGCAGACATGCATTTTAAAATTCAGAAATGAATGAAAATCAGTGAGAAGTATTGACTATTGATGAAAAACTAAAAATGATAGCTTTATGTGTAGTTTGAAATACAGGTAAAAATAAAAGGCAGAAGGGAGAGATGAATAGAGTAAGGTATTCAAAATGTTTAAGGCTTTAGGTTTTGGGAAAGAATAGTAAAATTGTTAGCATAAATTACGTATATCTAATAATTATTAGGTAAATATCATAATCTCTAGTTCAGCCATTATTTTAAAAGAATAAATAATCCAAAAGTAACCAACTGAGAGAAGAGAAAATTTTAAAGTTAAAAAAACAGTTATCCAGGCTAACAAACACATGAAAAGATGCTCAACGTCACTCATTATCAGAGAAATGCAAATCAAGACCACATGTACGAAAAAACAACAAACAAACAAACAATAAAACAACTATAGAGCAATAATGGTGTGAGAGACAGCTTCTCCCTTCATTTCATTCATCCATCTGGTTATTTCACAAAAAGTAGTATCTATTGTGTGTCATATTACTTTTAGATGCTGGGGAGATGGTAGGGAGTAAGACAATCAAAAGAAAACACATCAATAAATAACTTCAGTTGGTTAAAAGAACTGTGAAGAAAATAATACATGACAATGTCATAATGAAAAATTATGTGTCCATAGATCGGATGGTCAGGGAAGCACCAGAGTTGAAGGTGTGAGGTCATCATTAACATAAATACTAGGTAACAGGATCCTCCAGACAAAGGGTAAAAGGGACCTCAGGCATCAATGAGCTTACTTTGTTAACATAAAAGGAAGCAGGGCAATAAGGCCAGAGCTCAGTTAGCAAGTTGGTTTTATTTTTAATTGTAGTAGGAAGCTTGGGTGGTTTAAAACAGGACAGGGACATAGTATTTTATGTTTTTCTAAATGCCACTTTGGCTTCTGTGTAGAGAATCAGTTCAGTTCAGTCGCTAAGTTGTGTCCAATTCTTTGTAACCCCATGGACTGCAGCATGTTAGGCTTCCCTGTCCATCACCAACTCCAGGAACTTACTCAAACTCATGTCCATTGTTGACTCAGTGATCACCTTCAGTCTTTGCCAGCATCAGAGTCTTTTCCAAAGGGTCAGTTCTTTGCATCAGGTGGCCAAAGTATTAGAGTTTCAGCTTCAGCATCAGTCCTTCCAATGAATATTCAGGGTTGCTTTCCATTAGGATTGACTGGTTGGATCTCCTTGCAGTCCAAGGGACTCTCAAGAGTCTTCTCCAACACCACAGTTCAAAAGCATCGATTCTTTGGTGCTCAACTATCTTTGTAGTCCAACTCTCACATCCATACATAACTACTAGAAAAACCATAGCTTTGACTAGATGGACCCTTGTTGGCAACGTAATGTCTCTGCTTTTTAGCAGGCTGTCTAGGTTGGTCATATCTTATCTTCCAAGGAGCAAGTGTCTTTTAATTTAATGGCTGCAGTCACCATCTATCTTTGTAGTCCAACTCTCACATCCATACATAACTACTAGAAAAACCATAGCTTTGACTAGATGGACCCTTGTTGGCAACGTAATGTCTCTGCTTTTTAGCAGGCTGTCTAGGTTGGTCATATCTTATCTTCCAAGGAGCAAGTGTCTTTTAATTTAATGGCTGCAGTCACCATCTGCAGTGATTTCGGAGCCCCCCAAAATAGTCTCTCACTGTTTCCCTTGTTTCCCTATCTATTTGCCATGAAGTGATGGGACCAGATGCCATGATCTTAGTTTTCTGAATGTTGAGCTTTAAGCCAACTTTTTCACTCTCCTCTTTCACTTTCATCAAGAGACTCTTCTTCACTTTCTGCCATAAGGGTGGTGTCATCTGCATATCTGAGGTTATTGATATTTCTCCCAGCAATCTTGATTCCAGCTTGTGCTTCATCTAGTCCAGCATTTCTCATGATGTACTCTGCTTATAAGTTTAATAAGCAGGGTGACAATACACAGCCTTGACGTACTCCTTTCCTGATTTGGAACCAGTCTGTTGTTCCATATCCAGTTCTAACATTGCTTCCTGACCTGCATACTGATTTCTCAGGAATCAGGTCAGGTGGTCTGGTATTCCCATCTCTTTCAGAATTTTCCACAGTTTGTGGTGATCCACACAGTCAAAGGTTTTGGCCTGGTCAATAAAGTAGAAGTAGATGTTTTTCTGGTACTCTCTTGCTTTTTTGATGATCCACCAGATGTTGGCAATTTGATCTCTGGTTCCTCTGTCTTTTCTAAATCCAGCTTGGATATCTGAAAGTTCCTGATTCACATACTATTGAAGCCTGGCTTAGAGAATTTTGGGCATTATTTTGCTAGCATGCAGAGAATAGAGGGAGTCTATTAGAGTTGATGGGAAAAAGAGGAGAGGCTTGGACAGGCAGGAAGCAGAGGTGATGGAGAATGGTTTGGGGTAAATTATTTTGGAGGCAGAATCAATAGGATTGCTAATGGATTGGACAAGGAAGTGTGGGATCAATAGAGGGATGTGAGTGACATCCCCATAATGAAGGCTGACTTTGTATGTAGGATTACACTTTACAAAGAATGAGGATGAGACCTCAAACCATCCACATCCCTCCCAACTCTACTCCAGCCAGAAGTCATCTCAGAAAAGAAAGTTCAGTCTTCTCCCATTTGTTCCACAAATAATCACTTAGTTTCCTTTACTGTGTTCTGGAATAAGTTATGGGTACTGGTCAAACAGTAGGAAGTGAAAAAGACATACCTCTGTTCTAATGGAAGTTATATTCTAATGGTATAAAATAGAGTATAAATTATAAATAATGAAAAATCAGACACCTTTGGTCCCTACTGATAAAAATAAGAGCAGAATGGCATGTTAGTAGTTGGTGGGTTGCTATATTAGAATATTTGTTAAGGAGGGCCTGTGTAAACAGTTTTTTCAAGCAAATTGACTTTGAGTTATGTATTAAATGGCTTCCCTAATAGCTCAGTTGGTAAAGAATCCACCTGCAATGCAGGAGACCCGGGTTTGATCACTGGGTCAGGAAGATCCCCTGGAGAAGGAAATGGCAACCCACTCCAGTACTCTTGCCTGGAGAATTCCATGGACGGAGGAGCCTGGTGGGCTACAGTCCATGGGATCACAAAGAGTCAGACACGACTGTGTGACTAACTTTCACTTTTCACTTTCTGTATTAACCATCTGTCAGGGACATCAAATAGGTCATTATTAGATGTCTGTGTCTAGAATAACAGGACGAGAACAGTTAGGAGTAGAGGTGGTATTTAAAGCCATGGGCCTGGGTTATCATTAAAATAAAAAAGAGAATAGGAGGAGGCCCAAGACCAAGCTCTTGGAATTCTCCAGTATTTATAGGGTACATATGAACCAGCACAGATTGGAGCATCCAGACTTATAGCAGTAAAATCAAGGGACTGTGGCATTAGAACCATATATGCTGAACCTTGTCCCCCATCTTCCTCCGCTAGCCATCCTCAGGGAATTTCAGATAATGATGACTTATTTAACACATATAATGGGATTTGGGTAGGGCCCAGCATTGACACTCTGCTTCTCATTAAAGTAGGGTGGTACCCACTCAATCAGAATTCATCTGGCCCAAGTGTAGATGAGTAATTGTTTTTGCTGTTGGCGGAAAGACAAGGGCTTGCATTGTGGAAACTCTGACATCAGTCTGATCTTCCTCCTTTTAAGCTCATAGGCTTTTGAATCAGTGATGCTCTCCAAGGCTGGCAGAGAGGTATCTGATATACAAACAATATTTAATTACCTCAACCAGGCAACATAATGGGTTCTTTTTCTAGGGAAACAAACAACAAAAGAAAGCTTCTCAGAACACTACAGCTCTATAGGATCCAGCCACTGTCGCTTTTCTTGAAACAGCAGGCAGATGCCACAGGATAACCAGGAAGATAGCTTGGTGGAGGTTGAGAAGTATCAGGGAGAAGAAAGGTAAATTCTGGGGCCATGTCATAGCAATATATGAAAGTCTTAAGCTAAGAAAATTAAAAAGTTCAACAACTCAAATTAAGAACTCAATCAATGTATTTAAGAGCTGCAGTAGAGATGACTGACCAGGAAAGCAGGTCGATAAAATATGTCCAGACTAAAACAATTGAGTAAAAAATAAGAGAAATAGGAAAAGAGCCTAAAAGTTACACAGAACAAAGTAAATAGGTCTAACTTCATATCAAAAGTCCAAGAAAGAGATGCAGAGAGGTAACAGGCAAAATCAATACTTGAGAAGACTTGCTGAGATTTTTCTAAAAGTGATGAAAATCCCTGGGCTACAATTAAAGAATTGCTGTAAATGCCACTTGAGATAAATAAAATCATCATTAGATCTATCATAGTATTACTGATAAAAGTTAAAAACAAAGAAAATCTTAAGAACAGAGACAAAATCATGTTGCCGTTAAGCAATTGCATAGCTGAGTTCGCAATAAAAATTATGGGATCCACAAGACAATGGCATGACAGTTTTAAAAATGCTGAAAGAAAATGCTGCTGCTCCAGAATTCTAGGGCTTCCTTGGTGGCTCTGCAATAAAGAATCCTCCTGCCAATGCAGGGGATGCAAGTTTGATCCCTGGGTCAGGAAGATCCCCTGGAGGAGGAAATGGCAGTATTCTTGCCTGGAAAATCCTATGGACAGAGCAGCTTGGCACACTATAGTCCATAGGGTTAAAAAGAGTCAGACAAGACTTAGTGATTAAACAACAGCTGGAATTCTATATTCTCTGAAAATATCCTTCAAATATAAAGGCAGAATAAAGATGCTTTCAAGTAAATAAAATCTGGAATGAATTATTACAAGCAGACATGTGTGGGCTTTTTTTTTTTTTTATGAAAAATACATGGGTATCAACCCAGATCACACAGAAATCTGGGCAGAGCTAGGCGTGACCACTAGTGATACCAGTTGTCAAGCTGTGGTCCCTCCCACTGTGGCACAGGCATAGCTACCTGGCAATGCTCTATTAACCATCTCTGCTAGTTCCAGGTTGGCAAGGCCCAGCCAGTAGTCACTGTCAGGCTGTTATAGAGATCATCTTTGGGAACTGGTGAAAAATTCAAATCGTTGAAGTCTTTAAAGTGGCAGCCCAAATGGGAGACCCTTTTCATCAAACCAGCTTCTCTTATGGCAGTGGGATCATATTCCACTCCTTTTCATTTCTGTCCTCATGAGAGTGGGGCTCCAATGATAGCTGCAGAGTAGACATTTTTCCTTCGGATGGGGTGCACTTGTGTCTGGAGGGGATGTAAGTGGTTGCTCCTCAGGGACATGATGGACAGCATGGGACATAGACAAGTGAGAGCCAGGCAGACATGCATTTTAAAATTCAGAAATGAATGAAAATCAGTGAGAAGTATTGACTATTGATGAAAAACTAAAAATGATAGCTTTATGTGTAGTTTAAAATACAGGTAAAAATAAAAGGCAGAAGGGAGAGATGAATAGAGTAAGGTATTCAAAATGTTTAAGGCTTTAGGTTTTGGGAAAGAATAGTAAAATTGTTAGCATAAATTATGTATATCTAATAATTATTAGGTAAATATCATAATCTCTAGTTCAGCCATTATTTTAAAAGAATAAATAATCCAAAAGTAACCAACTGAGAGAAGAGAAAATTTTAAAGTTAAAAAAACAGTTATCCAGGCTAACAAACACATGAAAAGATGCTCAACGTCACTCATTATCAGAGAAATGCAAATCAAGACCACAATGAGATACCACTTCACACCAGTCAGAATGGCTGCGATCCAAAAGTCTACAAGCAATAAATGCTGGAGAGGGTGTGGAGAAAAGGGAACCCTCTTACACTGTTGGTGGGAATGCAAACTAGTACAGCCACTATGGAGAACAGTGTGGAGATTCCTTAAGAAATTGCAAATAGAACTGCCTTATGACCCAGCAATCCCACTGCTGGGCATACACACCGAGGAAACCAGAATAGAAAGAGACACATGTACCCCAATGTTCATTGCAGCACTGTTTATAATAGCCAGGACATGGAAACAACCTAGATGTCCATCAGCGGATGAATGGATAAGAAAGCTGTGGTATATATACACAATGGAGTATTACTCAGCCATTAAAAAGAATACATTTGAATCAGTTCTAATAAGATGGATGAAACTGGAACCAATTATACAGAGTGAAGTAAGCCAGAAAGAAAAACACCAATACAGTATACTAACACATATATATGGAATTTAGAAAGATGGTAATGAGGACCCTGTATGCAAGACAGCAAAAGAGATACAGATGTGTAGAGTGGACATATGGACTCTGAGGGAGAAGGAGAGGGAGAGGGAGAGGGTGGGATGATTTGGGAGAATAGCATTGAAATATGTATACTATCATGTAAGAAATGAATTGCCAGTCTATGTTCAATGCAGGATGCAGGATGCTTGGGGCTGGTGTATGGGGATGATCCGGAGGGATGATGTGGGGTGGGAGGTGGGAGGGGGGTTCATGTTTGGGAGTTCATGTAAAAAAAATAAATAAATACAAAAAAAAAAGTGCAAAGCTAAAAAAAAAAAAAGTTATCCAAAAGAAGGCAAAAAAGGAAAGGAGAAAAATATAAAACAAGTGGGGCAAATAAAGTAAAAATAATCCTGTGTTCAGTTCATTACAGTAATTATAAATGGACTAAAATCTAAGAAGCAAAGGTTCTCAGACTGAATTTTAAAAATCTGTACTATATATATATAATAAAATCTCTTAGCAACTATATGTGGAAGAGAGCATTTTAACGTGATGAAGGGTACTACAGAAATCTTATACCAAATTCCATACTTAATGGGGAAATGGTGAAAGTGTGCTTACTGGCCATTTTTTAATGGCCAATCTTTTTCATTTTAGCCATTCTAATGGGTGTATAGTGGTATCTATCGTGAATTTAATTTGCATTTCTCTAATACCTAATGCGGGGCTTCCCAGGTGGCTCAGTGGTAAAGAATCCACCTGCTGACACAGGAGATGCAAGTTTGATCCCTAGGTGGGGAAGATCCCCTGGAGGAGGAAATGGCCACCCACTCCAGTATCCTTGCTTGGAGAAACCCATGGACAGAGCAGCCTGGCAGGTTATAGTCCGTGGGGTCGCAAAGAGTCGGACACAACTGAGCATGCATGCAGTAACTAATGAAGCTGGACAGTTATGCATGTTCATGTTCTTATTTTTTAATCTGTATTTCTTCTTTGAAGTACCTGTTAACATCTTTTGCCTATTTTTCATTCGGTTGTTTATTTTCCTACAATTGAACTTTGAGTTCTTTATCTTAGTTACATCATTTATCAGATACATGATTTACAAATATTTTCTCATAGCCTATGGGTTTCCTTTTTTCTCTCTTCATTTGTATTAATTACTTTTAGCATATTATCTCCTCTGTTGATTTATTATCTATACCTTTTTTGTTTTGTTTGTGTGTGTGTGTGGTTGCTCTAGAATTTGTAGTAGAAATCTAATTTATTATAGTCTGAGTATTATATCAGACTATAATAAATGTATAATATATACAGCATTATTCCTTTGTGTTTGTGTCTTTATGCTACTATTTCCACATAGGAAATATGTGTACATATATACAATATATGTATATACGATAAAACACAATTCATTCTTACTCTATTTTGTTTAATAAATTAGATATTTGCTCAAGTAATTAAAAAAATTTATAAAATGAGAAAAGATGTCTTTAAAGTTACGCAGCTCTGAGAAAGCATTGGCAAAGTTAATGGAAGCCCTAAAGCAAAGATGGTCAGGAAGGGACAGCTCTAATACCCATGCATCATTCATTTCATTACTTTGGAGCATCCTACGGAGAACAGAGCCTTGACGTTGATGCTGTGGTGAATCCTGAAAGGGTGGCAGCTGGAAGATTCAGTTAACAACACTCCTCAGAGCACATAGTCCCTGCAGGAAGATCCAAACAGAGCTCTCCCATAGCTGTCATACAGGATAATTGAACTTAGCCTGCGAATTGGAGGAAGGATTACTAGGCCATATGTAAAACAATGACTAAGTGATTAACATCTTTTACATTGGACAGTGGAAAGGCTAGATATTCAGGTCACATATGAGAACATTTATTTGACTAGTTGTTAAGGCAAGGACCACTTTGCTATATTTTGGTGATATACCCTATATTTAAAACACTCTGTGATTTCAAACTATATCCTTTCAGACTAATGGATATTAAAAAGCAAAGTAAAAATACTTATCTTGCATTAGCTCTCACTTGTGTATGTTTTCATAGTTATATCATTTTATTCATTGTGAAAGCTAAAAATCTTCCTTCTCTCCCACCCGGATGTTAGTCATAGATACCTTTATGCATATATCTCATTCTAAAAATATTTATTGAGCACCTAATATACTACAAGCATTACCTTATGAACTTTCTCTGATTTTGTATAACAGTATCAGGAAATAATTTACACTGAATCTTTTTTACTTAACTAGCTTTCCTTGACCTCAGCAGATCACATTTGTATTTTTAAACAGCTACTGTTGTGAATAGCTTTGATTGTTGAACAGCAGTTATTTAAATATTTATGGTCAATCTGTTCCAAAACAATATTGAAAGCAGCAGTGCACAGTTTAAGAAATACATAAAAATCAATGGGGCAAATTTATGTATCAGAAGATCTACATTTCTAACTATGTGCCAGATTTTCCATTTATAATTCTTGCAAATGAAACACTTCGGGTAGTCATAAATACTAACCTCTCTGAACCTTTCTCTGTGAATTATGGTCTTGCAGTAATAAACAAAGAATAGGATTTGATTTGTAGGCTGAACTATCAAAGCAAGAACTCAGTGCTAATGCCTTTGATCATTCTTGTTCATTTTAACTGGCCAAGAGGGAGATGGCAAGAAGTCTTTGGTAGCATCATCTCCTTCTGTTCTAAGTGTGCCTAGTGTCTCTCTTGACACATTTTCTGCACTGTAGCTGTCCTTAACTTTGACTTTGGCATGTAGAGGACATTGTTAAATATTGTTTATAAATTTGATAGTCTAAAATCAACATTGCTGCTGCTGCTGCTAAGTCGCTTCAGTCGTGTCCGACTCTGTGCGACCCCATAGATGGCATATGTTAGTCATAGATACCTTTATGCATATATCTCATTCTAAAAATATTTATTGAGCACCTAATATACTACAAGCATTACCTTATGAACTTTCTCTGATTTTGTATAACAGTATCAGGAAATAATTTACACTGAATCTTTTTTACTTAACTAGCTTTCCTTGACCTCAGCAGATCACATTTGTATTTTTAAACAGCTACTGTTGTGAATAGCTTTGATTGTTGAACAGCAGTTATTTAAATATTTATGGTCAATCTGTTCCAAAACAATATTGAAAGCAGCAGTGCACAGTTTAAGAAATACATAAAAATCAATGGGGCAAATTTATGTATCAGAAGATCTACATTTCTAACTATGTGCCAGATTTTCCATTTATAATTCTTGCAAATGAAACACTTCGGGTAGTCATAAATACTAACCTCTCTGAACCTTTCTCTGTGAATTATGGTCTTGCAGTAATAAACAAAGAATAGGATTTGATTTGTAGGCTGAACTATCAAAGCAAGAACTCAGTGCTAATGCCTTTGATCATTCTTGTTCATTTTAACTGGCCAAGAGGGAGATGGCAAGAAGTCTTTGGTAGCATCATCTCCTTCTGTTCTAAGTGTGCCTAGTGTCTCTCTTGACACATTTTCTGCACTGTAGCTGTCCTTAACTTTGACTTTGGCATGTAGAGGACATTGTTAAATATTGTTTATAAATTTGATAGTCTAAAATCAACATTGCTGCTGCTGCTGCTAAGTCGCTTCAGTCGTGTCCGACTCTGTGCGACCCCATAGATGGCAACCCACCAGGCTCCCCCGTCCCTGGGGTTCTCCAGGCAAGAACACTGGAGTGGGTTGCCAATTCTTTCTCCAGTGCATGAAAGTGAAAAGTGAAAGTGAAGTCACTCAGTTGTGTCTGACTCCCAGCGACCCCATGGACTGCAGCCCACCAGGCTTCCCCGTCCATGGGATTTTCCAGGCAAGAGTACTGGAATGGGGTGCCATTGCCTTCTCCATGTCAGCACTGAATGCTGCTTAATTCCTCCTGGACCTTGGTTTCCCTGCAAAAGTTCCCATGAGAAGCACAGCCTAATATGACACCAATCCCTATACTGCTGGTCCTAAATAATTTAGTTAACTAAGCTCTTTCTTTTTTAATTATCTTTTCAACATTTACTCTAGGAACTATATTTACTGTAGTTTCTAGAATCTAGATAAATGAGATTTTCTACCTAGAAGGGTCTTTAGAGAAGGAAATGGCAATCCACTCCAGCACTCTTGCCTGGAAAATCCCATGGACGAAGGAGCCTGATAGGCTACAGTCCATGGGGTCACAAAGAGTCGGACACGACTGAGCAACTTCACTTCACTTAGGGATAATATAATCCAGGGATACAAAACATAATTTATTTTAGTTTCTCATCTTAATAAGAAGTGATAAATGATGTCTTAAAGAGGACTTAAGGCAGGAGCATCAGATATTGGGACTTTGAAACTGAGTCCAACTATCCATCCTGACAGGTGGCCATCGACCTCGGCCCAGATGCTTCTAAGGCAGTAATACAGTGTTTTTCAAGGTGGCTCATATTGTTACTAAATGATAGAAGTCCTAGTTAATTAGCTGAAATCTTCATGTCTACAGCTTACACACTTCGAGTTCTGCTTTTTTGGAGTCACACAAAACTCAATATACTCTTTTATTCTATGTGATAGTACTTTATATATTTGACACAATTTTTCTGAGCTCCTTTTTCTTTTTGCTAGTCTACAGTTTTCAGCATCTTTGACATTTGTATTTAGGATGCTGAAAGTTTTCCAACAGAAGTTCTGAAATAAGGTGTCTGTGTGTGTGCGTGTCTGTGTGTCCTAGATTATAATTCTTTCAGGCCTGGAAGACTTCCTCACATGAAAAGCAACACTGTTCTGTTTTGACTATATTCTAATTCATCTTAGGCTTTAATTCCCTCTTGCAGACATAGGTGCTACCTTTCCAGTTTGAAGATCGTTCCCCTTGATAGGATAGATAAGCAATGGAAATGCTAGATGCTTCTCTTCTCTCTGTCATCTGTTAACATTACATCATCTTTTCCAAGCAGCAGGCTTAACCTTTTCTTGTTTTTCTCCTTGCTCCAAATCTAATTTAAAATGCCTCTGCCAAATCTAAGAAACCTTTCAGTCCATGTCTTATTTTGCATGGAAGCTGTGCTGGACACTGTTGATCCATCCTCCCTTCCTTAAAACCTCTACTCCTTTGACCTTAGCAATTTATTTTCATTTGATTCTCCTCTTCTTTTTCTCTATGTGTTCCTAATTTACTTCCTCTGTGGCCTCCTCCTCCTCTGCTTTATCTGCTGTGTTTACCAGGATTCTGGTCTCTACATAAACTCTACATTTGAGTGAGTTTCTACACTCTCATGTTTAACCATCCTGTGTCCTGATATGGATGAGATGGTTGGATGGCATCACTGACTCAATGGACATGAGTTTGAGCAAGCTCCAGGAATTGGTGATGGACAGGGAAGCCTGGTATGCTGCAGTCTGTGGGGTCACAAAGAATCGGACAAGACTGAACTGAACTGAACTGATCCTGATGACAGTGAAACCTTATCTTCAGCTCAGATTCCTTCCCTGTTGAGGACTGAGTACTGATGTTCCAGTTTGAATGGAAACTAACTTGTCATCATCTTCCCATGTGTCCAGCCCCTCCTCCACTTCTTCTCATCAATATCCTTTCTTGGTGATTGGCATTCCCTTCTACACGGTCATCCCAACAGAACACTCAGTTCCTCTTTTCTCCCATCTAGTCTGTTACCAAATCCTATTGATTTTGTTGCCATTAGTTCTTTTTTAAATTAAATTTTATTGGAATATAGTTGCTTTACAATGTTGTGTTTCTATTCCAGCAAAGTGAATCAGCCATACATATGTACATGTATACCCTCATTTCTGGATTTCCTTCCCATTTAGGTCACCACAGATCATGCCTACAGTTCTTGATTTCGTCCCTCCACCTCTTACGTATTTCCCTGGTTAGCATTTCGTTTTTATAGCTTGGAGCTATTCAGTAGTCTCCAGACCTGTTTTTGTATTGTCACTATTTGTTGGTTGCTTGGATTCTGGTGTTCATCGGGTCTAGCTGCTACACGTAGCCAGAGGAATCTATAAAACAAAAATATGATCGTATCCCTACTCCATTTAAAATTCTTCAGGTCTCCCCTTTCCCTGCAGAATTGCACTGAGGATACTCTATGACTTGCCTATAACTCTCTCTCTAAATTCACATTTTCGTGTTCTTTGCTCTGGAGCAGAAGCTGTGGTCACACCATAATGCTTGTAATATGCAGCGTGTATCATGCTGTTTCAAGTCTTCTTGCCTTTGCTTATGCCGTGCCTTTTGCCTGGATAAAATGCCTATTCTACTCTTGTTCTTTTGACTGATTTTCACTCATCTCAAATAGTTTAGCTCAGATATCACCTCCTCTAGGAAATATTTCCCAAACAACACATAAGGGCTGAATATGCTCCGATGTTCCCATAACACCCTGGGCTTGCTTCCATTCAATCACTTACTGTGTATATTGACTCTCCAGGGAATCTGTATATAGTGCTCTTTCCTCAGTGACAGGGACCACGTCTTATTGAAATTTTTGTTCCTTGACTTTCTTCCCTGACCTTACATTTCCTTGGGACTCTTTTATAATGATTTAGGTTGATATTTTCTTATATAATGAATTCTTTTTGTATACTTGGAAACAGAATTTTAAAAAACCCTAATGTTAGCAATTTTCATATTCTATGCTAACAATATCTGAGAACTAAAAGTCAGATAGGAATGGATTTACTTGCTAGAAGATGATTGCCAAGAAAAAAAAAAAGCTCTTATCTTTTTAGCAAGTGTCTTTAACTTAGAGGAAAAACTCTTGGTCTTAATTCTCCAATTTACTCAGTAAAAATTTACTGAGTACCTAGATATATATGGAAGTAAATTAGATATTTATCTAATTTCAAAAAGCTTACAGCTTAGCAGGAAAATAACATATATCAAGGAAGACATGATATTGGTAATAATAGTGTAATAGCTAATGTTTATTGAGATCAGACTTATGTCTATTATCTTGTTTAACTTCATAGTCATATTGTAAGTAACCTACTACTATCCTCATTATCAGAGAACCAAGACTTAGAGAATTAGTAGTACACTCAAGGTCACATGCTTAGATTCGTGGGTTCTTTACCCCTAGAGCCACCTGGGAAATCAAAACCCTTAAGCCTGTGCTGTATTCTCTGCAATACTATGTTATGAAGGTCAGTCAGCTAACAGTAAGACTCAGAGAAAAGCGAGCCAGGTGGCTTCCTGCTGGAAGGATCAGAGAAGGCTCCATGGAGGAGGTGGCATTTGATCTAGGCCACTCATGCTGAAAAGTGATTAAAATTTAGACCTTCAGGGAGGCAAGGAAAGGACACTGCAGACAGGGCATAGAGCTTCAATGTAGGCGTGGAGGTGGGGTTCTATGTAGCACGTGTGCTCAGTTGCTTCAGCTGTGGCCAGCTTTTTGCGGTCGTATGGACTATAGCCCACCAGGCTCTTCTGTCCATGGAATTTTCCAGGCAAAGATATTGGAGTGGATTGCTGTGCCCCCTTCCAGGGGAATCTTCCCAACCCAGGGATCGAACCTGGGTCTCCTGTGTTGCAGGCAGATTCTATACTGCTGAGCCACCAAGGATACATAATGTAAAGAAGGGAGACTGGTTTGGATGAAGCAGAAGAAGAAAAAAAAAAAAGCTAGAACAAAAACTGAAATATTTGTAGGTCATTCTATCTCACTGAGTCATATGAATTTCCTTCTAGAGTCACAGAAAACCAACGAGAATTTTAGAACAGGGCAATGATATATGAAGATTAATCCCACCAAAGCTTATGAAATTGATGAGAGAAAACAAACTGTGTTCTGTGCAGGGGCAACATTAGTGAACCAAACAAAAATCCCTGCTCTCATGGAAGTCTTCTCATTGTAGGAGACAGATAATTAACACACACACACATTCATATGAACTCGTATACATACATGAATGCTTTGTTAATTATTTATATTATATGTGGGCTTCCCTGGTGGCAGTGGTAAAGAATCTGCCTTCCAATGCAGGAGATGCAAGAGACATGGGTTCAATCCCTGGTCGGGAAGATCCCCTGGAGAAGGGAATGGCAACCTACTCTAGTATTTTTGCCTGGAAGAGTCCATGGATGGAGGAGCCTGGTGGACTACAGTCCATGGGGTTGCAAACAGTTGGACACAACTGAACACACACACGCACACACACACACATTCTATATTATATACACACACACTGTCTCTGTTATGAGATGATACATTTTATTTTATATATGTAATATTATATGTATAATAATATATACATATATATTTACAAGGCATGTGTCTGTTAGAAGGTGATAAATGTTGTGGATGAAAACTAAGCAAGGGAAGAAGACAGTTTCTGGATAGGAACAAGACGGCATTTACAATTCCGTATAGGACGGTGGTTAAAGGGCTTACTGAGAAGGCGCCATATGGACAGAAGCATAAAGCAGGTGAGAAAATGAGCCGTGTGGAAATTTGAGTAAGAGTATTCGAGGCTGTGAGCATGGCGATCATTCATATTTAAAGTACAGCAAAGGATGCTCTGGTTTCTCCTCAGATTATATAGATCTTCTACCTTTTACTAAAGACAATGAAGAGGCCAAGGGGCTGGAGTGGAATGGGGAGGGGACAGTGGAAGGAAAAGTGTGCTGAGAGGTTGCATGGATAAGGAGCGCTGTGAGGACTTCACTTTTTCTGTGAGTGAAATGGAAGCCACTGAAGGGTGCTGAGTCATCGTGTGGTCTGGTCAGACTTGTGTTTGTAAAGGAGAATTCTGGTCCTTGGTGGAGAATCTCTGTATGGACGAGAGCCATAGGTGGGGACTGAGCCGGGAGTTATTCCAGCATGAAGGATGGTGCCAGCTGTGGAGCTGGAGGGTGGTCGCAGATGTGCTGACCAACTACACGTGGCGTGAGTTAGAAAGGTGCCGAGAACAACTCCAATACCCTGTTCTCAGGAATGACTCCTAAATGTGTTTGTCTTGCTGGCTTTGTGTTGGGATAGGTACACTTTTTGTACACGATGTTTTTAGCCCTTTCATTTTAGGCCACAAAATTGGAATTTCCTTTTGACAAATAAATGATATCTACGAAGTGTGTGCTTATGAAGAAATAGCATACTGCTTTTGATTAAGACTTTATAAAGTGCTTCCTCATCTCATTTTCTACTGACAACATTTCTGTATTAGGATGCCCATCAGTTCAGTTCAGTCGCTCAGTCATGTCCAACTCTTTGCGACCCCTTGAATCGCAGCACTCCGGGCCTCCCTGCCCATCACCAACTCCCAGAGTTCACTCAGACTCGCATCCATCGAGTCAGTGATGCCATCCAGCCATCTCATCCTCGGTCGTCCCCTTCTCCTCCTGCCCCCAATCCCTCCCAGCATCAGAGTCTTTTCCAATGAGTCAACTCTTCACGTGAGGTGGCCAAAGTACTGGAGTTTCAGCTTTAGCATCATTCCTTCCAAAGAAATCCCAGGGTTGATCTCCTTCAGAATGGCCATAGTTGTACTAAAAATGCATTAAATTACCTCCAGGTAAAATATATTGAACCAAAAAAAGTACATAAACAAGCTTCAGAAAGTTAAGGGAAAATTGCTTTAATAATAATTTCATACTTGGGATAGTTGGTAAATTGGTAGCTATGTCTATATATACCAAATATCTAGATATAATCCATAAAAATGATCTGTATGATATTAAAATTGGCTGGAACCATGTAGAGCGGTACCTTTAGAAGTTCAGATATTCTAAAATATTTGGTGCATTTTGCATGTCCTAAAAATTTGAGTTTTTTCCACTATTCAACTATATGACTTAGTAGGATATAGAAACTTCTACCACCAACTTTAATTTTTCCTTCCCTCTTATTATTCTTCCTCTTTCCCTTTTCTTTTAAAAAAGAAATTTATGTGTATGTATAAATGATTCACTGTGCTGTACAGTGGAAAGTAACACACCATTATAAGCCAATTATATGCCAATAAGAATTAAAAATAAATAGAAAAGAAATTTGACTGCACCGGCCTTAGCTGTGGCATGTAGGCTCTAACTGCCTGACCACGGATCAAACCCAGACCCCTCTACACTGGGAGCATGAAGTCTTAGTAGATCACCAGAGAAATCCCATTCTTTCCCTTTCAAAACACATATAAACTTTCTAAGGTCCAAGTTAAGTATTGGAAATTCAACGAAAATATCTACCTTCAATGAAATATTAATTAGGAATCTCTCTCTTAACTTCTTTTATAAAGAATTCAAAGTGTTTTAAAGGAGTACATAAGCAAAAAAAATATGTAAATGACTGAAAAGACAGATAAGCAAAAAGTTGAAAAGGTAAGACTAAAGAGCAAAGTTAGAAAAATAACGTGAAGCCAGAAATAGTATCAATATAACAAGAATGCACATCAAAACATTCTATACACTGTTCACTTGGAGTTTTCTCCTAACCAGGGAAAAAGAGAAAACAGGACAGGATTCATTGCTATCAACAAAATTAAAGCTCACCAGTTGCTTAAAAGAAGTACATTTTTTCCTGGTCCTCAACCAGGCAGACAATTTTCCCAGTGGGTAATAAGGCACACTGCGGGTTTTTTATAAAAATTTTCTGACATTAACATAGCAATGGGTTTCATAGGATCGTTCTTACAATATTTCTTAATTCAGGGAGATTGTATGTGGAAGCATAGCACAATAATGAGGCCCAACAGCGTGAGAAAAGAACACATCCCCTTATGTTCTGATGCATGAATACTGCTTACCTTGAGAACTGAGTGGCAAAAAAAAAAAAAAGTCAAGTTCAATTCTCTGAATAGAATTTAGGGTTCTGTTATTTTGGTTGTTGGTTAAAGCTTGACAGTCAACCAAAGCAGCTTTGACAACCAGCTGAACAGAGACTAGAATTGATTGCCCCCCATAGAGGATAAGCGCTTATGGAGGATAGTGGGATAGAATGGAAACCCCTGAGATTTCCAAGGTGTGCTTGGATGGCATGACAGTAACAAATCACAGGGGCGTGGCATGGGTGACACTTGAGTCTGATCTCGAGGGCTGGACACGATTTTCTTTTTTTAGTTTTTATTTTTGTACAATTTTTAAAGATTACTTTCCATTTATAGTTATTACAAAATATTGGCTCTAATCTGCATGTTGTATAGTACGCCCTTGAGCCCATCTTACACTCAACAGTTTGTACCTTTTAATCCCTTACCTCTGCATTGCCCCTCTTTGCTTCCCTGTCCCCAGTGGTAACCACTAGTTTCTTTCTCTATCTGTGAGTTTGCTGCTACTTTGTTATATTCACTAGTTTGTTATATTTTTCAGATTTCACAGATAAATGAAATCATACAGTATTTGTCTTTCTCTGCTTGACGGGTTTCACTTAGCATAATGCCCTCCAAGTTCATCCATATTGCTGCAGATAGCAAAATTTAGTCCTTTTATGGCTGAGTAGTATTCCATTGTGTGTGAGTATGTGCTTGTATGCCACACTTTCTTTAAGGATGGATGTGATTTTGATAGGAGAGGAGAGGCCATTCCAGGCAGATGAGTTTAGGAAGGGAGTTAGTTTACACAGGATGTTAACAAACAGTAGAAACTCCTATTTGGTGAGCACTAATGCCAGCAAATTTGGAAAACTCAGCATTAGTCACAGGACTGTAAAAGGTCACTTTTCATTCCAATCTCAAAGAAAGGCAATGCCAAAGAATGCTCAAACTACCACACAATTGCCTTCATCTCACAAGGTAGCAAAGTAATTGCTCAAAATTCTCCAAGCCAGGCTTTAACAACAGCACCTGAATTGTGAACTTCCAGATGTACAAATTAGATTTAGAAAAGGCAGAGGAACCAGAGATCAAATTGCCAACATCTGCTGGATCATCAAAAAGTAATAGAGTTCCAGAAAAACATCTATTTCTGCTTTATTGACTATGTCAAAGCCTTTGACTGTGTGGATCACAATAAACTGTGGAAAATTCTTCAAGCGATGGGTACACCAGACCACCTGACCTGCCTCCTAAGAAATCTGTATGAAAGTCAGGAAGCAACAGTTAGAACTGGATATGGAACAACAGACTAGTTCCAAATCGGGAAAGGAGTAAGTCAAGGTTGTATATCGTCACCCTGCTTATTTAACTTATATGCAGAGTACATCATGAAAAATACTGGACTGGATGAAGCACAAGCTGGAATCAAGATCACTGGGAGAAATATCAACAATCTCAGATACGCAGGTGACACCACCCTTATGGCAGAAAGCGAAGAAGAACTAAAGAGCCTCTTGATGAGAGTGGAAGAAGAGAGTGAAAAAGTTGGCTAAAAACTCAACATTCAGAAAACTAAGATCATGGCATCCAGTCCCATCACTTCATGGCAAATAAATGGGGAAACAGTGGAAACAGTGGCAGACTTTATTTTTGAGGGGCTCCAAAATCACTGCAGATGGTGACTGCAGCCATGAAGTTAAAAGACGCCTGCTCCTTGGAAGAAAAGCTATGTCCAACCTAGATAGCATACTAAAAAGCAGAGACATGACTTTGCCAGCAAAGGTCCATCTAGTCAAGGCTATGGTTTTTCCAGTGGTCATGTATGGGTGTGAAAGTTGGACAGTGAAGAAAGCTGAGAGCCAAAGAACTGATGCTTTTGAACTGTGGTATTAGAGAAGACTCTTGAGAGTCCCTTGGACTGCAAGAAAATTTAATCAGTTCATCCTAAAGGATATCAACCCTGAATGTTCATTGGAAGGACTGATGCTGAAGCTGAAACTTCAAGTTTTTGGCCACATGATGGGAAGAACTGACTCATCTGAAAAGACTCTGATGCTAGGAAAAATTGAAGGAGGGAAGAGAAGGGGACGACAGAGGATGGGATGGTGGGATGGCATCACTGACTCAATGGATGTGAGTTTGAGTGAACTCTGGGAGTTGTTGTTGGACAGGGAGGCCTGGCATGCTGCAGTCCATGGGTTCACAAAGAGTCGGACACAACTGAGCGACTGAACTGAACTGATAGAAAAGTACGGGGTGGCACTAGTGGTAAAGAACCCGTCTGCCAATGCAGAAGACATAAGAGATGTGGGTTCAGTCTCTGGGTCAGAGGAGGGCATGGCAGCCTACTCTAGTATTCTTGTCTGGAAAATCCCAAGGAGCCTGGTATGCTGCAGTATGATAAATTTATGAGAATTATGAGAATTTTAAGGAAACTTAACAGGTAATACCATCTATGACATTTGCTGGAGATGCTAGCTTAAGAACTTACTTCTTGAGCAAAATGCAGTTCTTCTTTACAAGGATTTCTCGGCCACATTTTGGATATTGCGTGATAGGAGCTATCTCACCTGCAGAGTTTTCTGCTCTTATAATTATTCTATTGGCACAGAAGCCACTAGATGTCACTTTATTTGATATTGTATTAAAAATTGACCTTAAGCACTTGATAATTTCTTCTTTTATAATGCATGTCACTTTCTTTAAACGTAGCAAGTTCTCCTTGTATTCATCCCCAAAATATATGGCACAAAAATCAAGCCAAGTGGAACAATCTAAAACTTTTGATTTAGTGTCACTAGAACTATAAAAAAAAAAAAAAGGTATGTAATTTCTCCCTTCAAGTGAATAGATAGATATACTAGGATTTTTTAAGCTAAATACAATAAAAAAACATAATAACAGTGGCTTAGGTAAGAGACAATAGTCATTGTTGTTCTATAAAATCTTACATAGTATACTTGCTGCTATATCACTAACATGCTTTCATGAGATTTTCCTCAATCATGTGTTCTGTTTTCTCACCTACCAAATTATCACTTGAAATGATGATTAAAAGTACATTTTAGAGCTTCCCTGGTGGTCCAGTGGTTAAAAATCCACCTGCCAATGTAAGGGACATGAGTTCAATCCCTGGTCCAGGATGCTTCCACATGCCGTGTGGTAACTAAGCCTGTGAACCACAACTACTAAACCCATGATCTAGAGCCCACGTGCCACAACTCTTTAAGCCCATGTACTCTAGATCCCATATCCTGCAACAGGAGAAACCATGGCAATGAGAAGCCCCCACACCGTGACTAGAGAGGAGTAGCCTCTCGATTGCCACAACTAGAGAAAGCCAGTGCTCAACAAAGACCCAGTGCAGCCAAAAAAAAATAAACAAAATTATTATTTTTTGAAAGTAAACTTTCATTGTCAGGTTTCCATTTAATTCCCTGAATTTTATCTTGGAAAGAAATGGAGAGCTTTATTTATATGCTATGCTGTATTTCAGCATGATATTGTAACTTTGCAGGGATAACAGAAATACTTTATAAGATTTCACTGTATAAAATACATTGAGGAATTTGGCTCTTTTTTGGTATAAAAGTTGATCCTCACATACAAATAAACATCACTGTCTCTTCACAACCTCCAAATGACTTGGTGTGAGTTTCCACACATTGCTTGCCATCCACAGTGTAGCAGCATCAGATGAAGAGGGACATCAGCTGGTGAGGAGCAGGGACCTTTAAGCTCTGTTTCACATTTTAATAAGTTCAGTGTGGATGTACTCTACTGGTTACTTGCTAATGCAATTTAGCTCAGCAACTAGGGAGGCTTGACTTTTTAAGCCTTGTAATACAACTATAGTCTTATAATTCAGTGTTGGCAGGGAGAGAAAAGCTTTCTTTTTCTCTGGATATGCCCCAAACTAGTTAGCCTAACTGTACAAGCTAACATACTTTGGTTTCTAAAGTGTGAAAATGGGTACACAACCTATTTTAGAAAGTGTCAGTTTTCTTTAAAGTTTGTAAATGGCTTAAAACTAAATTTTTAAAATAATTAAATTGGATAAAATCTGGGAATTCAGCTTAAATGAGTGCTATAGTTCTAGAAAATAAGAACTGCATAGCTCACAGAGGTTTGCTTTTTGCATTTCATTTATCGACATAACTGCCCTGAATAGCAGTATAATTTCTGTGTTGGGATTTTTTCTTCTTCTTTTTTAATCAAATGCGTCAGGGGTCCCCATCTCCTGGATCTAATGCCTTACGATATGAGGTGGAGTTGATGTAATAATAATAGAAATAAAGTGCACAATAAATATAGTGTGCTTGAACCATTCCAAAACCATTCTCCACTCATGCCCTCGTCAACCCATTCATGTCTTCCAAGAAAAAATGGCTTTCATGAAGCTGCTCCCTAGTACCAAAAAGCTTGGGGACTGCTGTGTAATCTCAAGCTAAGAGACATGGTATAACTTTCCCAGTGTCACTCCAAGAGCAGGTAAGAATAGAGCAAAGGACAGCATTAACTCCTGCTTCTCTGCCACCTGACATCAGGCCCCCAGATCCCCTCAGCATTTTGCACACATGTAGTCCAGGGTTTGCATGTGACAAACATTGATGACTGCCAGCAGAACATGTGGATTATGGTCCTACACTTCGAGAAGCAGTTTGCATGGTCGTCATCTTGTGAATAGAGAAGCTCCTTGTTATTGTACGGCTCTCGGCCACATTCCACTCCTGGTGAAATGAAAAGGGGAAAAGCAATAGAGATCAATGGAATTAAGTCTCCAGCATGCCTGTGGTGTTAGTTTTTAAAGACAAGCTAAATATATTGTGTTGTTGTCATCATGGTTGATCTGAATTTTATCTCTGGGGCTCTTGGCAGCAAGGTGCTATACCAGTTCATTAATCCAGCCCTGTTGAGCTGAATGTGAAGCTTGGTGGTTAAAGATTGCTATGAATGGAGAGTTCCCAGGGAACAACAAGTTGGGAGAGATTTTGTTGACTTTTAGCAACCTCTAGGGTGCCCATATAATCTGAGAGTGAAAAGGACACTATCTTGTTAAGGCTGAACTATTTTGGGTTTCCTCTTTGCTGTCTTACTCTGCTGACATTACAAGTTGATAAATCTTATCTTTAGCACATCCTATTTTCTCTAAGATAGTCTAATTATTGCTTCTCTTCTTCCTTGAGACATTTTCTCTATGCAAAAATAAAACCAGAGGAAAGGTATTTTTTAAATATAATAATACCAAAGTGTGGGTAATTTAATAAGCATCGCCTTCAGAAATATTCTTATTTTTTAAAAAAGAGATATATAGGAGAAAAAAAAAAAGAAAAAATTAATGTCTACTGAGCAATACTGTGTACCATGCATTCTAACATAAACTTTATGCCAATATGAGGTATCATTAGCCTCACTTGTTCAGAAAATTGAAATTCAAGGAAGCTAAATTTTATCATATATATAGTTAGTAAGTAGTATTAACAGTTGGAAGTAAATGGAGGAGTTCATATTTTGAACACTATACCATGGCAATTCAATCTAGCAATAGAATAAATTTCTTAGGAAAAAAATTGATAGACAAGAGAAATATGAACTACAATATTCTAACCCAGCATTTACCTCTAACAAGTGTGAAAGTCACTCAGTCGTATCACAACCCCATGGACTACACAGTCCATGGAATTCTCTGGGCAAGAATACTGGTGTGGGTAGCCTTTCCCTTCTCCAGGGGATCTTCCCATCCCAGGGGTGAAACCCAGATCTCCCGCATTGCAGGTGGATTCTTTATCAGCTGAACCACAAGGGAAGCCCACCTCTGATGAAAACAAGCTATATACCCACACAACCAAAACAGTAGTCACAAGTAGCTATCTAAATTTAAATTTAAATTAATCAAAACTAAATAAAATAAAAATTTTAGTCTTGTCTGTTGCCCTAGGCACATTTCAAGTGTTCAATAGTCTGCCTTGATTCAGAACATTTCCATCATCACAGAAAGTTCAAATAGACAGCTCCTCTTAGCTATTTTGGACATGGAGACATGAAGTAAGATATATCCCTGTTCTCAAATTTAAAGATCTCTGTAGCCATAGCTCAAATTAAAATAAGTTTGTGTGTGTGTATGTGTGGCATGTGTGTGCTATATTTTCTCTCCTGAGAAAGGAGAAAAAAAACATGAAATAAAGGGAAGGACACCAAGAAGTCTTTCAAGCTATCGATTTAATCAGGGCAGTTACCAGAGGATTCACTTACAAAGGAGGGCTGATGCAGGACATAATTGAACCTTGCAAGATAACAGTTTCCTGTAAAAGTAAGCAAAGTATACAAAGAAAGGTTTAAAAGATAAACTCGAGGGACTTCCACTTCTGGCCAAGGTGAGGAAACAAGCCACTGATTCACCTTCTTCCTTGAAACAACCAATAACAACAACAACAAACCAAGAAACTGTTATTTTCAAGACACTAGACCTTAGAAAACAAAGGACAATGATCTCAGGAAAAGGAAAATAGATGAAGTGTAGACCCAACAACTGCCCCTGGTTATAGCTTGAAAGAGACCCTCAGTAATGGCTCAAGAAAAAGGAATCCAGGCAGAGCCACACAGAGTCACCTGAGTCGAGGGGCCAGGGCTAAAAGTCTTAGAACAAGGGTCTCAAACCTGCAAGTCCTAATGCCTGATTATCCGAGGTGGAGCCAAGGTAATAATAATAGAAATAAAATGCACAATAAATGTAATGCGGAGCTACTAGAGCCAGACATTCTGGAATGTGAAGTCAAATGGGCCTTACAAAGCATCACTACAAACAAAGTGAGTGGAAGTGGTGGAATTCCAGTGGAGCTGTTTCAAATCCTGAAAGATGATGCTGTGAAAGTGCTGCACTCAATATTCAGTCCATTCTAAAGGAGATCAGTCCTGGGTGTTCATTGGAAGGACTGATGGTGAAGCTGAAACTCCAAACTTTGGCCCCCTGATGCAAACAGCTGACTCATTTGAAAAGACCCCTGATGCTGGGAAAGATTGAGGGCAGGAGGAGAAGGGAACAACAGAGGATGAAATGGTTGGATGGCATCACCGACTTGATTGACATGAGTTTGTGTGGACTCTGGGAGTTGGTGATGGACAGAGAGTCCTGGCATGCTGCGATTCATGGGGTTGCAAAGAGTCAGAAACGATTGAGCAATTGAACTGAACTGAACTGAACTGAAATGCAATGCCCTGAATCATCCAGAAACCATCCCCCAACCCTGGTCTGTGGAATAATTGTTTTCCATAAAGCCAGTCTCTGTTGCCAAAAGGATTAGAGATCACGGTCCTAGAAGACAGAGTCTACAAGAGGAGAAAGTTGCCCAGAGCTGAGAACTCCACAACTCTGCTGAGTTCCTCTCAAGAATTCAGACGAGCACTAGCCAGCACTTACTTGTGAGGAAACATCTCAAAGCGGGGCCATGCCTTTCCTTGGGTATCTGCTATGGCAACTGACCTAGGTGAGGCAGGAGTCCAAGAGAGCAGCCACTGATCCTGAGAGGGTACAACTCTGATGGGCTTTATCCACCCGGAGCTCTCGGCCAGCTTGACTGAAGCACTATTGGGACTACATTGCACGTTTTCGCCTCCCTTCTGCCTGATCTTGCCTCTACCTTCTTCCTTTCACAGATTTTGGTTCCTGATCAACACCCTGCATATCAATTTTACCTGAGCATATGCTTCCAGAGAATGCAATCTGTAACAGAGGAGAGGATTCCAGGGTGACAGCAAATCTTAATCTGGCTTGAATAATTGTATGAATGATGGTACAATTTACTGAGGTAAGAACTACTGATAAAAGTAGATTGAGTGTATGAATGTATGGTGTTGACATAGTCTGTTTGACTATGTTAGGCTGGAGATGGCTATTTGATGTCCAAATAGGGATATGATGACGGTCACCTATATGCTTCTGAACCTCAAGGGAAAAATAAGAGTCAAAGATAAAAATATGGACATTATCAGCATCGAGAAAATTTTTAAAGCCATGGAACTGGATCAAAAGAGTTTTTCCAAAATTGCTTGAAAACACACTAGATGTCCCACAAATATTGTAAAATATTTAATTGGAAAAAAAGGAGTTTCGGGCTATATGATTTTGAGAAACACTTACCGCTCTATGCCATTTGGGAGATCCACACTGCATGTTTATTATCAAAACAAAGATTTTGAAAGTTCTATAGAAACCCATTAGTTCTGTTTCCCTTGGAATTCTCAATAGTTTTTTGCCTTTGGGGAAGGACGTCCATTAACATTTTTCCTCCTGAATCATTGTCTGAAATTGGTGACCTGGACTGAAAGTCAAATCTAGAATTTTTACTTTGATTCATCAATAAAAAATAGACTATATTTTAAAATGCTGCAATATTTGCTGATATCTATATAGACTATGCCTTCCAGTCTGTAGTTTTGAAGAGCTAAAATTCTTTAAGTTCCCAAACTTGATGCTTACTGATTTTATTTTTCTTCTATTCTTCACAAGCACTACTGAGCCAGACCGCATGTCTAAAAATGAAATTACAGCATATCCCTGACTAGTATTGTACTAGTTGTGAGCAGACTTTTTTTTTTTAACTTACTGGTGAAAATGAAATTTTCAAGCTGATAAATGTTCAATCTTTCCCATATTACAATGAAGACATGAGAGTGACCTATGGTGGTCTTCCGTCTTAGGCATATTGTTTTCTGGAACTCTAGAGACACTCGTATTTCTTGCTGCTAAATAAAATGTCAAAGTTGTACATTAATGAAATAGTTAGCCTTAAACTTCAACAGTTTCCACAGGCGGTCTGGCATTTAATAGCATGAACACTCCAGTGTTCTCAAAGAGAATTAACACTTGAGAAATGTGGAGAACAGCATATAGAAAATAAATGTCTTATGACAGGATGCTAATGCATGGGTCTTAGCATAGTCAATAAAGCAGAAATAGATGTTTTTCTGGAACTCTCTTGCTTTTTCCATGATCTAGTGGATGTTTGCAATTTGATCTCTGGTTCCTCTGCCTTTTCTAAAACCAGCTTGAACATCTGGAAGTTCGTGGTTCACGTATTGCTGAAACCTGGCTTGGAGAATTTTAAGCATCACTCTACTCGTGTGGGAGATGAGTGCAATCGTGTGGTAGTTTGAGCATTTTGGGCATTGCCTTTCTTTGGGACTGGAATGAAAACTGACTTTTTCCAGTCCTGTACCATTGCTGAGTTTTCCAAATTTGTGGCATATTGAGTGTGGCACTTTCACAGCGTCATGTTTCAGGATTTGAAATAGCTCAACTGGAATTCCACCACCTCCATTAGCTTTGTTCATAGTGATGTTTCCTAAGGCCCACTTGACTTCACGTTCCAGGAAGTCTAGCTCTAGGTTAGTGATCACACCATCATGATTATCTGGGTTGTGAATATCTTTTTTATACAGTTCTTCTGTGTATTCTTGCCACCTCTTCTTAATATTTTCTGCTTCTCTTAGGTCCATACCATTTCTGTCCTTTGTTGACTCCATCTTTGCATGAAATGTTCCCTTGGTATCTCTAATTTTCTTGAAGAGATCTCTAGTCTTTCCCATTCTATTGTTTTCCTCTATTTCTTTGCATTGATCGCTGAGGAAGGCCTCCTTATCTCTCTTTGCTGTTCTTTGGAACTCCACATTCAAATGGATATATCTTTCCTTTTCTCTTTTGCTTTTCACTTCTCTTCTTTTCACAGCTATTTGTAAGACCTCCTCAGACAGCCATTTTGCTTTTTTGCATTTCTCTTTCTTGGGGATGCTCTTGATTCCTGTCTCCTGTACAATGTCACAAGAAACCTGTATGCAGGTCAGGAAGCAACAGTTAGGACTGGACATGGAACAACAGACTGGTTCCAAATAGAAAAAGCAGTACATCAAGGATGTATATTGTCATCCTGCTTATTAACTTCTATGCAGAGTACATCATAAGAAATGCTGGGCTGGAGGAAGCACAAGCTGGAATCAAAATTGCAGGGAGAAATATCAACAACCTCAGATATGCAGATGACACCACCCTTATGGCAGAAAGTGAAAAAGAACTCAGGAGCCTCTTGATGAAAGTGAAAGAAGAGAGTAAAAAAGTTGGTTTAAAGCTCACCATTCAGAAAACTAAGATCATGGCATCTAGTCCCATCACTTCATGGCAGATAGGTGGGGAAACAGTGGAAACTGGCTGACTTTATTTTTCTGGGCTCCAAAACCACTGTAGATGGTGACTATAGCCAGGAAATTAAAAGACACTTACTCCTTGGAAGAAAAGTTATGTCCAATCTAGACAGCATATTAAAAAACAGAGACATTACTTTGCCAACAAAGTTCCATCTAGTCAAGGCTATGGTTTTTCCAGTGATCATGTATGGATGTGAGAATTGGATTATAAAGAATGCTGAGCACTGAAGAATGGATGCTTTTGAACTGTGGTGTTGGAGAAGATTCTTGAGAGTCCCTTGGCTTGCAAGGAGATCCAACCAGTCCATCCTAAAAGAGATCAGTCCTGGGTGTTCATTGGAAGGAGTCTTGTTGAAGCTGAAACTCCAATACTTTGGCCAGCTGAGGCAAAGAGCTGACTCATTTGAAAAGATCCTGATGCTGGGAAAGATTAAGGGCAGGAGGAGAAGGGGA
>SJYX01011830.1:206828-217286 GCA_006410675.1 Oreotragus oreotragus
ACTGAACTGAACTGAACTGAACTGAAATATTAAATAATGAATACACCAGTGCTTGGTACTTGGGCTTTTTAAATTGTATGACTTTGGACAAACCGCTTAACTTCCAGCCAATGTTTCTTCATTAGTACAAAGGAGATCATAACCTCTTTTAAAGTAATGTTTTTTGTTTTAATGCTCCAATGAGATGATATGTTTAAAATACTGTACACCATAAGGGAATCCTCTCAGCCTATTCCTTGTGTGGGTCTGTGTTTGCTATTTGCCACACTTTCAGAGGATAGCCTCCTGGGCACTTCTCCTTATTAGGATGTTTGTCTGCCCTCTGCCCTCCTGGCAGTGCCCCAGGGGCCCCTTCTTCTTTCCTTAGCAGAGCTCCATCGTCATTTCCATGCAGCCCAGGGTTCACACTTTCATTATCTAGCTTTGTGCTTTTTCCCCCTAGCACAGATGAATGGCAGGTGTTACAGATCTTTTCTAACTTAATATTATGTTTGTGGCGAAAATCACTTTTCCATTTGAAAATTTCTCCGAAACCCTGAAGGTTACTTCTTCTTATCAAAATATATTCTTTAGTTCTCTGACATGCTAGCTCATTAAACTGCATCTCACCTCTGGGGGCTCTGATGGAGAAAAATCTGCCGGCTGTTATTCTCTCTAGTATTTGTCTCAGGCTTTAACAGAAATATATGCAGAGAAGTGTCTGAATAGATAATTACAGTAATATGATATGACATGATACAATGTAATGTAACATAATATATGATGTGATACAAATAATTGTATGATAACCCCTATTCCAGCCAAACCCCAAATTTCCTCTTCATGCTTCTATAAATGTCATACAGAATTTCAAAATGAGATTATTGCTAGGTTAAATGTAGCAGAGGTTTCATTTTTTTTTTTCCCCTAGGAAATTATCTTGTTACAGTCTAAGACTTTGGTAGAAAGTTTTTTGTATGCTAGCTCTCTTTGCTTATAAATTATGGAGAGAAGAAATTTAAAATATAAGTATGAAAGTTAAAGTCGCTCAATCATGTCTAAGTCTTTGCGAGTCCATAGACTATACAGTCCATGGAATTCTCCAGGCCAGGATACTGGTCTGGCAATCCACTCCAGTATTCTTGTCTGGAGAATTCCATGGACAGAGAAGCCTGGAGGGCTACAGTTCATGGTGTCACAAGGAGTCAGACACGACTGAGCGACTAACACACACGCACACTTCTGCATTGCAGGCGAACTCTTTACCAACTGAGCTATCACGGGAGCCCAGTGCTACTAAAATGCAAGTATACCTTTTATCAATAAAAATTCTATCATTTAAAATGCTTTCTTCTAAAACCCTAATGCTAACTTCAGTTCCATTATTCACCTGAGCTCATGAGATATTTTACATAGCTGGCTTATGAAATGGACGTGCAAAATATTAGATTTTTCCTTTAAATGTACTAAATATCATCTAAAGATCATCTCATTTTTAGAAAGCTCTGCTCATCGAAACCATCTTCTGGCCTTTCCTAGTTTTGCATCCTCTTTCTTCCACTGCTGCCTGAGGTTTCAGACCATTTTTTCACTGTGGAGATGTCTTCTGCTTCATCCTGGGATCCCAGCCCTGCTGTCACTGTGTTCAACCACTAGCATCTATATCCACTCAGGAGCTGAGAATGCTTTCCTCTCACCAGTTGAAGTGCAGGGTACATTAGTTCCTTTCTGACTGTTTCCCAGAATTCTTTGTCTATTAACAAAAGGAACTCTGACCTTGGGTTTTAGAAACATTCTCCATTTATAATTACTCTTCCAAAATGGATGAGTTTGTTTGTTTGAAATCTTTGAAGTAAGATTACCCAGGGTTTTCCTCTGCTGAATTCATTTTCTCTGCTGAATATATGAAATTTCCTCTTAATTTTTATCCTCTGAACCATTTGTCTCTGTTAGACTGAGGCTGCACAGTACTGAAGTATCATGGTTTTCTATAGGATTAATGTTTGGATAAATGATGTGCCTGTATAGTTAAAAAAAATAATAATAAAAAACAACCAATACCTATACCTTCTGAGGTGTGCCATCAGGGAACATCAGTTTAATTTCTATATTTGTTTCTTGTTAGCTTGGGGACTAATTTTTCACTTTTATGTTTGTGTTGCACAAGCAAGATCTGCGCTCATGTCTGTGGTCATTCACTTGATAGTTAATACTTGATATGTCCTTTGTGACTGCCTTTCTATCATAGAAGAATAAAAGTGATAGAGAATTAAATGATAGAGAAAGGCCCCCATGTTAGCACCTTGTTTTGTTATTCTAAATAAAATATCTGAGGATGTTTTATAATTAGGGTCATCTTTCCCTAGGATTGAAAAACTCTGTCCAGTAATGATCTCTATTTCCATGTAGTCCTTTCAGTGGCTCTCAGGACTTCTAGATTTATAGCTGGATAGTCTGGTGGGTTGTAGTCCATGGGGGTCACAAAGAGTCAGACATGACTGAGTGACTGAGCACCTATTCATTCAGTTCAGTTCAGTTCAGTTGCTCAGTCGTGTCTGACTCTTTGCGACCCNTGAGATCATCCTCCGTTCAGCTGTGTGGTCGAAAGAGCTACGCGAAGTGGCTGCCTTGTAGAACACGGCCCATAATGGCTTGGGTACATCTGCCTGGGTCTGGGTTTCAGTAAACAGGCCAAGTTGATTGTCATGCTAAGCTATTTCTGCAGCTTAAACTTTGTTATTAAGAAAGGAGTTCTCTTGGGCACAAATTTGATTGTCTTATTTCTCAAGTTGTCATTAAAATCAAATGGAGGACAAGTAGGCCATTTATTGAGGACTCGCTCAGAAACCCAGTGCTACCAATAATACTTTCTCTCTAAGCATGAGTGCCATTACAATTTCAGATTCAGATATCAGGATTAAACTTTGTTATTAAGAAAGGAGTTCTCTTGGGCACAAATTTGATTGTCTTATTTCTCAAGTTGTCATTAAAATCAAATGGAGGACAAGTAGGCCATTTATTGAGGACTCGCTCAGAAACCCAGTGCTACCAATAATACTTTCTCTCTAAGCATGAGTGCCATTACAATTTCAGATTCAGATATCAGGTTCTGGTAATGATGAACTGAGTACTTTGACCTGACCTCTGAGTAGAAAAGCTAATTAACATGTATTTTTTAAAGTCTCTTTAAAGGACTTGAATAGTTAAAATAGTGAAGCATTACACAGAGGTTCAGGAAGGTGAGACTGGAAGTTTGAAGGCGGTTTTTTCCTTGCAGATTCCAATAGAAATGTCAGAGAGGATAAAAGACTGAAATGTATCTTTTGAAGGACTTCTTTAAGAGAAAAATATCAAAATTAGATTTAAAATCATTTAAAAGAATAAAAGGAAGGGGCCAAAAGGCTGCACCCTAGGATTAAGTGTAAATCAGAAATCACTGGTCTCCTGCATAGACTGCAGCTGAGATCTGAATCAATACCATTCTTGAAATAAAATTGACACAATTCTGCATTGTTATAGCCACTGGATACCTGAAAGAAGAAAACATACATATTCTCTGAAGAGAGATAACGTCACAGAGCAGATCTTATATTATTCAATTATAAGTCCCAACAACATGGCCAATAGCATGGCACAAATTGACAGAAAGAACCCCCTCCTAAAAAAATAGAAAAGTGAACAAAATAATGGATCAACAGTTAACAAAAGGGCATATCTGAATGACCATCAATTATGAACATTTATTCAAAATATCTTGGAAAGGGTGATTTTCAAATTTAAAATGAAATAACACATCAACTCATTGGATTATTATAAATTTTTAAAAGTGTCATTTCTCTTGTTGGCAGGGAGAATCAATATACTAAAAAAAAACTATAGTTAGAAATGTTAAGTTATACAGACTTTTCTGGAAAAGCATCTTTTAGCATCTAACAAAATTAAAAATATGCCTACTGTTTGGACCAGATTATTTAAAGGACTCTATTCTATAGAAATAAAAGTATCATTATATAAGGACATATGTTAAGGGTGTTAATTGATCCATTATTCTTAGGGGGAAAAAAGGTAAAGAAAATAAAAAGAAAAGGATTCTAATTCCTTTGGAGTATATCAGAAAGTTCAACAATCATGAAAACATACTCAACAATCCCTAGTCAATGAAGAAACATACCAATTCTCATAAGCCAGAAAGTCACTTCCCCAAATTCCATCCCCTAGATAGTCGTATATTAGGGTTTGGCCACCAGACAAATTTGCCTGAATTACAAAGCCAAAAGGGAAGCAGTTGTCATTATATTCTGAAGTCGATACAGGTGACCAGTTAAGCCAGTTACCATTACAGCTTACACATGGTGGAGCTGATCTTTTGGCTCACCTTGTAGGCTTGGGGCACCTGTCAGACCCACGTCTACTTCAGTTCCCATGGAATCTCCTGTGAGCTTGACCCTTGAGACAAGAATCTGTGCCACTCCTTGGTGAACATCACCAGTCTTTTCTAAATCAAACACATAGCCAAAGTCAAAGGCATTGAAAAGCAGATATGGGTTCCAATTTGATTTCATAGATTCAAGTTGGTCCTTCCAGTTGCCATTTTTCCTAACTCTTCTTTACGTGATTTCCAGCTTTTCTTCCTATTAGCCCTTCTGACTTAACCTCACTGGTGGTTACCAAAGGGTAGGTAACCACCCTCCTTTGGCTTCTTCACTAGTTTCCACAAATTTATTGGGTGTAATCCTTGTAATAAGACCCTTTCTCCATATCACTTATGATCATTGTGTTTCCCTGTTAAAACTCTGATTAAATTCCATTAATAGGAAACTGGAAGAAGACATTAAAAACAGATTACACAATGATTGCAAAAAATTATAACATTAAGCCTATGCAAAAAAAAACCCCATAGCTTTTTAAAAAATTGTATACAGAAGCTGAAATATTTTCTTCCTAAATCCCAGTAGATGATCTTGAACATGTTTAACCATGGATTCCCTTATCTAAGAACAGTATTCAAAAGTGGTGAAGTGTCCTGTATTTCTTGACTCCCTTTCTTTTTTTTTTTTTTTAACTCTCTTTATATAGATTCTTAAGCACTTGATTAATGGAGGAAATCCATGTTTTGTGTGACCTTAACCATATGCAATTTGTAGATACATTTTTAAAGTAATTCAATACAAAATTGGGTTTTAGAATGAATGTAAACCTATTGGGGAAAAGATATCATAAAAATTACAAATTTGAGATGTTAACAGGCAATATAAATAGCAAAAGTCTAGAAAATTAATATAATTAAATTATTAAATAATATACTTCAAGGTTATGTTTGTGGATAATTACTCTTTGATTATCACTATATATACACATCAATTTTGTAAGATTATTTTCTATAGACGGAATAGGAAGGTAATTTAGTTTTTCCTCTAGCATGGCTGATGGAAATTCATTTATTACTGATTAGCTTCACAACTCATGTCATGTAAATTTTAAGATTGTTGTCAAATTTGGAAAATCTTCTATCAAGTTTCGTTCACATGTGAAATATGAATTTTTAAAGTCTGTATGAGCTGTAGTTCTTGGGGGGAACACCAAGTTCTGTACTGCTGTGACTGGGAGGTGGGAGGGGGGTTCATGTTTGGGAGTTCGTGTAAAAAAATAAATAAATACAAAATAAATAAATAAATAAATAAATGCCCCCCCCCCAAAAAATAAATAAATAAATACTGTGATTTAACAGCACTCACAACCAGTACTCATTCACTGATGACGTTGTGTCCGTTGACTCAGCTGGGTATAGAAGAATTCTTTGAAATCATTCCTTAACCTTGACAGCTAAAAAACTATGATGCACAATGTGACTCCAACTACATAAATACAATCCCTTTAAATCCAAACTTCAATATCTCAACATCTTAACTTTTCCTTTGGGCTTCCCTGATATAGTTCAGCTAGTGAAAAATCTGCCTGCAGTGCAGCAGACCCCAGTTCAATTCTTGGGTTGTGAAGATCTGCCGGAGAAGGGATAGGCTACCACTCCATTATTCTTGGGCTTCCCTTGTGGCTCAGCTGGTAAAAAATCCACCTGCAATGTGGGAGACCTGGGTCCAATCCGTGGGTTGAGAAGATCCCCTGGAGAAGGGAAAGGCTACCCACTCTAATATTCTGGCCTGGAGAATTTCATGGACTGTATACTTCATGGGGTCGGCAAAGAGTCAGACCTGANCGCCCCCATGTAGCGACAAGCCCGCCGGCTCCAGGGACTGGAGCGAGGGGCGGGGGGAGGGCGGGGAAGCGGGGCGGCAGCCGCAGAGAAGCAGCGCCACAGCAACCGTTCAGAGGCCGCTCGGCCAGGAAGCCGCAGCGTCCATATTGACGGCCCAAAGCGGAAGTCGTTAAGAAGAACGGAAGGGGAACCAAAGGGGGACTTCCGACAGCAACCTGTGTCTTTTCTCCCTGCGGTCGGGCGCGGGGACGTTGAGGGGCGCGTGGGAGTGGGGCGGGGCCGGCGCGCGGGCGGGAAAAGCGGAAACGGGGGCTGCGCGCCGCCGGAAGTGAGTGTAAGGGCGGAGCCAGTGTTGTCATTGAGAACGTCAGCAGTTGCCCGGCCGTTGCCCGGCCCTTGCCCTCGCTGCCCTTTGGAGTTTAAAAAGATCAGATTTGTGCTGAGGTGTCCACCAGCGTTCCCCTGGTGGGTGCAGCCCGGCCGCGGAGGACACCCTATCCCAGATATTTGTGACCTGTGTTTCTGGACTCGAAAAGAAATTGTTAACGGCTGAGCGCTTGTGACGTCTCAGATCTTTGCATCTCCCACAGTCTGCCCATGCGCCTTTCGTGGGATACGAGACGTTTCCGTCATTTTTTTTTAACTGTGGGAAAAGATGCGAGAAAATATTATTGAGGGTAGAAGAAGGGCCACTGGCAGAATAACTTAACTTAAATGGAGTTGGATATATGCTGAGCTCAATAGCTACCCTAAAACCTGGCAGTTCTACCGCAGAAACAGTCTTTAAATCCTCTACCACTGATTCTCCCACTTGTTTCTTGTCCCTGCTCTTAAAGTAGCCGCCCTGCCTTCCAAGGACTTTTCAGTTCGTTTTCTATGCCCTACTGCCACATTTTCCCGCTCAAAATGCACGCTTAATATTTTGCTTTCTGATTTAAAGCCATGATTCTCAACCTTGCCTGCACGTTAGAATCTGGGGAGAGATGGAGGAATGGGTGGCTTTAAAAAAATACTTATGCTCCTCTCCACATAGATTCGGCTTTAATTGGTCGGGGCTTCAGGATTTTTAAAAGCTTCCTAGGTGGTTTTAATGTGCACTGTTTAAAAGCTTCATTTGCCGCCACCCTTTTCAAGTATCTTTTTGCAGTTATCTATGACTCTTAGAAGTAAGAGATGCACTTGCCATTTCCTAAGGTTAAAATACTCTCATTCTTGTCCACTTGTGTAATTCTTAGTCATTCTTGAAGACAATTCACCTGTCTTCTGAGGGTGTAATGTTAATCACTTGCTCCCTCTTTTGTGATCCTAAAGCACATTTACACAAACAGTACCATCCTGCTGCTGCTACTGCTGCTAAGTTGCTTCAGCCGTATCCGACTCTGTGGGAACCCATAGACAGCAGCCCACCAGGTTCTCCCGTCCCTGGGATTCTCCAGGCAAGAACACTGGAGTGGGTTGCCATTTCCTTCTCCAATGCGTGAAAGTGAAAAGTGAAAGTGAAGTCGCTCAGTCGTATCCGACTCTTAGTGACCCCATGGACTGCAGCCTACCAGGCTTCTCCGTCCATAGGATTTTCCAGGCAAGAGTACTGGAGTGGGGTGCCATTGCCCTCTCCACAGTACCATCCTAGTACTCATTAAAAGTCAGTAGGATCACTTACAGTCTCCACAGATACAGTTGCTGAAGGTAGATATTCTCCCTAAGATCCATCCCTATGCTGCTACCTTAGGAAACAAATTTTTTTCTAAATTAGCTAAAATGGTATCATTTCTTTGGCAGTTCCTTTGTTTTGTTGAAGGTTCTTTTTCCTCTTTTGAAAACTGTTGACTCCAGCTAAAAAGCCCTGGTGGTCACATACACACAAGATGTACAAGATGGTCCTTAGTTCTCCAAAAAGTGAAAGTGTTAGTTGCTCAGTCCTGTCCCACTCTTTGCAACCCCATGGACTGTAGCCTGCCAGGCTCCTCTGTCCATGGGATTCTCCAGGCCAGAATACTGCAGCAGGTAGCCAGCTGTTCCCTTCTCCAGGGGATCTTCCCAACCCAGGGATGATACCCAGGTCTCCTCCATTGCAGGGGGATTCTTTACCATCTGAGCCATCAGGGAAGCCCCTTAGTTCTCCAGCCAAGTGTCAAACCCAAGCCCCCTGCACTGGCAGCACAGAGTCTTAACCATTGGACCACCAGGGAAGTCTCCAAGATGGTCCTTAAGGTCTTTTCTAACACAGTCTGATTGTTTGATGTTAATAGGATTTTGAATTCAAGTGGGCCTTAGAAAGCATCACTACAAACAAAGCTAGTGGAGGTGATGGAATTCCAGTGGAGCTATTTCAAATCCTGAAAGATGATACTGTGAAAGTGCTCCACTCAATATGCCAGCAAATTTGGAAATCTCAGCAGTGGCCACAGGACTGGAAAAGGTCAGTTTTCGTTCCAATCCCAAAGAAAGGCAATGCCAAAGAATGCTCAAACTACCACACAATTGCACTCATCTCACATGCTAGTAAAGTAATGCTCAAAATTCTCCAAGCCAGGCTTCAACAACACGTGAACTGTGAACTTCCAGATGCTCAAGCTAGTTTTAGAAAAGGCAGAGGAACCAGAGATCAAATTGCAAACATCTTCTGGATCATCAAAAAACCAAGAGAGTTCCAGAAAAATATCTATTTCTGCTTTATTGACTATACCAAAGCCTTTGATTGTGTGGATCACATAAACTGTAGACAATTCTGAAAGAGATGGGAATACCAGAGCACCTGACCTGCCTCTTGAAAAACCTGTATGCAGGTCAAGAAGCAACAGTTGGAACTGGACATGGAACAACAGATTGGTTCCAAATAGGAAAAGGAGTACATCAAGGCCGTATACTGTCACTCTGCTTATTTAACTTCTATGCAGAGTACATCATGAGAAACGCTGGGTTGGAAGAAGCACAAGCTGGAATCAAGATTGCCAGGAGAACTATCAATAACCTCAGATATGCAGATGACACCACCCTTACAGCAGAAAGTGAAGAGGAACTAAAAAGCCTCTTGATGAAAGTGAAAGAGGAGAGTGAAAAAGTTGGCTTAAAGCTCAGCATTCAGAAAACTAAGATCATGGCATCTGGTCCCATCACTTCATGGCAGATAGATGGGGAAACAGTGGAAACAGTGTCAGACTTTATTTTTCTGGGCTCCAAAATCACTGCAGATGGTGATTGCAGCCCTGAACTTAAAATATGCTTACTCTTTGGAAGGAAAGTTATGACCAACTTAGATAGCATATTCAAAAACAGAGACATTACTTTGCCAACAAAGGTCCATCTAGTCAAGGCTATGGTTTTTCCAGTGGTCATGTATGGATGTGAGAGTTGGACTGTGAAGAAAGCTGAACACCGAATGCTTTTGAACTGTGGTTTTGGAGAGGACAGCTTCCCTGATGTCTCAGATGATAAAGCATCTGCCTGCAATGCAGAAGACCCGGGTTCGATTCCTGGGTTGGGAAGATCCCCTTGAGAAGGAAATGAAAATTCACTCCAGCACTTTTGCCTAGAAAATCCCATGGACGGAAGAGCCTGATAGGCTACAGTCCATGGGGTCTCAAAGAGTCAGATACGACTGAGCGACTTCACTTTCACTTTGGAGAAGACTCTTGAGAGTCCCTTGGACTGCAAGGAGATCCAACCAGTCCATTCTGAAGGAGATCAGCCCTAAGTTTTCTTTGGAAGGAATGATGCTAAAGCTGAAACTCCAGTACTTTGGCCACCTCATGTGAAGAGTTGACTCATTGGAAAAGACTCTGATGCTGGGAGGGATTGGGGGCAGGAGGAGAAGGGGACGACAGAGGATGAGATGGCTGGATGGCATCCCCAACTCGATGGAGGTGAGTCTGAGTGAACCCCGGGAGTTGGTGGACAGGGAGGCTTGGCGTGCTGCGATTCATGGGGTCGCAAAGAGTCGGACACGACTGAGTGACTGAACTGAATTCAACTTCCCTAAATTTAAAACTCTGTACCAAGAATCTTCCCCCATTAACAACAAAAAAAATTACTTAAAAATGAATACTATCTAATGGTGATAATGATTTTGATGAACATGGTTCTCCTACTTTTGCTAAAAACTTTTAAATTGGTAGGGCTTCCCCTGTGGCTCAGCTGGTAAAGAATCTGCCTGCAATGCGGGAGACCTGGGTTAGATCCCGGGGTTGGGAAGATCCCCTGGAGAAGGGAAAGGCTACCCACTCCAGTATTCTGGCCTGGAGAATTCTATGGACAGTCCATGTGGT
>SJYX01011830.1:232100-245538 GCA_006410675.1 Oreotragus oreotragus
GATCCAACCAGTCCATTCTGAAGGAGATCAACCCTGGGATTTCTTTGGAAGGAATGATGCTAAAGCTGAAACTCCAGTACTTTGGCCACCTCATGCAAAGAGTTGACTCATTGGAAAAGAGTCTGATGCTGGGAGGGATTGGGGGCAGGAGGAGAAGGGGACGACCGAGGATGAGATGGCTGGATGGCATCACCAACTCGATGGACATGAGTCTGAGTGAACTCTGGGAGATGGTGATGAGCAGGGAGGCCTGGTGTGCTGCGATTCATGGGGTCGCAAAGAGTCGGACACGACTGAGCGACTGAACTGAACTGAAACAAAACAAAAAGTCCTGCCCTTTTTGCATTACATTCTAGAGAGAGGGAAAGACAGATTATAAACAATAAGGATAATAAGTAAATTCTATCACAGAGTGGATGGAAAGACCTCTAGGGAAAGAAACGAGAATGTAGAAAGAGGTAAGACAGGTGTGGAAGAAGGACGAGAAGGAAGAATGAGGGACCAGCAGATAGGAAGGAAAGGTTTGCAGTGTGAAATAGGGTGATCAGGGTGGGCTTCATTGAGGAGGTGGCATTTGAGCAAAACGTTGGAGGTGAGAGAATGTCACATGGACATCCAAGGTATAAGCATTTGGGGAAGAGGAAACTGTAAATGCAAAGTATTCAAAAAGCCAGTATAGTGTTTTCAAGAAGTATCAAGGAGACCAGCAGGCCTCAAAAGGAGTAAGAGGCTATATAATGAAAGATGAGATCGGTGACTATAAGCTCATACTGTGTGGGCTTTACTGATGGCCCAGGTGTTCAAGAATCTGCCTATAGTACAGGAGACCCAGGTTTGATCCCTGTGTTGGGAAGACTTTTGTAAGTCATTAAAAAGCCTTTTGTCCTAAGTGAAATGGGAGCCACTGGGATATTTTGGACAGAAGTGTGGCACAATCAGCTTTAATTTTGAAGAGCATCCTTCTGGCTACTATGTTCGATATAGAATACCTAGGGTCATGGGTCACTCTGTATCACTATGTTGGGTATAAAACATAAAAAAGTCAAATTTATAAGTAGTCAAGTCAGTTGCAACAATCCTGTGAGAGATGTATCTCAGACCAGGATGGTAGCAGTGCCAGAGGTAAGGCAGCAGAGTGTTCTGATTTATTTTTGAAGGCAGAGTCCATCAGGACTTCCTGATGGTGTGAGAAAGAATGAGAAGAACCAAGGATGGCTCTTAAGTTTTTTGTTCTGAGCATCTGTGGGAATAAATTGAATGTCAATCAAGATGGACAAATCCTAGCAGGATGAAGGAGATTCTTCAGGTGTGAAACCTGAAGTTGAGTTTTGGGCATGGTCACTTGGAGATGTCCTTAAGTCTTCTAAGTGGAAATAATGTATAGGTAGTTGGAGTCTGGGAGAGATCTAGTCTAAAAGTATAAGTTTGAGAAGGGCCAGTAAGTGGATTGGATTTAAAATCATGATATCTTAACACATTGTTGATCAACTATACTCCAATATAAAATAAAAAGTTAAAAAAAAAATCTTGAGAATATAAGAAATCATCAAGGGAGTAAGTGCAGAAGCTAGAAGAAAAACTGAACCAATCAAGCTAAGCCTGAGATCCAAATAGAAAAGGATACCAAATCCAGTCTTGACTTGTGAGTGAAAGCAGAACAGGTAGCTAGCTGAAGAATTACAAACTTCAGCTTTCGGGACTTAAAGTTACAACTGAGCAACCTCATCTCCTGAACTATCTGAGTGCTTGAAGAGTTCTGCCTAGAGTTCTGCTTGAGGAGGATTCTGGGGCCATGTCTGGGCTTAGGGGGAAAGAAAATTGGGATTGATTAGTGATGTCTGCTCGGAGAAGGCAATGGCACCCCACTCCAGTACTCTTGCCTGGAAAATCCCATGGAAGGAGGAGCCTGGTGGGCTGCCATCCATGGGGTCGCTAAGAGTCGGACACGACTGAGTGACTTCCCTTTCACTTTTCACCTTCATGCATTGGAGAAGGAAATGGCAACCCACTCCAGTGTTCTTGCCTGGAGAACCCCAGGGACGGGGGAGCCTGGTGGGCTGGCATCTATGGGGTCGCACAGAGTCGGACACGACTGAAGTGACTCAGCAGCAGCGGCAGTGATGTCTGCTGCAGTTGTGGAGCACTGAGTGGCAGCGAATGAGGCAGTAGCAGATAACGGCCAGACACTGCCTGAAGGAAAGACCAGGGGACTCGGAAGAAATGCAGTGGTGTTTGGAGCCTACTGAATGTTGCAAGTCGGTTTGTGGGGTTTGTAGTAATAGCAGTATATAACTTATTGCTGAAATTATCTTAGATATTTAAGAAATATGTTATTGCTCTTGAGCCATTAGCATTTATTGGGCCTAAGTGTGACCTGCCTCTTGAGAAACCTGTATGCAGGTCAGGAAGCAACAATTAGAACTGGACACATAACAACAGACTGGTTCCAAATAGGAAAAGGAGTACGTCAAGGCTGTATATTGTCACCCTGCTTATTTAGCTTATATGCAGAGTACATCATGAGAAACGCTGGACTGGAAGAAGCACAAGCTGGAATCTAGATTGCCGGGAGAAATATCAATAACCTCAGATATGCTGATGACACCACCCTTATGGCAGAAAGTGAAGAGGAGCTAAAAAGCCCCTTGATGAAAGTGAAAGAGGAGAGTGAAAAAGTTGGCTTAAAGCTCAACATTCAGAAAACGAAGATCATGGCATCCGGTCCCATCACTTCATGGGAAATAGATGGGAAAACAGTGGAAACAGTGTCAGACTTTATTTTTGGGGGCTCCAAAATCACTGCAGATGGTGACTGCAGCCATGAAATGATAGCATGTTCAAAAGCAGAGACATTACTTTGCCGACTAAGGTCCATCTAGTCAAGGCTATGGTTTTTCCTGTGGTCATGTATGGATGTGAAGAAGGCTGAGCGCCGAAGAATTGATGCTTTTGAACTGTGGTGTTGGAGAAGACTCTTGAGAGTCCCTTGGACTGCAAGGAGATCCAACCAGTCCATTCTGAAGGAGATCAGCCCTACGATTTCTTTGGAAGGAATGATGCTAAAGCTGAAACTCCAGTACTCTGGCCACCTCATGTGAAGAGCTGACTCATTGGAAAAGACTCTGATGCTGGGAGGGATTAGGGGCAGGAGGAGAAGGGGACGACCAAGGATGAGATAGCTGGATGGCATCACTGACTCGATGGACATGAGTCTGAGTGAACTCCGGGAGTTGGTGATGGACAGGGAGGCCTGGTGTGCTGCGATTCATGGGGTCACAAAGAGTCGGACACGACTGAGTGACTGAACTGAACTGAACTGAAGTGTGTGAAATAGGATCCATAAAAGAAGAAGAGAGAAAAAGAAAATCTGTAATAAGCAGGATGATCTACGTAATTTGTGGACTCAAGACACAAGTGTACAAAGTCAAAACCCAAGGGAGAGTTGAACATTTGGCTGTGGTTCTGTGAGGAAGCTGGGCAAATCCTCTCTCTAAAATGCAATCAAAATGCTGGAAAATTTAACAAATACAACCACTTAGTGCTTTGGAAATCAACCAAAGACATACAACAATCTGAAAAGTGTCCATGCTTTAGAAACCACTGAACTTCACATGGAAAGAGTAGAAATCTATGAAGTTCTGACCCTAAGGCTTCTTTTATCAGCCTCACCCCAGCTTGTTGGTTCTGCCAAGGTAAAGAATCCATGATGACCAGGAGCTTCTCTGCCAAAGTTGAGGAGACTCACCCAATTTGGAAAGGTGAGCAATATTCATACTCAGCAAAGCTGTCCATAGAAATTATAACCTTGGATGGGTCGGCAGGGAAGATCACAAGCTCCCCCAGCCTGAGGTTGTACTTGCAGGCAGGAAGAGCATATTCCTGGCTGAGGCTGTGATGTGTACTGTGGATACTGAGGATCGCACAAGCCCTTACACACTTCTGGTTAGTCCTAGGCCTGAATGCACAAGCATAGAAAACTTGAAAGAGTCCAGCAGAAATTAAAACCCACAGAGGCTTGAAAACAGCCTGGACTTTAAGTGTGCTTCCCTACCCACAGATACAACAGCAAAGGATGGAAACCTTTAGGGTTTGAGATGTTTGAGCACAGCTGATGTGCAATCATTAGCTGAGCACTAAGCTCTATAGACACAGAAGCAACTTCTGCAAACCAGGTTTAAAAATAAAACGAAGCATCTATATTTAAACCAAAAACAACAACAGCCTCAACCTAGCAGGGGCATTAGTGACCACAAAGGAAACATATTTCACAGATTTAGTTCAGGCAAGTTACTAGACAAATAAAACCAGCAACAACAACCTCCGAGGGAAAAAATACCAGAATTCAGAATAGCTGTAATATATTATCCAGAATGTTCTACTTTTAAGAGAAAATATGAGCCATGCCAACAAGTAAAGTGTGGTCTGTACTCAGGAAAAAAAAAAAAAGTCAGTTAATAGAAATTTTCTCTCAATGTTACCAGATATTGGCAGACAAAATCTTCGAAGCAATTACTGCAAATATGTTTAAAGAAACCGTGTTTAAAGAATTAAAGGAAAGTGTGGCAACAATAGATGAACAAATAGAGATTCTTAATAAGGATACAGAAAGTATTTTTAAAGTACCAAGTGGAAATTCTGTAGGTGAAGAGTACAATAACTATAAAAATTCACTAAAGGCGCTCAACAGCAGGTTTGAGAGAGCAGAAGAATCAGTGAACTGCAAATCGATAGAAATTACCCAACCTGAAGAATAGAGAAAAGAGACTGAAGTAAAATATACAGAGCTTCAGAAACCTGTACCTTGAAAGATCAAGTGCAGCAACATCTGCCAGCAGGGAAACTAACAGGAAGAAAAGAGGAGACAGAAAGGTTATTTGAACAAATAATGGCCGTAAACGTCCCGATTTGATTTTTTTTTAAGTGTTACTCTACACATCTGAGTTCAACGAAAGCCGAAAATGATAAATACAAATAGATCCACATCTTGCCATATCATAGTCAAGTTGTTGTAGCCTAAATCAACACAACCACTCATCACATATAGGTAAGCATCAATACAATTGGAGGCCAGAAGGCAGTAGAATGACATATCCTGACTGCCTCCAAAAATCTGCCATCAAACAAATATACTACAGTTGACAAAATTCTTCTTCAAAAATGAAGGCAAAATAAAGGCATTCCCAGATACACAGTGGCTGAATATATTTGTTGCTAGCAGATCTGTCTTGTAAGATATACTGAAGAAGGAAGTCCTTTAGGAAAAGACATCAGAAAGTAACTTAAATCCACAGGAAGAATAAAGAGCATCATAAGTAGTATGTGGTTTAATATAAAAGATTCCATGATATACTTTTACTCATCTTTCCCCAACTTCTTTAAAAGACATAAGGTTGAATGAAACAACAATGTCAACACTGTATTGTTGCCTTTATAACAGATTGATTTAATAAATATGATGCAACACAAAGAACCAGAGAAGGCAATGGCACCCACTCCAGTCCTCTTGCCTGGAAACTCCCATGGACGGAGGAGCCTGGTAGGCTGTAGTCCATGGGGTCGCTGAGTCGGACACGACTGAGCGACTTCACTTTCACTTTTCACTTTCATGTACTGGAGAAGGAAATGGCAACCCACTCCAGTGTTCTTGCCTGGAGAATCCCAGGGATGGCAGAGCCCAATGGGCTGCCATCTATGGGGTCGCACAGAGTCGGACACGACTGGAGCGACTTAGCAGCAGCAGCAGCAGCAACACAAAGAACATTAGAGGAAATGGAATTATATTGGAGAAAGGTAACTGTATTTTTCAGAATTAAATTAGTATTAATATAAAGAAGGCTGTGGTAAATTAGAATGCGTATTTCAATCCCATTAAAAAATAACCCCCCCAAATGTAGTAAATTCAATGTAAGAATTACAACACCACACCGAAATATTTATTCAACACCAAGGCAGTCAAAGAGGAGCAGATAATCAAAAATCATAGACATATAGTCACAGGCAGATCTTTGACAAAATTTCTGTTCTTTTTGCTCTTGTGTGATTTTAATCTGTGTTTGCTCAGTTGTGTCCAACTCTTTGTGACCCCATGGACTGTAGCCCACCAGAAATTCTGTCCATGGAATTTTCCGGGCAAAAATACTGTAGTGGGTTGCCATTTCCTTCCCAAGGAGATCTTCCCAACCCAGGGATTGAACCTGCATCTCTTGTGTCTCCTGCATCGGCAGGCAGCTTTTTGGTAGAGGAAACTTAAGATACATTGACCAGGAAATCAATACAGTATCAGATTAATACAGCAAGCAGGATAGCCTACCTAATTTGTGAATTAAGGTTGAAATGAAGATTCGGGGGTCCCTTGTTCAAAAAGTATTAAAAATACCAAGATGGTGACAGCAGATTATAGATTATCAAAGGGCCTTTGTGAGTAAAGGGCCCTGTATGAGTTTGCAAGTCACCCACGAAGCTGACTCTAGTAGTAAGAGGCTACCATACCCTGTTTTCTCACTCTTTTGATAAACCTCCTTTGGAGATTCACTTCCTCCTGTTGTGGTCCTCTCTGTTGTCGTCCCCTTTCCCATCCTTATCTCAAAATTCCCCTGCATTTGGGAGAGACTCATCCTTCACAACTAGATATCTAAGAGATGAGATGCAGGCTGTCACATTAATCTGAGGCAGCTGTGATTCCACCTTGCTTCAGATTGCTTTGCATTAAAACCTGTAATTCCTTTATTGACACTGATTTTATATTTTCAAGCTCAATTGTGTGCAAAGGCAGCATGGGGGTCTCAGAAAGGAACATCATTCTCTAAGTAACTGATATTTACTAATCCATTTGAAAACATTTAATGTATATGAAACACAAGCAGCATCTTTTCAGAATCGCGCTGGAATGAACTGACCTGCTTGTTAGGATAGACATTGCTTCTTGGTTCAATTGTGCAGGGATCTCATCGTATCTTCATAATTAGGCTTTATGACTACCATTGAAAGCCTCGACTGGAATGCAGTTCCCTAGTGCAGACACATTTGAGGGCACTCTATGAGATTATAGGTCTCAATCATGCAAGCCGATTCTGCTCTGGCTTTGACAGGTAAAGTCAGCCTGTTTACAGTTTGTGTTAAGCTGCAGTCTCCTATGGTCCTTCAGACCACCGTCATACTTGCTGTCCTGAAAAAAAAAAAGTGAATTTTATGATGAGTATAAAACAAAATGGTTACCCATATACAATGTGAATCTTTTTGTTTCAATTCAGAAAAAAAAACTAGCTCAAAACAGATTTAGTCATGAGAGAGGAAGAGAGTTCAGACTTCCATGTAGCTGAAAAATGTGGAAATAGTCCAAGCTTTGGAGCAAGGCTTGATTCAGTAGTTCAGCTATGTCATTAAAAACAATTTCTTGCCATTTTTCTTCTTAATCCTCTGTGGTATCTTCCTTAGTCCCAAGGTTGAATTTCTAGCTCCAGGATGATTTGCCTACCTTCTGACTCTCTTTTTACATAAATGTTGAGCAAAGAGAGAGAGAGAATTTCTTTCCTGGGAGCCCTCTGAGCCATGAACCAGTTTCTAGTAGCTCCAGCAAACATCTCCTTGTTTCTCACTGGCTTAGACCGTCTTCTGTCTTGACCTAATCACCATGGCAAGACCAGTGGGAGGTGCCAATTAGCTTAAACCCATCAGAGTTCCACACTAGGGTTGACTGGGAAGTGCCTCCTCCAAACACATGGGCCACATGGTAGAAATGCTGTTACTGGTTTGAGGAACAGCTTTGTGTGCTGAGAGGGTTAAACCACCGAAAGCCCACTGCCCCCACCAATGGGAAACACTGACTATTGTGAAGTCAGTGGCCCCCAGGTCTTGAGCTGGTGCCATGGTGCCATGTGACTACACAGCCCAGGATGATGAAGAGAGCTGGCTGGAGGTGCCGAGAACACTGGGCTGCCTCCTACAATCTAGCTTGCAGTCCAACATGTGAGTAACACCAATACAAATGAAAAGCCATCGAAGGCACCCCCTTGTGAATATCATCCTGACAGACACTGAACTGAGAGGTAGAGTCCTGGAGAGGTGTTTATTTTCTGATGTAAAAAGGTAAGGGGAGCTTTTGTTGACATTTTTGGATATCCAGTGCTAATAACAACGCCTAATGCCACGCGCACCTGGGAAAAATACGCAAGGAAGTGAGAACTGCAAAGATTTTGCCTTAACTACCAAGGGGAGGCAGGAATGAGTTGATAGTAAGATATTCATGTATTCCACTGACATACATCCATGTCTACTGTGTACTTGACCCTGACCTAGGTGCTGTATATAGCACAAAGACAGCTTAGCATAGTGTTTCAGAACACAGGATTTGGAGTCTTTCAGACCTGCAGATGAATCCCAGCTCTGTCACTCAGCCTCTCTGAGCCTTAGTTGCCTCATGCATGTAAGGTGAAGAAGTGCTTACTGCAGGCTGTTCTTGTGAATATTAAAGGACAAAAATTAAGTAAAAGCTCTCACTCAAGTGACATATTAATCACAGCTCTTATCAGTAGTAGAAGTAGTTGTCATTGTTGTTGTACTTTGTGGTTGTTGGTGGTGGCTAAATCATGTCCAGCTCTTTGCTACCCAATGGACTGCACCACACCAGGCTCCTCTGTCCCTCACTATCTCCTGAAGTTTGCTCAGATTCATGTCCATTGAGTCAGTAATGCTCTCTAACCAACTCATCCTCTGCTGCCCCCTTCTCCTCTTCCTCTCAGTCTTTCCCAGCATCAGGGTCTTTTCCAATGAGTCAGCTCTCCGAATCAGTTGGCCAAAGTATTGGAGCTTCTGCTTCAGCCTCAGTCTTCCAGTAAATATTGTTGCACTTAAAAGACTAGTAAGATATGGTTTCTGTTCTTTAGATGCCTGTCTAGGAGAGGAGATATGAAATGTGAACTGAATGAATGCCAGAAAAGACAGAGTGATCAAATGACGTAGAAGTTTGCAGGAAGATGAAATTTCTCCTCTGTACTTGGAGCCAAGAAGCCTCTCTGATAGGCATTTTCCATGCAGAAGATAATGGGGTCGCATTTAACATTAGGTAACATCTTTGGGATCTTTTCTCTTATGTCACTTAAAGGAACCAAATCTAAAGTGTCAGTACAAAGGCTGTAAGAGAAGGCTACGTGAGTAACATTGACACGTGCCTAAGAGTTCGTTCTCTCGAGAGAGGGGGAATTGCCAGATGTCTCTCCCCTGCTCTGCCTCCCATGGAAACAAGATGGCTGTGGCCCGTCCTCATGGCTAAAGGAGTAGCTGCTTGATTCATGGCTTAGTTGGGGCTATTCGATTATACTCCCAAAGGCATTTGATAATCTGTTTAACTGAGCACAGTCGTTTGTCTTGTTTGCTGACTACTTAGCAGATGGATTTGTGATTTTGGTAATTACCGTATGAACGTTAATAAGACATGATATCTTTTATTAATTAGTACTACATGGGGTTTGTTTTTCAAAATAGCAAAAACTAGGTGACTTACAAATATTAATGAGTCACAAGTATTCATTTGGCAAGATTAGCATTTAGAGGTTGTTCGTTATAGAATGGTTTTCCTCTCTTGAATTTTTTATTCAAGAACAAAGACTAGAGCCACTGCACTGTACTCCTAGAAAAGGCTAATTTGGTCTGCTCAGCCAGGAACTGTTTAATTTAGAAAAGTGCTCATTGACACATTTTCCCTTTTAATTCTCTCCAAAGAGATTTTTGGTGTTCAGAGTATGAACCATTTTCAGAGAATCTAAGTTATGCCTGAAGAATAATTTTCTAATAGAATTAAACGAGATTTGGACTTGTTTTTCAAAAGTAGATGAGTATTGCTGATGTATTCACTCCCCCCCACCACACACACACGCATACACTCTCCCATACACACACATACTCACATACACACTCTCACATGCTCACATGCACAGCATTATCAGATGCAATGGTGTGCCAGAGGGTGGGAGTAGATTGGTAGAAGTTTCGTCCTGCTCTGCATCACTCTCCCCTGTGGCCAGCTTCTTCCCTGCGTATATACACATACACACACCAGCAAATGATTGAGAAAAGCCGTTTCCTAGTGGGGGCTGGCAGTCATGCAGTGATGTAGCGAAGAACAGCATCTCTTCTGGGGTAACCCAGTCAGAAAGTATTTCTGAACAAAGCAGTCAAGTGGCGGGTTGTTCCTGCCCTTCCTGAAGAAGTCTTTTAATGACTCATAGGAGAGTACCATTTCCTGTCAAGATGCAGACGCCTGTGGCGCTTGGAGCCACCTGCACGTGCTGTTGCTGACAGCTTCCACAAGCTCTTCATGAACACCCACCATGTGCCTCATACTGCAGTGAGCCTGGCAGAGGCTTTCTAGGAGTAGGCTGCCTGTGCAACGAGGGGCTTGCAGCCCATGCTGCTGATTATTGCCGGAGCACACGAGGAGCCCACTAGCTTTCGCAGTAGACGTAAGTTAGCGAAGAGGCTCAGAGGAAGAGCCACGCATCTTTTTGTCCAACTACCTTTTTAGGAAATCAAGTCAATCCTAATAATTGCTATAACTTTCCTTGATTAAGTGCCACACATTATGCTAAGAATTTTACACACGTTTTCTTATTCTCACAAAAAAACCTAGTAATTATGTTTATAAACCCATTTTATAGATGAACAAATCCATGATGAAGATATCAAGGAGCTTCTCAGAGGTCACATAGGCAGGAAGTGGCAGAGCTGTGTCCGGACTGCCGCCATATACAAACTGGTCTACCAACTTTGAAACTAAATGTTCAATTCAGTGGCTGTTTTTTTCTTACTACTAGCCACAAAATCGAAACCTCAGCTTTTTTCATCTTTTTATTTGTTCTTCTGATAGAATCTACAGATTAAACATTGGGCTTTTTACCCAACTACAGAGTAAGAATCTGGAGACATTGGTTGGCTGTGCATGGAAATGTCTTTATAAATTGTGTCCAGTTGGGGCAGGTGAATCTTTCAGCAACACCCCCTTAAAAGTGTGTGTGAACATGATTGACTGCCACCCCCCAGAAGTGAGCATCACTGTGGGAGAAGGTATAGATGCTGCCGCGTGTCTCAGCTGGGTGGTCTGGTGCTTGGGCTCTGTCTGTGTTGCCTGGGCAACCTTTCTCAGAATGTGAGACACTCACTTTCTCTTCTTTCATGTTGATCTGTGAGAAGGACTAAAAGTTGTAGGTTGCCTGTTATCCGCCACTACCTAGTTGAGAGACAAAAGCAGCATTTGAAGAAAGCACACCTCATACCCAGGGTGCAAAAAGATGAAAAATTCATCTAGCCTCTCCCATGGAGCTCTGGAATCAGATGGAAGAAAGACCATCTCCCCATTTCTTCTCTAAGAGAAGAATTTTATACTAATAGTCTTTATTTTTTCTGTTAAATTTCTGAGGAAATTTTGAAAAGACAATGCTATAGAATGATCATGACATGGGCTTTTGAGAATCAGTCTTGGACTCAAGCCTTAGCTTTTCCAGTTGGCAACTGTGTATCCTTTGGCAAGTTATTTAACCCCTCTTAACCTGTTTCCTCACCTATGAAATGGAAATGCTCATATATAGATTATGTAGATACTGGTTGATTTCCCTTTATGTATTCAAGGTATACTCATGTGGTAGGCATTCAACTGGATGGTAAAGGAGCTACTGTGAGTAAGAAGTTGTGGCTGGGGATTCCCTGGTGGTCTAGTGGTTAGGATCTGTGCTTCCACTGCAGGGGGTATGGGTTCAGTTCGTGGTTGGGGAACTAAGATCCTGCAAGGCACATAGTGCAGCTAAAAAAGAAAAGGAAATGGTGCCTGCCAGCCTTCACAAACATTAAATCTGGCAGGAAAGGTACATATATAACTAGTCACTTCTTGTTTTATAACTCCAAACCTGTAGTCTAGTGACGCCATAACTAGGACTACAGGTATAGAGTTATGAATAAGAAATGGAGTGAATCATGGAACAAACAACCCAACCTAGTTTAGTTGGAATGAGAGACAGTCTCCTCCAAGAAAAGCTATTTAAAATGTGAGACAAAGTTGGAGTTAGCCAAGTGAAGAGTGAAAGAAGTGTGTTTGCAAGGAACATATTTAAAGAAAGTGAAAGTAGCTCAGTCATGTCTGACTCTTTGTGACCCTATGGACTACACAGTCCATGGAATTCTCCAGGCCAGAATACTGGAGTGGGTAGACTTTCCCTTCTTCAGGGGATCTTCCCAACCCAGGGATTGAACCCAGGTCTCCCGCATTACAGGCGGATTCTTTTCCAGCTGAGCCACCAGGGAAGCCCAGGAACACTGGAGTGGGTAGCCTTATCCTTTCTCCAGTGGATGTAAAGTACTGGAGTGGGTAGCCTATCCCTTCTCCAGTTGATCTCCCTGACTCAGGAATTGAACAGGGGTCTTCTGCATTGCAGGTGGATTCGTTACCGCTGGAGCTACCAGGGAGGCCCTATATTTAAAGGCTCATAGGCAAAAGAGAGCACTAAACACAGGAAGAACCAAAAGAGTTTAAGTGCCAGTGAGACCAGACTATTCAAGTGAGGTGCAGAGTGGCACAAGCTGAGGTTCAGAGAGAGGCAAAAGCTGATGGAGTCTTAGGGTCTCATAAACTATGTTAAGACATATGGACTTAATTTAAAGGTGATGGGAAGTCCTCCAGGGGTTTAAATGGAAGTGACATGTGAAGGAGTTCTAAGGACTGAATAAAACAATATACTCAATATAGCACAGGGAACTATATTCAATATCCTGTGATAAACCAGAATGGAAAAGATTATGAAAAAATATATATACACACACACGCATATATAACTGAATCACTTTGCTGTAGAGCAGAAGTTAACACAACATTATAAATCAATAATACTTCAATAAAATAAAAGTGAAAAGTAATCTACTCAAAGGCTTAGACTAGTGCTACTATGAAGCCACAATGGCACCCCACCCCAGTACCCTTGCCTGGAAAATCCAGTGGACGGAGTAGCCTGGTGGGCTGCAGTCCATGGGGTCGCTAACAGTCGGACAGACTGAGCGAATTCACTTTCACTTTTCTCTTTCATGCATTGGAGAAGGAAATGGCAACCCACTCCAGTATTCTTGCCTGGAGAATCCCAGGGATGGGGGAGCCTGGTGGGCTGCCGTCTATGGGGTCACACAGAGTTGGGCACAACTGAAGTGACTTAGCAGTAGCAGCAGCAGCTGTCCTCATTATCACCTTCTTTGCCTTCTCCCTTCCTCGTACTATTACCAACTCCAGTTAAAAGGAAAAAGTCCTGCCATGTACTATAGAAGGAGGTTTAAAGTTGTCTGTTATGGACAAACGTGAATTCTGAAGGGCAGGTAAAACCATTCTCAGCAACACCCAGAAGAGGTGGGAAGCCCAAAGGCAAAATTCCCTTCTTGTCTGCTCTTCCTCCTGTGTCTCTGCTCCTCT
>SJYX01011830.1:251072-267825 GCA_006410675.1 Oreotragus oreotragus
GGTGGGATACCTTCTTTGCACTGATGGGGTGAAATAGGGAGGAGAAAAATGAATGAGAGTGGTAGGCATGCAAAGGACTGTGGGAAGAATATCAATAGAATACCAGGGTCAGCAGTTTGGATTTTATTCTCAGCACAAGGGGAAGACATTGGAGGATTTTAAGCAGAATGGCATGGTCTGATTTATAGTTTTGTAAATGTATTTCTGTAGCTCCTTGACAAGTAAACCAGAGGCAAAAGTGGGAGCAAGAAGGCTAGTGAAAAGGCTGTTGTTTTCTCATGGAGGCTATGGTGATGGTGGCTTAGGCCAGAGGGGTGGCAGTGAATACCGGTAAGGACACACTTGAGAGCTCTGTAGAAAGTAGAACCACAGGATTTGCTGATAAATTAGATACGGAGGATAGGAAAAGAGGGAAGAGAAAATGACATGTTGGATTCTAGCTCTGGAATGTGTCCATTTTAACTGGGACATCCAGGTGAAGATGGCCTTCGTGGAACTCACTGTTGATTCTAATGCCTCGAGCAGTGGACTGTTTAGAAAGGTGCTTACGAGCTAATGAGTGCCCTTTAAGTATTAGGTCCCAAATCCTACCACACAAGATGTGCCAACTCCTCCTGGGTCCCTCTGGAGTTGCTATTTGGCCTACCGGATCTGCTTTCAGCACCATCATGTAGCCAAAGAAAATGGCTTTGTTCATAAAATCCAATCCTATAATATTTACTCAACAGGAAGGACACGATCTTTATTCTTTGCAAGTGTCTTTATCCACTGGTGTTTCATCCTTAACTTAGGGCCAACCTGGCCAACCACATTTTTTGTTTGCAATAGCATCTTACCCCATTTGGATGTCTTACCCCAATTTTTCCCCACACCTGAAGTGCTTCATTTAGTAGATTGTCACTTTGCTGATAAAGGTTCGTATCGTCAAAGCTATGGTTTTTCCAGTAGTCACATATAGATGTGAGAGTTAGATCATAAAGGAGAGTGAGCACTGAAGAATTGATGCTTTTGAACTGTGGTGCTAGAGAAGACTCTTGAGAGTCCCTTGGACAGCAAGGAGATCAAACTAGTCAATCCTAAAGGAAATCAAGCCTGACTATTCACTGGAAGGACTGAAGCTGAAGCGCCAATCATTAGGCCACCCGATGCAAAGTGCTGACTCATTAGAAAAGACATGGACGCTGGGAGAGTTTGAGGGCAAGAAGAAAATGACAGAGAATGAGATTGGATGGCATCATTGACTCAAGGGACATGAGTCTGAGCACACTCTAGGTGAAGGACAGGAAAGCCTGGCATACTGCAGTCCGTGGGGTTGCAAAGAGTTGTACATGACCGAGTGACTGAAGAACAATGACATCCTGAGCTCAAATTTAGAGATTATTGTGAACGGATCCTAAAGATGGAGATTGCCAGATATGGAAAACGGTGCAGGAAAAGATACAAATCATTAACTTTGGGATATGACCTTTATACCAGTAATGATGAGGTGCCAGGATGCAGCCCAGTGGGACAGCTGCGTCCACTGCCACCTCCCTCACCACTGCTTCCCAAAGGACCCTGTCGATAGTCTGCTCTGAGTCCCGGTTACACAAGCTGGATGAATACAAACCACGAGGCTCCTTTAGCTCTTTGCTCATGACTGAAGGCCCTCTTTAGAGGAAAGAGAAAATATACTGCCATCGATCTTTAAAAGTATTGTAACATTCCAAGTGTCAATATTGGTTTGAAATGATTGCATCATTTTCTGAAATAATGATTTGTGTGAGGCATGTCATGAATTATAATTAATGTACATATGCATTGAAGTCCACTTGCAAAGAAACCCTCTTTTCTCTTTCAAACGTTGGATATTAAATATTTATACTTGTTGTGATTTCATATATACATAGTTAATATTGCCTCTCAAAGCCACCTGCTCTGCATCATATGTCATTTTCTCTGCTGATTCTTCATAACCCATGCATTTGGAGTTGAGTGAGGCCAACTGAAAATCTTACCAGAGATCGTATATATACATAGAGAGTGGAAAGCTCTAGTTAGAGCCATTTCAGTAAAACATAGGAAATAAATGGGTTGTCAGTAGTCTCACTGCTTTAAAGGATATCTTCTTACAGTCTAATTCATTATTACAAATCATTAACTTTGGGATATGACCTTTATACCAGTAATGATGAGGTGCCAGGATGCAGCCCAGTGGGACAGCTGCGTCCACTGCCACCTCCCTCACCACTGCTTCCCAAAGGACCCTGTGGATAGTCTGCTCTGAGTCCCGGTTACACAAGCTGGATGAATACAAACCACGAGGCTCCTTTAGCTCTTTGCTCATGACTGAAGGCCCTCTTTAGAGGAAAGAGAAAATATACTGCCATCGATCTTTAAAAGTATTGTAACATTCCAAGTGTCAATATTGGTTTGAAATGATTGCATCATTTTCTGAAATAATGATTTGTGTGAGGCATGTCATGAATTATAATTAATGTACATATGCATTGAAGTCCACTTGCAAAGAAACCCTCTTTTCTCTTTCAAACGTTGGATATTAAATATTTATACTTGTTGTGATTTCATATATACATAGTTAATATTGCCTCTCAAAGCCACCTGCTCTGCATCATATGTCATTTTCTCTGCTGATTCTTCATAACCCATGCATTTGGAGTTGAGTGAGGCCAACTGAAAATCTTACCAGAGATCGTATATATACATAGAGAGTGGAAAGCTCTAGTTAGAGCCATTTCAGTAAAACATAGGAAATAAATGGGTTGTCAGTAGTCTCACTGCTTTAAAGGATATCTTCTTACAGTCTAATTCATTAAAGGATTTAAGAGTTTACTTTTTAGTCCTTGAGTCTGAATTACTGAGTGGTCGTGGTGATTGTTCAGTTGCTAAGTCATACCCGACTCTTTGTGATCCCTTGGACTGCAACACACCAGGCTTCCCTGTCCTTCACTGTCCCCCAGAGTTTGTTCAATTTCTGTCCATTGAGTCAGTGATGCCATCCAACCATTTCATCCTCTTGTCACTCCATTCTCCTCCTGCCTTCAATCTTTCCCAGCATCAGGGTCTTTTCCAGTGAGTTGTTTCTTCACATCAAGTGGCTGAAGTATTGAAGCTTCAGCATCAATTCTTCCAATGAATATTCAGTGTTGATTTCCTTCAGGATTGACTGATTTAATCTCCTTGCTGTCGAAGGGACTCTCAAGAGTCTTCAGCTACCATAATTCAAGAGCATTAGTTCTTCAGTGCTCAGACTTCTCTATGGTACAATCTCACATCTGTACTCCTAGACTCCTAGGAAAATCATATCTTTGACCATACAGACCTTTGCTGGCAAAGTGATGTTTCTGCTTTTTTTTTTTTAATTGAAGGATAATTACTCTACAGAATTTTGTTGTTTTCTGTCAAACCTCACCATGAATCAGCCATTGGTATAAATATATCCCCTCCCTCCCATCTCCCTCCCCATCCCACCCCTCTAGGTTGATACAGAGCCCCTGTTTGAGTTTCCTGAGACATACAGCAAGTTCCCGTTGGCTATCTGTTTTACATATAGTAATGTAAGTTTCCATGTTACTCTTTCCATACATTTCACCCTCCCCTCCCCTTTCCCCATGTCCATAAGTCTGTTCTCCATGTCTGTTTCTCCATTGCTGCCCTGCAATTAAATTCTTTGGTACCATCTTTCTAGATTCCATATATATGTGACAGGGGAGCCTGTTGGGCTGCCGTCTATGGGGTCGCGCAGAATCGGACACGACTGAAGCAACTTAGCAGCAGCACCAGCAGCATACAATATTTATCTTTCTCTTCTGACTTACTGACTTACTTCACTCTCTAAAATAGGTTCTAGGTTCATCTGCCTCATCAGAACTGACTCAAATATGTTCCTTTTTGTGGCTGAGTAATACTCCATTGTGTACATGGACCACAGCTTCTTTATCCATTCCTCTGTTGTTGGACAGCTGTTTTGCTCCCATGGTCTAGCTATAGTAAATAGTGCTGCAATGAGCATTGGGGTACATGTGTCTTTTTCAGTTTTGGTTTCCTCAGGGTATATGCCTCATAGTGGGATTGCTGGGTCATGTGGTGATTTTTTCCTAGTTTTTAAAGGAATCTCCATACCATCTTCCATAGTGGCTCTATCAGTTTACATTCCTACCAACAGTGCAAGAAGAGGGTTCCCTTTTCCCCCACACCCTCTCCAGCATTTATTGTTTGTAGACTTTTTGAAGATGGCCATTCTGACTGGTGTGAGGTGATATCTCATGGTAGTTTAGATTTACATATCTCTAATAATGAATGGTCGGGGAAGGCAATGGCACCCCACCTCAGTACTCTTGCCTGGAAAATCCAATGGACGGAGTAGCCTGGTGGGCTGCAGTCCATGGGGTCGCTAACAGTCAGACAGACTGAGCGACTTCACTTTCACTTTTCTCTTTCATGCATTGGAGAAGGAAATGGCAACCCACTCCAGTGTTCTTGCCTGGAGAATCCCAGGGACGGGGGAGCCTGGTGGGCTGCCGTCTATGGGGTCACACAGATTGGAAAATCCAATGGACGGAGTAGCCTGGTGGGCTGCAGTCCATGGGGTCGCTAACAGTCAGACAGACTGAGCGACTTCACTTTCACTTTTCTCTTTCATGCCCTGGAGAAGGAAATGGCAACCCACTCCAGTATTCTTGCCTGGAGAATCCCAGGGACGGGGGAGCCTGGTGGGCTGCCGTCTATGGGGTCACACAGAGTCGGACATGACTGAAATGACTTAGCAGTAGCAGCAGCAATAATGAATGGTATTGAGCATCTTTTCAAGTGTGTGTTAGCTATCTGTATGTCTTCTTTGGAGAACTGTCTGTTTAGGTCTTTTCTCCACTTTTTGATTGGGTTGTTTTTCTGGTATTGAGTTGTACATTTGCTGTCTAGGTTTGTCGTAGCTTTCCTTCCAAGGAGGAAGCATCTTTGAATTTCATGGCTGTAGTCCCTGTCGGCAGTGGTTTTGGGGCCCAAGAAAATAAAATCTGTCAGTTTCCACTTTTTCCCCTTCTATTTGCCATGAAGTACTGAGTGGTATTTGGAATATATCTATTGTATTTACTGGAAAGTATGAACAGGTTCCTCATTTCTCCGTGTCTCTATATAGTTCCATCTCTTCAAATAGAGATAATCATATAATTCATGGACCATGCCCTGTAGAGTCTTTGGATAAAAGGTAAGTTAGAGATTAGAAAGGTTGAAGGGATTGTTTTAAGATGACAAATTTAGAAAAATCCTTGAAATCCTTGAAATTCAGAAAATAGAGAGGCCTTGGATGAGAAAGAGTTTCAGTCTCCTTGGAAACACATACTGGCTTCTGTTTCTTTCCATTCTAACTAAGCTAAGAACTTCCTTGACTGTTTCTGCCAGGGATGTAGGGCTGGCTGGAAATTTTGGGCTAAAATGACCAATCACTCAAATCAGAGACAATAAGCCCTAGGGATTCCCCTCTCTTTCTCAAACACAGTGTGTTCTTTTCTTTCTCTTACTGACTGCTGGGTCTGCACCGCTGTGCACCTCTTTCTCGAGTTGTGGTGAGCCAGGGCCACCCTCTAGCTGTGCTGTGTGGACTTCTCGTTGCTTCTCCTGTTGCTGAGTACAGGCTCTAGGGCACCTGGTCCTCAGGACGTGGTGGCCCGTGGGCTCAGCTGCCCCACTGCATGTGGGATCTTCCCAGACCAGGAACTGAACCCACGTGCCCTGCATTGGGCAGGCTCTTATTCACGGTACCACCAGGGACGTCCAAATGCGATGCAGTCTTTGTGAAGAATGTCTTTTCCAAAGCACCAGTCCTTCTTCCCTTCTGCCTTCTCTATCGTCCTGAGTAATAACAAGAACAAACATTCAGGTAGCATTGTTTCTGTTTTAAGTACTTGGCTCTCTCTATGCTCTGAAATCACACCAAATAGACACTCCTGTCAAATATAAACTTAGTCTTGCTTCTAATTCTAAGCCTCTTACCCTCAGAGAAGACAGTCGCCTCAGGACCACTGCATTTTAATAATGGCCTGAAATGAAACATTAGGCAGATATCTACTACAGTTCTGGGCACAGGGCAGTTTTAGCAACCTTCCCTGCATGGTGCTTGAAAGTTTCTTGGATATAGATAGGATTTAAACATCAGTTCAGTTCAGTTCAGTTCAGTCGCTCAATTGTGTCTGACTCTTTGCGACCCCATGAATCGCAGCATGTCAGGCCTCCCTATCCATCACCATCTCCCGGAGTTCACTCTGACATACCAGTATATAATCTCCCAAAGAGCACAGGATCTGTCTTTTTTCCTATTATATTTCCATACCAAGGTAGTATTGGAAGTTTATTATGAATGAATGCAAATTAATAATTGAAAGAAGAAAAGAGATTGTAAACTGTTCCATCTCTTTGCAAATGTGCAGAATGTCTCAGCAACCTTTGTCCTGAAAATATTGGTTTTCTTCCCTCTGCTCTTTGGTATATAACTCCTACTTATTCTTCACATGTTAGCTCAAAAAGTCACCTTCTTCAGGAAGTGGGCATTGATTCCTCAAACAAGATCCCTCTCCGTAGGCTATCTGGTACCTCTCTTACAAAATTTAATATTTGCTGTCTTAAATCCAAGGGCTTCCCAGGTGGCTCAGTGATAAAGAACCTCCCTGCCAATGTAGGAGACACAGGTTTGATCCTGGGTTGGGAAGATCCCTTGGAGGAGGAAAGGCAGCCCATTCCAGTACTCTTGCCTGCAGAATGCCATGGACAAAGGGTCCTGGTGGGCTACAGTCCACGGGTCCCAAAGTCAGGCACAAGTGAGCATGCACACAGATCTTAAATCTGAGCACTATGCCTGATTCATCTTCCCCTCTGCAGAGAGAACCTAAGTGCAGAGAGGGTACCTTTATTCACTGTTAACCCAGCCAAGCTTGATGTGCTACCCATTCTCAACAAGTACGTATGAAATAAGAAATATACAAAGCAGTTGGCTGCATGTAGAAGAAAACAGGATGGAAGTGTAGCCATGTAGAGAAAAGAGTCATTTGCCCTTCTATGAGGAAAAATAAATAGTAAGAACTGTTGATACAAAGGCAGTGGTCTCCCACATGAGGTAGTGCCTGCCCTGTGCCTGGCTTAGGAGAGCCTGTCAAATATGGAGCAGTTGCAATAGAATGTTTTGCTTTTGCTTTTTAGGGTTAATCTGTTTATTTTCTTTCTTGGATTATAATTGCTTTACAGTGTTGTGTTAGTTTCTGCTGTATAATGAAGTGAGTCAGTTATGTGTATACAGATATCACCTCCCTCTTGGACCTCCTTCCCACCCTCCTCCTATTCTCACCCCTCTAGATCATCGCAGAGCATCGAGCTGCGCTCCCTGTGCTGTACTGCAGCTTCCCACTAGCTATCTGTTGTGTACATGGTAGTGTATATATGTCAGTCCTAATCTCCCAATTCGTCTCACCCTCCATTTCCTCCCTGTGTCCACGCGTTCATTCTCTATGTCTGCATCTCTATTCCTGCCCTGGAAATAGGTTCATCTGTACTTCAGTATTCATTACAGCACATTTTCAATAGCCAGGACATGGAAACAACCAAAACATCCAACAGCAGATAAATTGATAAAAAAGATGTGGTATGTATATGCAGTGGAATATTCAGTTCAGTTCAGTCGCTCAGTGTTGTCTGACTCTGCGACCCCATGAACTGCAGCACACCAGGCCTCCCTGTCCATCACCAACTCCCGGAGTTCACCCAAAACCATGTCCATTGAGTCGGTGATGCCTTCCAACCATCTCATCCTCTGTTGTCCCCTTCTCCTGCTGCCCCCTATCTTTCCCAGCATCAGGGTCTTTTCAAATGAGTCAGTTATTTGCATGAGACGGCCAAAGAATTGGAGTTTCAGCATCAGTCCTTCCAATCAACACCCAGGACTGATCTCCTTTAGGATGGACTGGCTGGATCTCCTTACAGTCCAAAGGACTCTCAAGAGTCTTCTCCAATACCACAATTCAAANCATGGAGGCTGCAGAGATGACATAGTCTGCAGGTGGATTGGATGCTGAGTGTCAGGGAGGAGAGAGACCCTAAGGCTTGAATGGGTCCATGAAGGCAGATGTAGAAATCTAAGAGGGGAGATCTTATTTTTTCCTTTCTTTCTTTGCTGCGCTCTTCACTGCTTTCTTGAGTTAGTTAAGAGTTGCTGCTTATGGGCTCTCTAGTTGTGACACTTAGGCTTAGTTGCCCCTTGGCATGTGGGATCTTGATTCCCTGACCAAGAATTGAACCTGTGTCCCCTGTATTGGAAGGCAGATTCTTAACCACTGGGCCAGCAGGGAAGTCCCTGAGGAGATTTTTGAAAGGCTTAGTGAATCAAGAAAGTATTTTGTTTATCAATGATAACTTTAATGATCTGTGAGACATAAAATTGGAAAGCAGTAAACCTTTATAGAGAAAGCCAACTGCAGTCCCCTTATCTGGTATGACTCTATTTCCCAAAGATGGTCAAACTTTGGCTCTTTTATTGAAGACTGCCGAGAAAGAGTGTAGTCAGTCATCTGCTCTGGGTCTGTCTCTTATACACATCTAGATGTGTATAAGAGACAGCTGTATATCTGAGGTGATTGATATTTCTCCCGGCAATCTTGATTCCAGCTTATGCTTCTCCCAGCCCAGCGTTTCTCATCATGTACTCTGCATAGAAGTTAAATAAGCAGGGTGACAATATACAGCCTTGACGTACTCCTTTTCCTATTTGGGAGCAGTCTGTTGTTCCATGTCCAGTTCTAACTGTTGCTTCCTGACCTGCATACAGGTTTCTCAAGAGGCAGGTCAAGTGGTCTGGTATTCCCATCTCTTTCAGAATTTTCCACAGTTTATATTATGTAGCCATAAAAAGGAATGAAGTTGAGTCATTTGAAGAGATGTGGATGGACCTAGAGTCTTTTTCATACAGAGTGAAGTAAGTCAGAAAGATAAAATCAAATATTAACACATATATGTGGAATCTAGAAAAATGGTACAGATGAACCTATTTCCAAGGCAGGAATAGAGATTATGTTTATATCATTCATTAAGCAGTTACTTATGGTGTCAGGTGTCATCACTCAGTTGTGTCCGACTCTTTGTGACCCCATGGACTGTAGCCTACTAGGCTCCTCAGTCCATGGCATTTTCCAGGCAAGAGTACTGAAGTGGGGTGCCATTCCCTTCTCCAGGGGATCTTCCTGACCCAGGGATCGAACCCGGATCTCCTGCATTGGAAGCAGATGCTTTACCCTCTAAGCCACCAGGGAAGGCTACTTATGGTATAACATAATCACTGTATACTTATGATATACCCAGTGATTATGTTACTGTGATGAGGATAAATTGTTGAGCAAGGCATAAAGATTACTGCCTTCTTGCAGTTTAGCATCTAGTGGAAGAGAGAGAGAAATATAAACCTGAAGGGGTAGGATGGGGTAAGAGGTGGGAAGGCAGTTCAAGAGGGGGGGTACATATATATATACCTATGGCTGATTCATGCCGATATATGGCAGAAATAAATACAATATTGTAAAGCAATAATCCTTCGATTAAAAATTAATTAAAATGTTAGAGATTATCCCCTATCCTAGGATAATTTTGGTATTAAAATGCCTTTAAATTTTTTTCAGTAATCAAATACCGCCTATGATTTATTTTAAAGGTGAAAGAAGTATCTGACAGAGTTGATCTAGACCCTAAGGAAACAATGACTGAAGTGTGATATGAAGGATGAAGCAGAGTTAACTGTGTGAAAGGGGGGTGGAAAAGCATTTTTAACAGGGAACAGCCTATGCCAAGGCCCTATGGTAGGCAGAGGGATATTAAGCATGATACATTCAAGAGCCCAAAGGAAGACCCATGTGTTTAAACAGCAGAAATTCTTCAGAAAGAATATTAGAAAATACTTTCAGAAAGAAATATAGGGACCAGAATATACTTCACTGTGGGGACATGTTAATGATTTTATACTTTATTTTTAAAAGACTGTAAGAAACCATTGAAAGGCAGGAGGTAACATGATCAGATTGCATGAAACGACATAATTGTTTTAATCAGCTTGTGTTGCCATAATAAAATACAATAGGCTAGGTGTGTTAGACTGTTACTTCTCACAGTTCTGGAGGCTAAAAGCCTAAGACTAGGATGCTGGCATGATGGGTTCTGGTGAGAGCCCTCTTTCTGGCTTGCAGACAGCCACTGTCTCACTGTATCCTCACACGGCAGGACAGAGTGAGCACCAATCTCTTCCTCCTCTTATGGCACTAATCCCATCATGGGAGTCCTACTCTCATGAACTCACCTAATACCACCACACTGGGAGTTGGGGTTTCAATGTGTATGAATTGGGAAGGGGCACATATGACATTTAATTAATAACAACATGTTATGAATAGTAACATCATTGATCATTTACTGAGTGCTTGCTGCATGCCAGGCAGTATGCTAAGGGCTCTATGTGAATTATTTCATTTCATCCTCTTAGTACAGAGGTCCCTGCCTCCAGGATCTAATGCTTGATGATCTGAGGTAGAGCTGATATAATAATAGAAATAAAGTGCATAATAAATGTAATGTACTTGAATCATCCTGAAACTCTTCCCCCCAACCTGGTTCACGGAAAAATTATCTTCCATGAAACTGGTCCCTGGTGCCAAAAAGATTGGGGACTGCTGCTAGCAAATAAGGCACTTGATGTTTCAAGCTTAGGCCTAACATTGGAATGAAGCAAGCTAGAAGCTTACAATGTAAAAGTTCAGAAGGATGTACTTACTGACAAGGTCATGTCACAACTCCGACAGTAAATACTTCCTTCAATTTGGCACCCTGGGAGCCTCATTTGTCCAACTCTTACCTAGAAACTAGGTTGAATCAACTTGTTCTGGTTTATTTCCCTGTTTGTAAATGATCAAACTAGGTTTTGAACCCAGGGCTAGAGATTTCCTAAAATTCTTTTCTATTTCTAAAATTTTGTGGGTTTTTTCCCCCCAGTTTTATTCAGATGTAATTGACATACATCACTGTATAAGTTTAAGGTGTACAGCATGATGGTTTGATTTACATGTGTTGGGATAGCATTCCCACAATAGGTTCTGTTAACAATCATCTTCTGATACAAATACAATTAAAAGATGAAAAGAAAAAATGTAATTAAAAAAAAAATCTCAAATGAACACTCAGCTGCCCTCCTCATTGCTGGGTTCCCATAAAAATGAAATTATTTTTGATGAAAAATTAAATTTCATATTAGGCTTCAAATTGTAAATAGCCAGACTGAGCGGCAATGAATTCAAAGAAAACTGATAAAATAGAGGATTCAGGCCGTGAAATGGACTATCTCAACATTATATGAGAGATGAGAAAGAATGAGTCAAATATTTAAAAAGTAAACAGGTTTTTCCCATTAATTTTAAGCCAACAGACTGAAAATTAAATCTTCTTTCTGCAATTAGATAAATGGATGTCAATCAGATAGGAAACTGCTAAAGAAATTAGCCATGAGGTAGTCCTTAATCTGTTTTCTGTGTGTGTGTGGTGGGGGGGGAGGTGGTAGAAATGTAATCTGTTATCAGCACAGGTATGATTGAATTATTAATAATATTGTGCAAGGCCACCTAGAAACCAGAGCTTGGGGACTCTTAAATCTATTCTAATTGAAACAGAGAATCAGCAGACTGGAAAAGACCCTGACTCTTCTCAAGATATGTCACAGTATGTGACACAGAGGACACGTGGGGCTTGCCACACAGTGGCAGCTGCAGGCCGACCTTTTGGCAAATTTAATCTGCAAATGGGTCCCTGGTTAAGGGAGTTAATGCCTTCTATTATTAACGAGCCTTCCTTCTATATTTTGGAAAGCCTGGTTAAACTATTTCATGCCAAGGTATTATGCAGATTGTCTAACTAACAGGAAGATTATGGCTGCAAATAAATTTTAAAATGAAAGGTTTTGCTGACCTCTTAAGAGGATAATAATACATGCATAATTGTGAGGAAAATGCTTGCGCACAGATCATCAGGATAAGAAAAGGGTCATGTTGTCCTTCCTTGAAGTAGATTGAGGTTAGAATGGAAATCCAGGGACACCCAGAAACTAATGAACTAAATTCAAGAAGTGCTCAAGCTAATACTGTTACCCCCTCTTTCCTGTGGCTTTAATGGGGGAAGGGAATCATAGTCTAGGAGAATGGATGGATGGGATCCCCATGGGACCTTGAGTAAGTCACTTAATCTCTCAGTGTAAATTTCTACTGTGGGAATAGTTGGTGGTTAGAAACAGCTGGGGTCACTGACCCTGCTTCTTTCTGTGATGTCCCACTGCCCTCTCTTAGCCCCAGGGGAACTCTTCTACTTTTATGAATACTTCTCCATCTGCCTTTTCTTTGGTGACTGTCTCCAGGGACTGATCTCAAGGTCCTAACGTAAACCTAGGAGGTTAGGAGCATGCATTTTACATCGAAGGGAACCTGACATTGAATCCCAGGTCTAGCATTTACTTGTGTGTGTCCCTGGACAAATTCCTCCATCCCCTAGGCTATCAGCCTCTTCTCTAGAACATAGGAACAATCATAGGAACCTTACAGAGCAAGAGTCCTCTAAACTCTCTCAGTTCACAGAGCTCTGACTGTGTCTCAGTGATGCCAAAAGAAATACCAATAATTCCTTTATTAAGTAATTAGGTTAGAATAACTTAATACATATTTATGTACAAAGAATTTAGTAGCATTTAAAAAAATAGATGTATATATGAATAACGATTTTTATTTAACTTTTCAGTAATCACAGCTTCTTGCTAATGGGATGTGTGCATCTGTTAATTGCAGCACAGTTTATTGAGCCTTTGGAATCACATTTGCCCTTACACGTTCATTTCCCTACCACATTTGGATTTAATCACAGCAGCTGCTAAAAACCAAGCTTTGCAAAGATGTGACAGGTAGCACAATTCAATGTTGAAACTGTGATCTACCTCAAGCTAATAATTTTCCTGGTGTCTGACATTTGTGTTTCTTTCTCAAATCTGCCACAGCACCCCCGTGAATTTGCTGTGATGCCCTGAGATACCTTGTGTCACTTGATACTGTGGTTTTAGGAACCGTATTGATTGAATTTGGGATGAGAAATGTGGGAGTGGTATATCAAGAACTTGACTTTGAACTTGTTTCTATAATAGTACCTGCTGTGCTGCTTTACATATTTCAAAGGTTATTGTTTATAAAGAAGGGGAAACATGGTTTTCCTCCTAGGGAATTCAGTGCTGCCAAACACTGATCAGCCAGTTTGAATGCCTAACCAAGTGCTACCTACTGTGGGAGTGAAATATGCTCCCAGAAACCTCACAATTAGGTTGGAGAGGTACGGTAAACAAGTGTGAAACAACAGGAAACAATTCACCAGTTCTAAGTAATAAAGTAGTACAGGATTTCAAAGGCATAAATGATGAAAGTGACTTGGGAGATGGAAGGAGCTGAGAGGGGTCTTGACAAACCAGCATTCAGTTTGGGCCAGGGAGGAGGGGACCTCCCAAAGAAGGGAACTGGGCATTCACAGAGCCAGTGTTTAGTACTCTGCAGCCAGTGAGAGAATGCTCACACCCACCTTGCCCTCAGCACCTTCTCCAGCTTCATGAGGACCAGACAACACATGGATGCTCTTGTCAGTTTGGCTCCTCTGTAATGACATGAACTCCGCAAGCGTTCTTTATCTGCTGCTGCTGCTAAGTCACTTCAGTCGTGTCCGACTCTGTGTGATCCCATAGACTGCAGCCCACCAGGCTCCCCATCCCTGGGATTCTCCAGGCAAGAATACTGGAGTAGGTTGCCATTTCCTTCTCCAATGCATGAAAGTGAAAAGTGAAAATCAAGTCGCTCAGTCGTATCCAACTCTTCGCAACCCCATGGACTGCAGCCTACCAGGCTCCTCTGCCCATGGGATTTTCCAGGCAAGAGTACTGCTACGTGAAAATTTCTGTGATGAGAATGTAAGCCAACCTTTGGCAACACTAGCACAGGAAATACTCATGTTGACCTAGGTCCAGGAGAAAGCCCTGCTTGAGCTGGGTCTTCAGGAAAGGGCACGAAGATGGCTTGCTGTATGTGCCACAACAGTCCACCAACTCACTGTCACCCCAAAATGCAGATTTATTTCTTGATTTTACCTTCTACTTCAGCGAATGGCAGCTGTTGTTTTGCCAGTGTATAATCCAATGACTTTCAAATTTGTGCTGATGATTTCGTATGTGAGCATTCAATTTCGCACACACCCCACCCTCCTTCACCTTCCCCCTTCCCTATCAGAAAAGCATCCCTTGTCCATCCTCTGTCCTCAAGGAATCAGCTGAGAAGTATCTCACATTTCTAATCTTCTGTTCTGGCCTTTATCCTTGTAACATCCACTTCCAGGTAGAACTCATCTTGCTCTAGGTCCAGGGGTAACTTACTTCTCCCCCATCAGGTCTAATACGTCTTGTCACCGTGATTTTGCCTTTTCTACAATGTCACACTAATGGAATCAATACAACATATAACATTTTGTTTCTGACTTACTTCACTTACTGCACTGATTTTGAGACATCATCTATGTTGCATTTATCAGTAGTGAGGTCCTTTTAATTGATGTAGATGACAGCAGTATTCACCATTTGGTGGACATTTGGGTTGTTCCAGTTTGGGACTTTGTATTTTAATGTTCATGACAATTTTAAGGTGTTATGAACTTTAAAATACAAATATCTGTGTGGACAGACATTATGTTTCTACTTCTCCCAAATAAATATCTAGGAGTATATGGAATGGTGTGTTTAACTTTACAGGAACCTACTAAGTATTTTCTAAGGTAATAGCATTTTGCATTCCCACCAGCTAGTCATGTATGAGAGTTCCAATTGCTCCACACACTCACCAACGCTTGATATGGTTAATCTTAGCAACTCTAGTAGATGGGCACTGCTTTTATTGTGGTGTTAATTTGCATTTCTCCAATGACTAGTAGTGTTGAATGTATTTTCTCGTGCTTACTTGCTTTTTGTATACTTTCTTTGGTGAAGCAACTTCATCTATTTGTCCCTGTTCTTGTCAGGTTGTCTTTATATTATTGAGTCATAAGATTTGTTTTAGATGTGGTAAATACACGTTCTTTATTAGTTATGTTTCGTTTCTATTTTCTCATAGTCTTGCCATGGGAGTGATTTTTTTAATCTGGTCCCTGGTGTTAATGTTAATATTTGCTGCTGCTGGACATGGCCTTGCAGTGACCCCTGGTTCATTGTCCACGTGTGCATTTTCACTCCTGGCACCTGGGTCCACCAGTGTGTTCATAATATTTCTACTCATCTCTCAGGGACCTGTAGGAGCTAGCCATCTCTTTTACCCTATGCTGAGGTTGCAAGATTCTGAGCAGATACAGTCAGCTGGTTGACATGAACAGTTGTTTCATCTGTCACTGGGCACCATATTGATTAGACGTGAGGCTTCTCCATCTCACAGCAGCTCACAGCCCCTCTGGGCCATAGTTTAGAACTTGAGGCACGAGTTCCCACTGTTGTCTGAGATTTCCCACAGCACATCTGTGCTTTCTATCACTCATCTGTCTGTCCTAGGACTGGACTTAGTGAGCCTTATCCAAGACACAGGGGACATCCAAGTACTGGACTTGCCCCTCTCATCTTTCTGCTTCCTGCCTCTTGGTCAGACTTTGGTCGCCTTTAGTAACAATGCCCTTATGCAATCAGTTTGAATCCTTCCCTTTTTTTCTTCCTCATAGAATTAGTGCCAAGTTTTCAGTCTTCAGGCATTGGTGCTTAGTATTTAAAGCCAAACTTTTGATTTTAAAAAATCCTTTTTGTTCTCATCTCAGACACCAGATTCCAAGGTTAATATCCCTGCTATAAGTTTTATAAAAATCCGATTAGAAACTAACAAAGAATATAACATTTTAGCCTTTCTGGTTTTATCTTCTTTCTAAATTGTGTGTACAAAGAAGGCTACTTCTTCTAATCAAATGTAAGTTTGAGAAAGACTGAGAGTTACCTCTTAATTCTACAAAATATTGCCCTACTGCAGTTGGCTTTTGGTGGGGTCAGGGGTAGAAGTCTCTAGGAGAACAGTCTATGTATAGACAAGAATATACTAATAACTCAGAGACAGGAAGCCAGAGCATATTTGAAAAATAACAATAAAACTAATTGTTACATTGATCGTGATATTGGCAGAATCTACCATTTATTGTGGGTGTACAGTTTGCCAACTCTGGCTCAAGCACTTTCTTATAAAGTTTGTAATTATTATCCCTATTTTCCTATTGAGGATACTGAGAATTCTGATATAACTTACCCTTTCCCGAGGTCAGAAAATATATCTCCAGGATTTTAAACTCCAGGTCAATCTGATTTTAAAGCATATACTCTTAACCATTAGAACAGGGGTTCCCAGACTATTTGATGACTTCTATACCACCTTCGGGGAAGGCAATGGCACCCCACCCCAGTACTCTTGCCTGGAAAATCCAATGGACGGAGTAGCCTGGTGGGCTGCAGTCCATGGGGTCACTAACAGTCGGACAGACTGAGCGACTTCACTTTCACTTTTCTCTTTCATGCATTGGAGAAGGAAATGGCAACCCACTCCAGTATTCTTGCCTGGAGAATCCCAGGGATGGGGGAGCCTGGTGGGCTGCCATCTATGGGGTCACACAGAGTCGGACACGACTGAAGTGACTTAGCAGCAGCAGCAGT
>SJYX01011830.1:271301-297859 GCA_006410675.1 Oreotragus oreotragus
TCAACATTCAGAAAACTAAGATCATGGCATCTGATCCTATCACTTTATAGCAAAAAGATGGGGAAACAATGGAAACAGTGACAGACTTTATTTTGGGGGGCTCCAAAATCACTACAGATTGTGACTGCAGCCATGAAATTGAAAGACGCTTGGTCCTTGGAAGAAAATCTATGACCAACCTAGACAGCATATTAAAAAGCAGAGACATTACTTTGCCATCAAATGTCCATCTAGTCAAAGATATGGTTTTTCTAGTAGTCGTGTATGGATGTGAGAGCTGGCCCATAAAGACAGCTGAATGATGAAGTATTGATTCTTTTGAACTGTGGTGTTGGAGAAGACTCTTGAGAGTCCCTTGGACTACAAGAGGATCCAACCAGTCCATCCTAAAGGAAATTAGTCCTGAATATTCACTGGAAGGACTGATTCTGAAGCTGAAACTCCAATACTTTGGCCACCTGATGCAGAGACCTGACTCATTTGAAAAGACCCTAATGCTGGGAAAGATTGAAGGCAGGAGAAGGGGATGACAGAGGATGAGATGGTCGGATGGCATCACCGGACACGATGTTTGAGTAAGCTCCGGGAGTTGATGATGGACAGAGAAGACTGGCGCACTGCAGTCCATGGGGTTGCAAAGAGTCAGACACAACTGAGCGACTGAACTGAACTGAAGGCTCCTCTATGCACATAATTCTACAGGCAAGAACACTGGAGTGGGTTGCCATGCCTTTCTCTAGGGGATTGTCCCAACCCAGGTTTTCTGCACTTCAGGGAAGGTCTTTACTAAAGTTTGAGCTACTCAGGATAAGAAGTTAAAACATAGACTTGATAAAGTGAAGTCGCTCAGTCGTGTCTGACTCTTCGCGACCCCATGGACTGCAGCTCAACAGGCTTCTCTGTCCATGGGATTCTCCAGGCAAGAATACTGGAGTGGGTTGCCATTTCCTTCTCCAGAAGATCTTCCTGACCCAGGAATCGAACCCAGGTCTCCCGCATTGCAGGCAGACACTTTAACCTGTGTGCCACCAAGGAAGCCCTTAGGCTTTATAAACAGTCATTAATTTCTTTTAAAATAACCTATTACATGTTAACATCAATAATATGTGTTGTGAAAAATGAATATTTTCATGAAAATTAGTAAGAATAGGATTGCTTTATATTTTTTGTAACTCTTTAATGTCTGTCTGACTCAGCAGAAGACAGCTAGATTCTCATATTTCCTTCTGTGTTTTCTGTTGTGAATTCACACATCCCATAGCCTCTGGAAAACCCCACTGTATACTCATGAGAGAATGAGAGTCAAAACGCAAAAAACACCTAACTATTATGAAAGTAGTTTTGTTCTGTGTATCCCCTCAAGGGTCTTCAGAGATGCCTAGAGATGCTCAGAACACAACTTGAGAATTACTACATTAGGATCATTACAAATATATTGATTCATTGTAGCCAATATTTATTATGTGTAGAGAAGAAGTGGACTGTGAACTGGGAAGTATAGAGTTGAACCAGTATAGAATTGAATCATGTGGATAGTGTTAAGGAATGTGATTGTCCTGAAAGCATTTAGAAACCATAGATGGCTTTTAGCTGAGAGTTTCTTGTGGGTGAAATCAATCTGTCAATAAAATGGGTATGATGGATTGGAAAGAGGATAGAGAAATGGCAACCAGTTAAGAACACTCTAAAGCACCATCATATATCCAGAGCCAGACTTCTAAGAATTTTGTAAGAAATAAATTTGATTTACAGAAAAAGCATAGAGCAAAGCCTACTCCATAGTAAGCACTGTCTGTATTATAAGGTTTTGTCATAGTTGTTATTGTTGTGTAACTATTAATATTAAATCAGCAGTAATAAAAACTTGAAAAAGTAAAATTAGAGAAACAATTTGCAATAAAGTTCAAAAATTTAGCTGCTGATTGGCTTTGGGAGTGAGAAAATTGAAAATGTGAAAATAATGATATTTTGCCATTTGACTAGTGTAGGGACCGAGGAAGTATTTTGACAAAGAATTGATTCTCAGTAAATATTTGAAAGGATGTGATGATGTGGGGAGGAAGGGGAAGAAGTGGAGCTTTTGAGGACAAGGAAGGTGATTTCTGAGCCTTGTGATTTTGAGATGCCTGTGAAAAATGCATGAGGTCCTTAAAGTAGATAAAACCAAGGACCAGTTATCAATTCATGTCCCTTCTGTGCTTTAATTTCTCCAGAGGTTTTCCATTACACCTTAGGTTTTATTCTAATTTCTTATGATAGCCTAATACATAATGATTCTATTTGCGTTTCCAGTGTCATCTTGGGCCATCCTCATTTTCCATCATTTTGGCCCAGTTTTGCAGTTTCTTGAACCCTCCAAGCTGGTTCCTCACTTCGGGATATTTGAACTATGTTTCCTTTCTTATAGTGCTCCAGCCATCACACCCACCTTTCACACAGCTGGATCCTTTGAATTAACTGAATGTTAACCTCCTTGGGAGCCCTTGTTTGAGGATTCTCCCCAAGTCTCCCACCCCTGGCTTCCTTTTCTTTCCCTGAATCCTGTTCATTATTTTCATAGACTGAATGTTTCATGAGGACAGAGACTTTCTATTTCATTTCTCATTGTTGACTCAGCACCTAGGGGAAGTCCTCAGATATAAGGTCTGTCTGTTTCATGAATAAATAAATGGGATCCAGGAGACAGGCTGAAATCAAGAGAGNAGACTGAATGTTTCATGAGGACAGAGACTTTCTATTTCATTTCTCATTGTTGACTCAGCACCTAGGGGAAGTCCTCAGATATAAGGTCTGTCTGTTTCATGAATAAATAAATGGGATCCAGGAGACAGGCTGAAATCAAGAGAGCATTAAAATGTAGAGGAGTCTGTGCTTTAGTCTGAATTTATTTGTACTGATATATTAAGTTAGCACCGATAAGCTGGTGACATTTAATGGGAGCTGCTTGATGATGTTTGATTTCAAAATTAGATGTGCCTCAATTTATGAAATCTCCTTAATCATATTTACTCATGTTGTCAAGTGGAACAGTGAGCTTTAAAAGTTGCCAAGGTAGAACCAGAACATAATGCTCCTTTACAAGTGGCGAAAGCCTTCCCCCTTGCGTCAAGGCCCAGCAGCGGATGACTCCACACTGTAACTCCTTCAGCTTGTAAGCTGCCTTTGTATGTTCAGAGGCCCAGTGATGTGCTCCAAAAGAAGAATGGCAGATTGACTCAGGCACATTTTCTGACTCTGCCACTTATTCGTTGGGTTGATCTATCAGTAATTCTCATCTTTGAATGGTAAAAATAAGTCTTCTGAACTAAACGGAAGAGAAATGTTGATATTTCCAGTAAAGCATCTAGCAAAAGAATAGCATAGCAAAATAAACATTAGGTTCTCTTGCTATTTAGCCACTTCATTGAAAATATAGAATTTTTGTTTGAAAATCTTTGTGTCTTGGAATTTCAAAGTTGTTGTTTCACTGTGTTTTAGGGACTAGTGTTGCTGAAGAGTAAATTCCAGTGACAGTCTTAAAGTTACTGCCAAATAGATGGCCTGTGTTTTCTTCCAGGGAACTTTTAGGAACTTCCTCTTTATCCCTGATACTCTGAAAATTCACAATGATTGCATAGCTGTGGGTCTTTCTAAGACAATGTGGATACCCGGTTGTTCCTTTTGATCCTGAAGACATGGGTTCTTTGATTCTTTAGTGAAGATACATATTCTTCAAATATTTCCTTAATAATTTCTTTCTTTTTGATATCCTAACTATCTCCTTGTGGTACTTGTATTAGTTAGGTGTTGGGCTTCATAGCATAATTTCCTAATTCTATTATCTCTTAATAATTTCTGTCTTTATATTTTTTGTCCCTTTTTGCTTCAGCTTTATTGAGATACAATTGACAAATAAAAACTATGTATTGTGATGTGATTTTTTTACATTGGAGGATAATTGCTTTACAATATTGTGCTAGTTTCTGCTGTACAACAATATGAATCAGCTCTAAGTATGCATATATCCCTTCCCTCTTGAGACTCCCTCTCCCTTCTCCCATCTGACCCCTCTAGGTCATCACAGACAGCTGAGCTCCCTCTGTTATACAGCAGCGTCCTCCTAGCTATCTGTTTTACACATGTTGATATATATATGTCAATGCTACGCTCTGAGTTTGCTATTTTTATATATGTGTATATTGTGAAATCATTACTAGAGTCAAACTGCTTAGCATATGTATCACCTCACGTAGCTACTGTGTATGGTGAGAACACTTAATATGTATTCTCTTAGTAAATTTCAAATATACAATATGTTGTTATTAACTATAGCCACTGTGTTCTACATTGGGTCTCCAGGATGAATTCATCTTATAACTGAAAGTTCTTACCCTTTGATCAATTTCTCTCCATTGCTCCATTTCTCCAGCTTCTGCTGACTACTATTCTACACTCTGTTGTTATTAGTTCAATTTTATTTTTTTAGATTCCACATNTGCAGCTGTCTCTTATACACATCTTGTTGTTATTAACTATAGCCACTGTGTTCTACATTGGGTCTCCAGGATGAATTCATCTTATAACTGAAAGTTCTTACCCTTTGATCAATTTCTCTCCATTGCTCCATTTCTCCAGCTTCTGCTGACTACTATTCTACACTCTGTTGTTATTAGTTCAATTTTATTTTTTTAGATTCCACATACAAGTGAGATCATGCAGTATATATTTTTGGGTGTCTGACTTATTTCTTATAGAAAAGTATCCCCTAGTTTCATCCATGTTGTTGCAAATGGCATGATTTACATTCTAAGGCTAAATAATATTCCATTATATATCTTATTTTTTAAGGAACAGTATATACAGCTGTCACTCAGTATCCAAGGGAAATTGGTTCCAGGACCATCCCCCAACACCCTCACCCTGTGGATATCTAAAATCCCTTATATAAAATGGCATAGTATTTGCATATAAGGATGGCATCACCGACGCTATGAACATGAGTTTGAGTGAACTCCGGGAGTTGGTGATGGACAGGGAGGCCTGATGTGCTGTGATTCATGGGGTCGCAAAGAGTCGGACATAACTGAGCCACTGAACTGAATTGATCACTCAAATTCCTGTGTACTTTAAACTATCTCTAGATTGCTTACAATACTTAATAACATATGTGAATACAATATCAGTGTTAAGTAAAGAGTTGCAGGCACAATGCAAATTCAAGTTTTGCTTTTTATGTATGTATTATTTTGGCCTTGCCGGGTCTGCGTTGCTTTTGCATGGCCTTTCTCTGGTTGTGACGAGTAGTGGCTGCTCTTTGTTGCTACGTGCAGACTTCTCATTGCAGCGGCTTCTCCCGTTGCAGAGCACAGGCCCTAGGCACATAGCCTTCAGTAGCCGAGGCTTGCAGGCTTGGTTGCTCCATGGCATATAGACTGTTTCAGGACCAGGGATCGATCCATGTATTGACAGGCAGATTCTTATCCACTGCACCATCAGGAAAGTCCAGCTTTGCTTTTTTTAGAACTTTCTGAAAAACTCACTCTAATGCCTTTAAATCTTGGAATATTCAGTCTTATTTAATGTGTAGGTGTATAATGTTCTGAGTAATAGAAAAATGAATCACACACACACAAAAAAAATCCCACAGAAATGGATTTTTAAAAATTTTTTAAAAGCCCGGAGATTTCTTTATAGTTTTCATAAGTTTCACAAGACACTTTAAACTGAACAGATTTTTTGAGAGAATTATTCCAGTGACTGTTGAGGTGTTCTTTTCAAAGAATGATGGGGATTATATTAATAGCTCTTCATATTTTTTTTATAAACAGTTTTTATATATCAATATTTACATGAATGGAAATTTCCAAAGGAAAATATAAGTGCAACTATGATGGAGTTGTTAACAGTCAAGTCAAGCTGGATTTGAACCCCAGGCCTGCCCCATTCTACTTGCTCTAAAATAATTAACATCTTTGAGCCCTAGTTGCCTCACCAATAAGTGATACTAATATTATCTCCTTCATGGGGTGGTCATGAGTGAGAGGGATAAAGTGTACATAAAGAAATGAGGACAATGCCTAGTTTTGGTAAAAACTCATCAAATGGCTTCAGATTTGATTTTGAGGTAAACAGTTTTTACAGTTTCATTGTTTACCAACTTCTTTAAAGTAAGGGGGAAAAGGGTACTTATTCATAGACTCTATGAAGGTTGTGTAACCCTACTCACCTTCAGATTAACTCTCTTTAGTGTTTCTCTCTGTCTCTCTGGTTTTTTTTTTTTAGGGGTGGTGGCGGGGCGGTCTACATTTATTCTATTTACTCAGCCTTCAGAGGATTACAAAACTGAGTCAGGCTACCATCTAGTCAATATCATTTAGTCCCATGAATGGACAAGCAGTAATGACTCCTCCAGACTGTTTGTTTTGCCATTTTAATAATTACTTATTGAAGAATCACTGGCTAGTTTCTGACATGACAGGTTTGGATGTCTCCCAATTATGGGCACATTATGTAATCTGTGAATTAGAGCTATTGTCCTATCCTGCGGTAGAGATAGACTTTGCGGCTCCTTATTTGCTTAATACAGTTAAGTCCAAGACCCAAGAAGATAAGGATTCTTTTGATAATATTTATATTCATTTCAAGGAAAGCTATCAACATTTACAAGGTGGCATGGATATATACAAATATTGCTAAATTTGTAGGAATGAATTTATTTAATTCAAGCATATAGCTAACAGCTATTTACAAGCTTGGGAATGAAAATCAGTTCTAATCTTTCATTTGATAAACAACTCTTACTTATTGACCCCTATTGTATACACAGTGCTGAAATGAGCCAACTAACTGCTGATGAGACAGACTTTTTAATTCATGTATTTAACAAGATATATTTATTTTAGGCACTAGGGTTACACATAGTGAATGAAAAACAGACATGATTTTGTCCTTTGGAGTTTACTGTCTACTGAAGGAAACCACTGGTAAATGAACAGTCATAGACATAAACATAGAGCTACATTTTGATAAGAATGATACAGGAAAGATGCCCAGTGCTAGAGGAGTAACATAGAGAGGGGCTGACTTTGCACTGACAAGCATCTTTCCCTGCTGAAAGGATAGTTAATCTGAAATGTGAAGGGTAAGGAAGCAGACTCTGGGTGGAAGAGGAAGGGGCCTTCCAGGCAGATGCAGAGGCCCTGCAGTTGAGTGTATGCTTTCAGGGAGTTGAAAGGACAATGTATTTTGACCTAGAGGACAAAGAGGAGTGGATGTGTGTAATAAAGCTCTCAGTTCCTTCTCTTGTGATATCCCAAGCTGCTTTTCTAGTTTGGCTTTCATTCACCCCTTTATTCATTCAGGAAGTCAACAGATGAATGTCATTATCCTGTGGCAGGCACAGTGTTAGATACAGATACAACAGTGAATATGTCCACAGACTCTGGTCCCAAAGATGTCACAGGAAAAGAGAAAAGGATGCCTGGGTGCTATGGGGTCACAGAGGGAAAGCTTTCATCTTTGCCATGAATTACCAGGATGAGAATGAGAAGAAAGAGAATTTCAAGCCAAAGAAAACATATGTACACAGGTTTAGAGGCAAAGGAATGCTTGGCAAGGCAAGAAACCTTGAGAACTCATGGAGGCTTCCAGAGTAGATTGTGAAGACCTGATTGGATGAAATGAAGGGAAAAGAAGCAGGCAGTAACCAGTCCTTAAAGGGTCCTTTAGGCTGTGTTGAGGATCTTAGGTATTTTCCCCCCAATAGTCACAGGGAGCCGCTCAAGAAATTTAAGCAGGGAATTGGTATGACCACATCTGTACCTTAAAATGATCATATTCATGCCAACATGGAGCATGGATGATTGGCTAAGAAGATACTGCAGACATTGCTGAGGGAAAACAGTGGCCCAGGTTAAGCTAATGGCAGAGTGAATCAGTAAATGGGGACAGGCTCAGTGGCCATCAGGAAGGGGAAGTTTATAGGACCTGGCATCTGACTAGTGCACAGTAGAAGGAAGGGTGTTAAAAATGTCTTTGGTTAAGGATAGTTTTCTGTTTGGGCAGCTCTGTGGACGGTGGGCACCACTCAAAAGATAGAAAACACAGAAAAAAGTTTCTTTATGTGTTTCTTGATCTGTAAAGTAGACATTCTTTTAATCATCTTGTAGGGTTCCTTGTACTACACTAAGAACGAAATCCCTGGCACAGAGATGTTCAATAAACAGCAGCAGTTATTTCTATGGACAAAGCTGCATAGAAGCAGTTAGCCACTGGTAATAGGAGGCAAAGTGGTTGCCAGGTATGTCAGTGAAGGCATGGCAGGGCTGTTGGGCCCAGCCTGAGACGATGAGTAACAAGTTCCCACAGCATCAGTGGAGGGACGGGTGACGGGAGACATTCTTGGGAGAGATCACAACAGGCACAGAGCTCAAAGTTCTTCAAGAAACTTAGAAACGGGCCACTGTTCCTGCAGCATAGGACTTGTGGAGGAGACAGCAGACGATGAGCTTGAAATCCAGGGCTTCTGAAAGCTCTATAAACCAAGCTGAATAGTCTGTCATCCTCCACCCCAGTGTTTGCCGAAATTTTTCTGTAGAATGTAAATTTCCTGTAGAATGTTAATAGGGTCAAATTAATATGGAAAATTCTGGTTTAAACAAAATTAACTTTATTGCCTTTTTAATACTGTTCATGTATAGCATCACTGATTTAATGGACATGAACTTGGGCAAACTGGGGGAGATAGTGAGGGACAGGGAAGCCTGGCATGCTACAGTCCATGGGGTCGCAAAGAGTCGGACATGACTTACTAACTGAACAACAATAAAACTTTATTGCAAGATTTCTCAGAGCTTTTCCCCCCACGTTTCCAAAAGACAATTAATTTCATTTCATAATTCAGGTATAGGCTTCATTTTAGAATTAATTTTCATATTAATTTTGTACTACATTAGGTATTTATAAAATAATTTTTGTTTTCTCATCTATGTATTTTATATGAATTTACCTCTTATTGACAGTTTTATGTTTAATATTCTGCTGTGGTGGGTTTAAAAAAATTTTTTTAATTGGAGGATGATTTCTTTACAATGTTGTGTTGGTTTTCTGCTATAAAAATGTGAGTCAGCCATAAGTTTACATATATCTTCTCCATGTTGAACCTCCCTCCCACCTCGCATCTCTGAGTTTTTTGATGAGCATTGCAAATCCAACAAAAGGATCTATCATTTCATTTTTTCTCAAATTCCATATGTCTTTTCTTGGAAGACTGACTGGTACCTCAGAAAACACTAATACCATTGAGTTTAGAAAACTCTGCTCCAGGTAATGGGAAACCACTCAAGGATTTAAAGCAGGCAAGAGAGGACCAGATCTATCCGTTATAAAGAGCATGCTTACTTAGTGAGGAGGATGGATTGGGAGGGTACTGAAAGCTTGATGGTCTTGAGAGTTCAAATGAAAGACTAAGACCTCAAATTCACACATGTCATAGATGGGGCAGCAGTGGAAGGGACTTGTCCATGCAGTAGCATGCACGTGTCCATGTGTGTTTTAATAATATATTGGGACACTCAATGCAAATGCTGCTTATAGCTTGTAGACACTAAGGAAAGTCTTCATCAAAAGGTATGAAGCACTTTATCGATATGAGGAATCACTATTTCAAGGATCTTGTCTATTTGTGATAGCTTTTGATCCTTCTTCATCCTATCAGACACTTTCAAAATCGGTTTCCCCAACTAAACATCAGAGAAGTCAAGAGACTTGCCCAGACCTCCAGTTTAGTTCGGTCACTCAGTCATGTCTGACTCTGCGATCCCAAGGACTGCAGCTTGCCAGGCTTCCCTGTCCATCACCAAATCCCAGAGCTTGCTCAGACTCATGTCCATTGAGTTGGTGATGCCATCCAACCATTTCATCCTCTGTTGTTCCCTTCTCCTCCTACCTTCAATCTTCCCCAACATCAGGGTCTTTTCTACTGAGTCAGCCCTTCTCATCAGGTGACCAAAGTATCGGAGCTTCAGCATCAGTCCTTCCAATGCATATTCAGAACTGATTTCCTTTATGATGGACTGGTTGGATCTCCTTGCAGTCCAAGGGACTCTCAAGAGTCTTCTCCAATACCACAGTTCAAAAGCATCAATTTTTCACCACTCGGCTTTCTTTATGGGCCAACTCTCACATCCATACATGACTACTAGAAAAACCAAAGCTTTGACTAGATAGACCTTTGTTGGCAAAGTAGTGTCTCTGCTTTTTAATATGCTGTCTAGGTTAGTCATAGCTTTTCTTCCAAGGAGCAAGCATCTTTTAGTTTCATGGCTGTCATCATCCACAGTGATTTTGGAGCCCATGAAAATAAAGTCTGTTTCCACTGTTTCCCTATCTATTTGCCATGAAGTGATGGGACCAGGTGCCATGATCTTCATTTTTTGAATGCTGAGTTTTAAGTTCCTCTTTACTTACTGCCATAAGGGTGGTATCATCTGCATATCTGAGGTTATTGATATTTCTCCCGGCAATCTTGATTCCAGCTTGTGTTTCAACCAGCCTAGGATTTTGCATGATGTACTCTGCATGTAAGTTAAATAAACAGGGTGACAATATACAGCCTTGACATACTCCCGATTTGGAACCAGTCCATTGTTCTGTGTTCAGTTCTAACTGTAGCTTCTTGACCTGTGCATAGATTTCTCAGGAGGCAGGTCAGGTGGTCTGGTGTTCCCATCTCTTTCAGAATTTTCCACAGTTTATTGTGATCCACACAGTCAAAGGCTTTGGCATAGTCAGTAAAGCAGAAATAGATGTTTTTCTGGAATTCTCTTGCTTTTTAATGATCCAACAGATGTTGGCAATTTGATCTCTGATTCAAATCACACACTACCTGTCTGCTGTGGGATTAGCACTAGCCTTTTTAGGTTCTGGTTAGGAATTCACGTTTCAGTTGCAGAGGTCAATGCTAAAAATTTATGTGCCCATAAGAGACTAATGAAGTATTGATTAACCACAACGTAAGAATTTAGAGGTATTTGCCTGGGCGAGAATGGACTGAGCATGTAAAATGGACAAATGACATATCTGAAGCAGAACTAGCTACATAATTTGTGAGGCTTGATCCAACATAAAATCAGGCCTTCTATTCAAAGAGTATAAGGAATTTCAAGACTAACAGCAGAGCTTTAATGCATATAAGTGACATACATAGAGCCAGGGAAAAGGAGACTTGATCCAAGCTCTTCTAATTTCAAGTCCAGGACTCTTTTCATTATATCTTACATGTTTAGTCATTCAGCTGTTTCAACTCTTTGCAACTGTAGCCTGCCAGGCTTCTCTGTCCATGGGATTTTTCAGGCAAGAATACTGGAGGGGGTTGCCTTTTCCTCCTCCAGGGAATCTTCCCAACCCAGGAATTGAATCCACAGGGATCGAGTCTCCTGTGACTCTTGCATTGCAGGAGGATTCTTTACACACTGAGCTATTGTGGAAGCCCTCTAAACTAAGACTTGAGCTGGAATTTAATGAATACTTAGAACGTTCCTAAGTTGAAAAAAAAAAAATAAGCAAAATGTTTTTAGCTAGGAGGAAAAAGTTCAAAAGAGGTCACAGAGGTAGATATATGCATAACATGGCCAATAGCCTAGGAAAGTGTCCATCTGCTAAAGGCTGGCATCTCTCCATGAGTCCTCCCAGCTTTCAAGGCAGGGCCAGCCCCATGGTGCAGTGACATATCCAGTGTATGTCATTTCTATGTACTAAAACTCTGCTGTTAGTCTTGAAATTCCTTATGCTCTTTGAATTATGCATAACATGGCCAATAGCCTAGGAAAGTGTCCATCTGCTAAAGGCTGGCATCTCTCCATGAGTCCTCCCAGCTTTCAAGGCAGGGCCAGCCCCATGGTGCAGTGACATATCCAGTGTATGTCATTTCTATGTACTAAAACTCTGCTGTTAGTCTTGAAATTCCTTATGCTCTTTGAATAGAGGGCCCCGTGCTTTTGTGTTGGATCAAGATTCACAAATTATATGGCCAGGCCTGCTTCAGAGCTCGACCAAGTCACGCCATTCGTCCATCGTGCATGTTGAGTGCATTCTCGCCCAGGTGAATAGCTCTAAATTCTTACACTGTGGTTGATCCACACTTGATGAGTCTCTTATGGGCACATAAATTTTAGCATTGACCTCTGCAACCTGGAAGTATGTCTCTGACTGGTGCTAGTCACCTAGCAGATAGGTAGTGCACAATTGATGTTGAATGACTCTATGCCTCCACCGCGAGCCACTGACATGAACAGTTTCACATTTGCTTGTAACGAAACCATGTATTTGAGTTAACTTTTAAAAAAGAAGGTTCGGGGGACAAGAAGCACATCTGGCAAAGCAATTCAAGAATGAGAACCAGAAAAATGAATCAATCTGGGGTGAATATAGACATCAGAGCATGTAGTAATGACAGTCTGCAGTGCCTCCTAACAACAGCTAACATTATTTAGCTTTAACATCATTATGTGACAGGGACTGTTTTAAAATATTTTGTATAAAAGAATTCATTTAATATTTACAACAACCCTATGAAGTAGATACTATTATTGGTATTTTGCAAATGAAATTGAAAAACAGAGAAATTAAGTAAGTTGCTCAACATTAGAATACTAGGAAATAACAGAACCAAGATTTGAACTCAAGCTGTCTGGAACTCAAAAGCCCCACCTTCAACCCTTCTCCTCTTAACACATGACTGACCCATCATCTGGCCTTGTATCATTGCTGTTGAGTGTAATCTGTGTGATAGCTATTATTAGTCTCCCTATAAAACTATATGTGATTCATGGATCAGGAAGATACCCTGGAGAAGGAAATGGTAACCCACTCCAGTATTCTTGCCTGGAGAATCCCATGGACAGAGAAGCTTGGGAGGCTANTGTTGAGTGTAATCTGTGTGATAGCTATTATTAGTCTCCCTATAAAACTATATGTGATTCATGGATCAGGAAGATACCCTGGAGAAGGAAATGGTAACCCACTCCAGTATTCTTGCCTGGAGAATCCCATGGACAGAGAAGCTTGGGAGGCTACAGTCCATGGGGCCAGAGATTTGGACATGACTTAGCGGCTAAACCACCACTACTGAACCATGAGTCACATATATGTGATTCATATATGTGGGGGATAGTATCTGTGTAATTCTGAACTTGCATTCAACTTGGAGCCTTTCTTTGTTCCTAGGTCTTTTTTTTTCTCCTTTTTCTGTTCATGAAATAGATGTAATGAATCAGCAGTTGGAAGCAGGAAATGCTCTAAACTACTACTTTTGAGGAGAGAATTCAAAATCTTCATTAAATTCTCAGAAAGGACCTGTGACCCCCAACATGTTAAAGTCACAGCTCAGGGTGTTATGCTACTTTTCAGATGTTAATTCATAAACTTTGATTATCATACTTTGTTTATCCTTGTAGTGCTACAGATGCCAAATGGAAATTACAGAGGTCTCTGTTTGAAGGATGTTTAATACAATTGTTCATATTTTCATTCTGTATGATACCCATAAATATTTATTGATTTTAAAATATATTCAAACTTGCTTCTAAGTTCAAGGTCCAAGTGTAGTGCTTGAATTCAGCTGTTATAATTTATCTCTCTAGTATAGTGATGGCCAGGGTGTTATACTTGTTTGCATAGCACTTTGAACTTATCAAAATGTTTTCCCATGTAATAAGCTAAGATTACTGTGATATGTCCTATAGTTTCCAAAGGTGCCTATAGTTAGAAAGTTCATTCCAAAGAAGGAGAATGAGGCAGAATGTGGTGGTATAGGAAGAAGACGATTAGTGATGATACTCAGTGAGCTGAAAGGCTTTCTTCCCAGACATCTGCAGCCTTGGATGGGGGTTGGGGGTGGGTGGTGATAAGGTCCATCTGTAGCTCTTCCCTGACCCATCTCATGGGAGAGAAAATGGAGCTGGAGAAGATAAAGAGGAGCAAGGAGCTTGCTTATTTCAATTATATCCAGGGTTGGACCCTGGGACTTTTTTTTCTTCCAGTTTTATTGTGGTATAATTGACATACAGCACTATGTAAGTTTAAGGTGTATAGCACAGTGATTTAACTTACACACTGTGGAATGATTTTCTCAGTGAGTTTAGTGATTACCCACCATCTCACATAGATGCCAAATTAAAGAAATAGAAAACAATTGCTTAATGAGAACTCTTGGGATTTACTCTGTTAGCTACTTTCATATGTGATGTGCAGCAGGGTTAATTATATTGATCACGTTGTTTGTTGCATCTCTGCGTGCATGCGTGCTCAGTGGCTTCAGTCGTGTCTGACTTTTTGCAACCCAACGGACCGTAGCCCACCAGGCTCCTCTGTCCATGGAGTTTTCCCAACAAGAATACTGGAGTGGGTTACCATGCCCTCATCCAGGGGATCATCCCAACCCAGGGATCAAACCCACGTCTCCTGCATCTCCTGCATTGCAGATGAATTCTTTACCTCGGAGCCACTGGGGAAGCCATTATATCTCCAGTACTTATTTATATTATAAATAGGAGTTTCTTTTTGACTACCCTCATCCAACTCCCTTACTCCTCACCTCTGATAACCACAAATCTGATCTTTTTCTGTAAGGTTATTTGTGTGATTTTTTTGTATTTGAAATATAATTGTTCCGATAACCTTTTGTTACTTCCTGAGGTTATGCGACAAAGTAATTTTTTCTATAAGTTTCAAAATGATCACAAGTCTAGTTATGCTCTGTCAACAACGTGACAAATTACTTATCGAGTCTACTCTCCACTCTATATATTCCATACTTACAACTCATTTATTTTGCAACTAAAGCTTGTACCTCTTTAATCTCTTTCATTTATTTCTTCCCTCCCCCCATCTCCCTCCTCTGTTAACTACTTATTCTCTGAATCTATACGCCTCTTTCTATTTTGTTACATTTGTTCTTTTGCTTTGGGTTTTTTTTTTTTTTGGGATTCCATGTATGAGTGAAATCATGTGGCATTTGTCTTTCTCTGTCAGACTTATTTCACTAAAGATGATGCTCTCTGGGTCCATCTATATTTTACAAATGGCAAGATGTCATTCTTTTGAAGGTTGAGTAATATTCTACTATATATGTGTGTGTGTGTATACCACGTCTTTATTCATCTGTTGATGAGCACTTGGGTTGTTTCTCTATCTTGGCTGTTGTAAACAATGCTGCAATGAAAATAGAGGTACATACCTGTTTTCTAACTAGTGTTTTAATTTTCTTTGGATAAATCCCAAAGTATGGAATTGTTGAATCATATGATAGTTCTCCTCTTAATTTTGGTGAGGAATTCCCACAGTTTTCCACAGTGGCTGCTTCAGTTTATGTTTTCACCAACATAAGAGGGTTCCCTCTCTTCTATATTCCTGTGACTTTTAAAAGAGAGTCATAATTTCTCCCCTTAATATTGACCTTAAAGTCTTGAGGAGTTAAGGTCGACTTCACTGTCCAATAACTTTCGATTTAGCCTCTTAAGAAACGATCGTGTCTCCCGAAACAGCAGCTGGGGAGTCTGTGGAGGGTATATGTGGGATTCAGGAACCCGGTTCCGGGTGCCTTGTCTGCCAACCACCAGGTGAACTGGGCAAATTTGTTCTTTTCTGTAGGCTTCAGTTTCTTCATTACCAAATGTACGGGCCGGAACTAATGATCTCTCATCCACCTTTTGTCTGCTTGTTTCTTGACCATGTGGCTTGTGGGGTTTTCGTTCCCTGACTTGGGCTGCGTGGTTCCCAGACCAGGAGTTGAACTCAGACCCTCCACAGTGACAGCATGGAGTTCTAACTACTGGACCACTGGGGGATTCCCTAAGCTACTGTTTGCCATGAACCTTGTTGAGTATGTGTTTGGTATGACCTGGAGTTACCTAATTTTTTGGCACATGCACAAATTTATTTGTATAAAGTTGAGGTCCTAATGCATATTATACTCTGAGTTCTGCAAATAAGGAGTTAGCTAATTTGCAAAGTTTAAGGGCAGAGTTCCCAAGACTGTCTTCACTTCTGACATCAACTGCAAATTTGAGGGGTTTCCCAAAACTACCCTCAGTTTCAATAATTCACTAGGTCTCAGAGAACTCACAGAAAGCTATTATATTTGTGGTTGTAGCTGATTACATGGAAAGGACACAGATTAAAATCAGCCAAAGAAAGAGATACACGAGGGCGGTTGGGGAGGGTTCCAAACTTGCCATTTCCATTGTTCTCAGGACACATTACCCTCCTGGCATTGATGTATAGCAATATGAATAAAGTATTGATACTCAAGAAAGCTTACATAAGCCTGGTGTTCAGAGTGTTTATTGGAGCTCCATTATATAATAGACGTGACTCATTGATTGCCCATGTTGTTTGAACTTTGTCTGCAGCTTGACCCAAATTCCCCACACTAAATCACATGGTCTTTCTGCCATGGTCAGTCCCCACCATAGAACTGTTGGAGGGAGCATCTCCCACTCGAGACAGACACTATTATCACATCCAACGCAGATTATCTCCCAGAAGACTAGCGCAAAAGTCAGGCCTCTCTTTGGGCAAGGAAAAATTATTTAGTATTCAAGAATCCTAGATTTATTGTTTATTGATATCCCCACACACAGTTTGATCCATTTTTAAGCAAACATACATTGACTGTTTCATTATTTCTCAAGGTACATAAGAGTAAACAGCAAGTGCCAGGCACTGCCCTAGGGCCAGATAGAGTGCAGGTCTCCCCAGAAGTTATGTTCTCATGTAATAACCAAAGCCAAATAAACACACCGTCAGGTAGCAACACGGGAATAAGGAGTGCTGGGAGGGATGGCTTCTATTTTATTTAATACAGAGCAGTCAAGAAAGGCATCTTAGAAAAATCCATTCTGGCGTGACACCCAAGTGAGGTGAAGCTCCGAGCTAGGCTGCTGATGGAAGGAAGGCACTCAATCCAGTGAGAACAAGCAGATGCAGAGGACCTGGGCTGGCGCTGCTCTTCCTGGTGTGTATGGCAAACAATTATGTCTATGTGTGGGGTAGAGGGAAGTGGGATTGAGACAAGAGCTGGTAGCTGCAGGTGAGGAGTGAAAAAAGAAAAAGGATAGAGCTCCAGCTAGAGCCAAACCTTTCCAGCATTTTAAGAAAGTTTTACCCTGAATGTGTAGGAAACCAATAAAGAGCTTGGAGCAGAAAAATGACAAAGTGATTTGCATTTAAAAGGCTCATTCTGCCTGCTGCACAGAAACTATTCTGTAGGGGGGGGAAGTAGGGATCACACACTCATTAGAGTCTATTGAGACCATCATGATGAGATGCGATGGTAGCTGGAGCGTGGTAGTAGCCAGGGCGGTAGTGAGGAGTGGCTGGAGGCTGGATGCATTTTGAAGTCAGAGTTGGCAGGATTTGCTGATGGACTGGAAGGTGTGGGGAATGAAAGCAGAATCAAGGAACAGGCAGTGGAGCTGGTCTGGTGGGGGCGGATTTGGGGATAGAGAAACCTGAGAACTTTGAACTCAAGGGTGCCTGGAGAGGTCAAGGCAAGCAGCGAGGAGGAGCCGCAGGTGACCCAGAGGAGAGTGCATTGAGGATGAATCAGGAAAGGCCAATACCCGGGAATCGGTGAAGAAAGTGTGTTTAGGGAGGAAGAAGTGTTCAGCCATATACACAGAACTGTTTGCATACAAGTGTTAAAGGCTATGGGGTTAGGTTAGTCTTCAGAAATCACGCCACTCATCACATGACCACACAGTTCCACTCTCTGACCCAGCCCAAAAGACTCTAAATTCTCAGCTGGATTCCCATAACTGCACCTTTACATTTCTCCGCCTTTAATGGCCATAATAGAGGCCAGATACCTAGCTGTGAAAGTTCCTTTTTTAGTAGTAACATCTGGTTATGCAGCTGCTTCTACTGGCTGCAGCCATAGGTGTTGAGCTAAACATTTGGCCTATTCGGATGGTAATTATATGCTGGCTGAATTACATCTTTCTTGCTATTTGTTATGTATTGTTTTATAATGTCATTTTAGTGCTTTTAAATTCTTGATCTTACTAGGTTTAGGGGGAAGTGCAGATTGGGTTCTGACTTATTATTACATATATATATATATATATAGAGAGAGAGAGGTATATAGGGGGTTGCAAAGAGTCAGACAACTGAGCGACTAAGCATGGCACAGCGTGTATATATGTGAGTGTGTCTATATATTTTTTCTTTTATTTTTTAAAAAAGTTTTGGCTGAGCCACTCAGCTTATGGGATTTCAGTTCCCTGACCAGGGATCAAACCTGGGCCCTTGGCAGTGAGAGCTCAGAGTCCTAACCACAGAACTACTAGGAAATCCCCTATATTTATTTTCATATTTAGTTTGTATTACTTTAAATAGTTGTCAGGTTCATCAGTTTAAAGTTACTTAGTTTGGTTTTAGTTCCCCACAGTCTAGTTCAAGTCCTTGATAGATGAAAAATTTTCCTTTGAAATTATGTGATAAAACTCATTTTGTGAGTCTACAAACAATAAATGCTGGAGCGGGTATGGATAAAAGGGAACCCTGTTACACTGTTGGCGGGAATGCAAACTGGTACAGTCGCTATGGAGAAAAGTGTGGAGATTCCTTAAAAAACTGGGAATAGAACTGCCATATGACCCAGCAATCCCACTACTGGGCATACACACCAAGGAAACCAGAATTGAAAGAGACACGTGTACCCCAGTGTTCATTGCAGCACTGTTTACAATAGCTAGGACATGGAAGCAACTTAGATGCCCATCGGCAGATGAATGGAAAAGGAAATTGCGGCACATATACCCAGTGGAATACTACTCAGCTATAAAAAGGAACGCATTTTAGTCAGTTCTAATGAGGTGGATGAACCTAGAGCCTGTTATACAAAGTGAATTAAGTCAGAAAGAGAAAGAGATATACAGAATAAAATATACTGTATGTTAACACATATATGTGAAATATAGCAGGATGGTACCAATGATCCTACATACAGGGCAGCAAAGGAGACATAAAGAACAGACTTCTGGACTCAGTGGGAGGAGAGCGTGGAATGATTTGAGAGAATAGCATCAAAACATATACATTACCATATGTTGAATGGATGACCAGTGCTAGTTCAATGCATGGAGCAGGGACCCAGGGCCAGTGCTCTGTGACAACCCAGAGGGATGGGGTGGGGAGATAGGTGGGAGAAGGGGTTCAGGATGGTGGGACACACGCATACCTATGGCCAACTAATGTTGATGTGTTGCAAAAGCCATCACAATATTGTAAGGTAATTATTCTCCAATTAAAATAAATAAATTAAAAAAACACTCATTTTGTGAATGGAATAATAATTTTGGAATAGTTCCTCTATACCTGTGCTGTAACCACTAGGAATGTGTGGTTATTGAGCCCTAGAAATGTGCGTATTCTGGAGAGGTGTTATCTGTTGTAAAATGCACACCAAGTTTCAAATACTTATAAAAAGGGTGTAAATATATTGTTAATTTGTCTGTATTCTATATATGCTGAAATTAATGTTTTTGGTGTATTGGATTAAATTATTTTCCCCAAATTTTAAACCTTATTAAAACTAATTTCATCTGTTTCTTGTCACTTGTTAGTGTGGCAACTTGAAAATTTACAATTATTAATGTAGCTTGTATTGTATTTCTTTGGGGTAGAACTGTTCTATGTGTTTGGTAGCATATATATTTATATCAGTGTCTCTCATTTTTCTGGTGTGCACAAAATGATTTTTTATTTTTTCAGTACAAAGTTTCATCCTAAAAAGTATTTCATAGCCTTATAAATTTTTAAAATTTTCTTACTATAAAAATGATCGTGTTCTAAATTTTCTTTGACAAGAATATGAACCACAAAGAAAGCCACACTTAACCACTCTCAAGCATTTTCATGTATTCCTTTTGTGATACACACATTTTTTCCAAAAAAGGGGAATCAGTCAGCATACATTGTTTTTTCACTTTTTCAAACAACATGACATGAACATATATCCTTGTCATTACATACTTTTAAATTTTTCTACACTAATAATAACCTGAGGGATATACCATACTCCTAGAGGTAATAATGGTTTATGACAGCAGTAGTTTTTTTAAATCTTTAATAACAGTTTTGTTGAAACACTTTTTTTCCTCTTCTAGTTTTATTGACATACAGCCTTGTATAAGTTTCAGGTGTACTGCATGATTTGACTGACATCATGAAATGATGATCACAGTAAGTTTAGTGAACATTCATCTCATACAGATACAAAAAGAAATAGAAAAACGTTTTTTCTTGTAATGAGGATTTACTCTCTTAACTTTCATGTGTAACATGTGCGTTGTTCGTGTGCTCAGTTGCGTCTGACTTTTTACGACCCCATAGACTATAGCCTGCCAGGCTCCTCTGTCCGTGGAATTTTCCAGGTAAGAATACTGGAGCAGGTTTCCATTTCCTCCTCCTCCTCCTCTTCCTGACCCAGGGATCAAGCCCATGTCTCTTGCATCTCCTACATCTTGGCAGGCAGATTGTTTAATAAAGCAGTGTTAATTATATTTATTATATTTTACTCTACATCTCTAGTTTACCTTATAACTGGAACTTTGTGCCTTTTGAAACATCTTTTAAAGTATTCAATTCAGTAATTTTTAGTCTATTCAAAGTTGTGCAGCTATTGTCCTTAAGTAATTTTAGAATATTTTCATTATTCTAAAAAGAAATCCCAAACACACAAGTAGTCACTCTTATTCCCCCATCTCAACCCCTGGCAACTAACCTACTCTCTCTCTATGGATTTGCCCATTGTGAACATCTCCCATAAATGGAATCATACAGTATGTGGTGTTTCGTGACTGGCTTCTTTTATTTAGCATAATGTCTTCAAGGCCCATCCATGTTGTAACATGTATTAGTATTTCATTACTTTCTATAGCTAAATAGTAATTATTTTTAAATATATCACATTTTATTCATCCATTTATCAGTTGATGAATATGTGGGTTGTTTCTACTTTGGGGATATTATGAATAATGCTGTTATGAATACTCATCTACAAGTTTTGGTATGAATATGTGTTTTCAATTCTCTTGGGTGTATAAGTAGAAATGGAATTGCTGGGTCATATGGTAACTCTGTTTAACATTTTGAGGAACTGCCAAGCTATTTGCGATTGCACTATTATACAATCCCACAAACAGTGTGTGAGGGTTCCAATTTTGCCACCTCCTCACCAACACAATAGTAGTGATTTTCAACTGAGAGGCTATTCATTCTTAAGAAGTACAGATCAGCCTCCAGTGGTGGGTGGTTTGGAAAAAGACCTCCAAGTTTCTGCGATGATCTCAACCCACCCAACACACATGCAGAGGCTCCTATTTGTTTGACTTTGGGTATGTTATTTATCTTGACTAGCCACAGTTATGGAGAAGGCAGTGGCACCCCACTCCAGTACTCTTGCCTGGAAAATCCCATGGACGGAGGAGCCTGGTGGGCTGCGGTCTATGGGGTCGCTAAGAGTCGGATACGACTGAGCGACTTCACTTTCCCACATTGGAGAAGGAAATGGCACCCCACTCCAGTGTTGTTGCCTGGAGAGTCCCAGGAACGGGGGAGGCTGGTGGGCTGCTGTCTATGGGGTCACACGGAGTCGGACACGACTGAAGCGACTTAGCAGCAGCAGCAGCAGCAGCCACAGTTAAATGGAGATACCTTACCTTATAGGGGCAGTTGTTAGAATTAAATAAGATAATGCTAGTGAAACCCTTTGCACAGTGCCTAGTACATAATACATGCTCAATAAACATTAGATATTAATATTATATCAATGGCTCAATAATTTCCCACTATCCATACACACCATAATTTGCCTAGACAATTCTATTGTTGTCACTTAGGCTTGTTTCCAGTTTTCCATGGTTATACACAGTGCTCTGAGAAATATCCTTATGGCTAAATTTTTGCCCTATATCCACGATTATTTTCTTAGGATAAATTCTGTAATGTGTTATTGCTTGGTGCATTTTAAAGACATTAGAAGACATTTCCCAATGTATTTTTTTGTTTGCTTAAATTATCCTAAACTATTTCTTTGAGACGTGTCATCAGGTACTAGACAGTATACCACTTTAGATTTGCTAAACTGGTTTCAGAAATCCTTGCTTTGCACCTAGCAAATATAATGTAAATGCAAACCTACAAGACAGTCCAAGTTTAACTCTTAAATGACTGAATGAGAAAAGGCTCTCAGATCTGGACCTTTGAATTTTTGTACCTTTTCTGTCATTGCTTCAATATCCTAACTAGACAAGTGCTGTCAGTGAAATTAGGCACAGTGGATGTTTTTGTTTTGCACTGAGGTGAAACACGGGCAAAAATGAAGTAACAATAGAGCATAAACAGCAGAAAATAACTATTTATTGAGAGTGAGCACGTACCTCACTTTCCTCACATCGTCAGATCTAGGAACTTTGCAGGGGCCATCACTCACAAATTCGTCATGGCAATTTCATAACCAGCCTAGAGGGGCTCAAACAGAGGCGTCGGGTTTCCTCTGATGGATATGGAAGTGCTTTATGGTAAAGGTAGGATTTTTAAGAGTTATTTGATCGGATGGAAAAATGTTCTGAAATTTGACAGTTTGGGAGATTGAGTGTTAAGGAATTGAAAGGAACTTTGTATAGATTAACACATGCAAGTAGAAAGATCAACAATTCATGTGTTTCAACTGGCTGTAGTAGTAAATGTTTACAAATCAGTTCTCTGCCACCCCCGCGGGCCCCAAAGCCAAAGCACTGATTTATATAGGTTTTTTTTTTTTTTAATTTCCATGATATAAATATCCCACCATGGCAGATTTCAGATTTTAAGCTACCAACATGATGTCACTCAAAGATAAAAAAATGGGTGTAATCAACACAATCAGCTCTCAAGAGCCAGCACCTCCTAGCTCCTGCATATAACTGTTTATTTTCATAAGTTTCTGTACTTGGATAACTGAAGGAACATGGTACTCAGTGAAATCCATTAAGTATATCCAGAATCTAGAATTAATACATTTTGAGAACAAGATGTTCTGTTTTCTTTTCCTAGGTTAAATGCCAATGCTAAAGGCTCACTCATGTGGTATTTATTACATGCTGTAACACACACAAAAAGGAATGGCAAACCTTGCTAGAAACTCAAGAGATCATCCTCTGGGTGGTCATGGCAAACCATCTCAGAGAGGCAGTTGTGCATTTGGGCTCAGCGATCTAGAGAGGGATTCCATAGGATTCCCTGATAGACAAACTTGATTAGACCTGCACTTACGTATGTGAAAATCAAGAAAGCATAATTCTGATTCCTTCCCTTTGCACAAGACTTCCTGGCTTATAAAGGGCTTTTTATAAGACAGTAAGGATCTCCTATATCTAGTGACGGGCTGTTTAAGACAGATTGCTAGGCGGTTAAACTCGGGTTCCTAGGTCACTTGTGTCTACATCTGACAGACTGGTAGTGCATCTCTCCAGTTCTCTGCAGACAGAGACCCCAAAGAGCCACTACCAGAAGGCCAAAGGGACATTTTAGTGAGGCCTGGCTATGGGCCAAGCTTGTATTAAGCACTTTCCTTACACAGTCTCTGAAGCCACTCAACAACCCTATGAAGTGGTTCCTATTATTTTCTTTCCATGTTGCAGATACAAAGGCTCAGAGATGTTGAATTACTTGCCAAAGGTCATGAAATTCATAAATGCCTGAGCTAAGACAGAAAACCAGGACTGTCTGATACCTTTAGCCTATATTAAGAATCTCTAGACTGGCTTAAGTCAAAGATTTTAATAAAATTGTAGATATTTAATGTGCTAATAGGATAGCATGACCTACAAAGGGTTTCTAACGTAGGCAGTGCTAACCTAACTGGGCTTGGGGTATGTGAGAATGTTAAGGGAGGGGGGAACATATGAAAGATGATGAAAAAAAAGAATGTTTTCCTGTGCTGTCATGATGCACTGTGTAACTTAAGAGGGCTGTGTATTTGTAACTGGGCTTTTCTGTGTACAGTACAAGCCTGAATTTGGTCAGCCTTTCAGACTGTTCTCTGCTGCCACTTCTGCAGCCTGTGCCCCACCCCCCCTTTCCATAAACTATAAATTAGATACTAAGTTCCATGACAGCAGAGACAACAATACATTTTCAGCACTGATGTTGCTGAAACTCTAGACCTATCCCAGTGGCCGACATGGTAGGTGCTTAAACATTTGTTCAGTATTGACAGTGATGATGATAGTAAATACTCAACAAGTCATAGCAGTATAGTCTTTCCAAGTATTATCTCATTTAATCATCACAGAAACTCCATTAAGTAGTAGTATTTTTCTTTCTAATTTATAGATTAAAAAAACATAGGCTGGAAAATCTTGCAACTTTGTTTAAGGACATAATAATAAATGGCAGAAAATCAGTTTTGCTTGATAGCAGAGCCTTAGCACTTAATATTATACTCTAGTTTGTTAATTTATAATGCACTGTTGTATTTCTATGAAAGCTCATATTTCTAAAATCCGATGATAGAATTTCAGTTTTGTGAAAGAAGAGAACTCTGTTCTAACTGTATCATAGTACCTACAAAAATTCTTGTCATGTATTAAGTGCTCAGCAAGTATTTTCAGTGTATATGCATACAGGAATGGGTAGGACAATTGTTTCCAATAGGAATAGGCATTACAATCTAGAAATTTACTCACAACACATTTTCTTGTTGGGCAAGAATTTTAATAAAAGTAGAGCTTTAAAACCTAAATATCACTGAACAAATTCAGTAATTTACTCATTCATTTATGAAATATTTATCTCCAGTAAATATAACTGAGCATCTACTAAGTGCTAAAGAAAGCTGAGCGCCGAAGAATTGATGCTTTTGAACTGTGGTGTTGGAGAAGACTCTTGAGAGTCCCTTGGACTGCAAGGAGATCCAACCAGTCCATCCTAAAGGAGATCAGTCCTGGATGTTCATTGGAAGGACTGATGTTGAAGCTGAAACTCCAGTGCTTTGGCCACCTGATGTGAAGAGCTGACTCATTTGAAAAGACCCTGATGCTGGGAAAGATTGAGGGCAGGAGGAGAAGAAGATGACAGAGGATGAGATAGTTGGATGGCATCACCGACTCGATGGACATGAGTTTGGGTGGACTCCAGGAGTTGGTGATGGACAGGGAGGCCTGGCATGCTGTGGTTCATGGGGTCACAAAGCATTGGACATGACTGGGTAACTGAACTGAAGTGCTAGACACTTAATAGCAGAGATATAGTGGAATGGTTGACAATTATAAGTAAACAACTATTACAAAACGTGAATGTTCCATGAAGAAAAGAAAAAGATGTACAGACAAAAATATTCCAAAGGAGGGGAATATGGGGAGGACAGGGAATGCCTCGGTAAAGTAGGGACAGGTCAGCTGCAATGCTGAGGAATGCCAGGAACACAAGGAAGGGGAATAGGAAATGAATGGCATGGGCAAATGCCACAAGGTTTTAGAAAGAACTTGACATGTTGGAGGAACAGAATGGTCAGTGAGTCTTCTGAGAAATGGTCTGTGTAGTCCTCTTACAACCACTGGCTTGCACAGGGCTTCCTTCACTCCCTGACCTCCTTTATTGCACATTGTTGTGTTAAAGAACAAAGCCAATAGGTGTATTTTTCTTGGTTTTGGTTGGAGGGGCTTGTTCCCCTCTGTCTATAGTAGAAAAGAATGGTTCACAAAATAGAAACCTTGGAGTCTTCTTAATCTACTTAATGGATAGCCATCTAATTTGCCTCCCCACAACTTGTGTCTTAGGAAAAAAACTTGTCTATACTGTTGAATAAAATAAATGCAAGAAGTATTTTGCAGAAAACAGGAAAGGAAAAATTTAGTAAACCCAGGGGTTTGATCTCACCAGGGACACTTCTGCCATTGGTTACAGTGGAAAATTTCTCAGGCACAGCCTGGCTAACAAACCTGGGCCTTCCTGGTTGATCTTGTAACTCTGTTCCAATATAGCCCACCTCCTGGGAAGATAGAGGAAAGAATAGCTTCCCTGGTGACTCAGATAGTAAATAATTTGCCTGCAAAGTGGGAGACCTGGGTTCAATCTTTTGGGTCATGAAGATCCCCTGGAGAAGGGAATGGCTACCCCCTCCAGTATTCTTGCCTGAAGAATTCTATGAACTGAGGAGCCTGGCAGATTACAGTTCATGCGGTCACAATGAGTCGGATGCAACTGAGCAACTAACACTTTCACTTTTCATCTCAAATACTACTCCAAGGTCTCCAGTGGCAACTAAAGGTCACTTTGACTCAAAGCAAGATATCTTCTCACCACTTTAAGATAAATTTAGCTTTTCCCCTCTTTCCCCTCCCCCTCCCCCCTTATGCCAATCTGCAAGAGAAGCTGGACTACAGATGAGCCGACCACTGGAGTCTTGGTGATGGGTACAACTCGTAACGTGGAAGAACCAGCCATGGCAACTGGCGCTGAAGTGGATTATATCAATTTGTACATCAGTCTTCATCTCTTCCTGGAATTTCATATGTGAATTTGGCACACACACA
>SJYX01011830.1:299542-397237 GCA_006410675.1 Oreotragus oreotragus
TTTTCCCTTTTTTTTTTTTTTTTTTGAACTTCAAGTACTTTCTAAATTGTGTTAGCTGAAGCATTGTATGTATATAATTAACTCACAGATCCCTCTGGGCTCATCCAGCTAAACTTGTGGAGCTTAACTGAGCAAAACATTCGCTGATGTCTCTCCCCTGCAGTGACGCTCACTGAAATGAATATCTTCTACAAGAGGAAATCAGGGAAATTTCTTGTCCAAATTGACTTTCTAGTGCTTTGGGTTGCTTCAGAAATGATTGTTGTTTCATAACAGTAATGATCTCATTTTCTTTCAAATATGAAATCTGCGATTTGGCAATTCAGGAAAAATTGGGGGCGGGCCGGACTTCTGTATTTTCTTCCTAGGTGAAGTAGGAAGACAGGCCACTTTTTGATATTCATTGAATCTTTGAAATTCCTCCTGGGAAACAGTGGAGCTCTGGGGGCACAGGGCTCCAATGTACCTTTCACCGGGAGAGCAAATGTCAGCGGTTCCTGCAGTGCTGGGTCTTAGCAAGCAAAACCCAACGGAGGGGCTGGAGCAGTTTGACCAAAACTGAGTGCAGAGAGTTAGGAAATATGGACTTTTTCAGAGCATGTTGACTAGATTCATAATTCGACCCTCTTCCTCCTTCTGTTAGTATAGACTTAGACACCCCCAGTTAAAGTTAATTTTTGACTCTCTTTGAAAGGGAGAAGTCAGGAGTGATCCGCAGAAAAGTTCTGGCCTCTGATTCCCCATTTATTCCTAACCCAGAGAAGGGCTTAAGCTAGGCTGTGAGCATTCTCTGCTCTCTGGGTGAGGCTTCGAACCCCAGGCTTCACCCTTGACCTTCATCCAGGGACCGTATGCTTGATAGAAGGGTGAGCAAAAGAAGCCGAGATGTATCCTGGAGCACAGGTGTCTGAAGAAAAGCGGGGAGTTAGGGGACTCTGGGTGCCAGAGTAAACGCCGCCCTGAGCTGCGTGGCTCTGGGCGGGGAAGGAGGTCAGAAGAGCGCGTCTACGCTTTTCACGTCAACCTGCGGAGCTGGATGCTCGCTGCCCAGGTGCGGTTTGGCGGCTGCGTGCGCCCCACTGCAGCAGAGAGCAGCCGCAGCCTCTGCCTCGGCCACCACCGCTGCTGGGGAAAGAGTCCTGGGGCTGCTGACGCGGTTGGGAGGAGCCTCGCCTTTAATGCACCAGCCGCCTCCAGCCTCCTGCAGCAGCAGCAGCAGCAGCAGCAGCAGCAGCTGCGAGTGCGCGCGTGTGGGTGTGAGGGTGAGTGCGCTGGCGCCGGCCGCCGAGCGCCCTGCCCAGCTGCCCGCCGGCTGCCGAGCCCCCGCCAGCCGGAGCCGCCCTCCCGTGGGACCAGCACCCTCCTCCGGGCCGGGCCAGCCTGAACCCTGCCCCTGCCATCTCGCCACTGCAGCTCGGGTCCAGAAAGGCACCATTTTGTCGCGGCTGCCCGCTCTCCCAGGGGGGAGGAGGGATCTTTTTTGCATTTCGGAGCGGCTGCCAATGAGGGGAACCTGTTGGGCATCTCCCCAGCCCCGCTTGTGAGCGCCTCCCGGGGCGGCGGGCGGGACCAGACCCCTCGGGGCACGGCGCATCTTGGCACCCCAGAGGCGGAGGCGGCGGAGGCAGGCGCAGCATCCTCGCTGGGAACTGGAGCTGGAGTGAGCGCACCGCGGGAGGAGCCGCCGCAGCCTCGGAGATCCCGGGCGGAGGAGGTGACAGCTCCATTGCCGGGTTTTTATTTTTTTTCTCTCTCCGCCTCCCCCGTCTCCTCCTCAGGCTCGGACCATGGTGCAGTCCCACTGGCTCCCCTGCCCCCCTCTCCTGTGAGACTGGCTGCGGGGAGGGAACATGGATACTTGTCTGCCGGCTTCTGGTTCCCACGCAAGTAAGCCTGCTGTCAATGGAGGAGGACATTGATACCCGCAAAATCAACAACAGTTTCCTGCGCGACCACAGCTATGCGACCGAAGGTAACGCCAGCCCCACCGCATTCCGCCGCTGGGGCCGGGCGCAAGTTGCGGATCGCTGAGCTCCGCGGGCGGCAGGGCGCGTAGCGGCGCAGACTCCTCCGGGCCCCGGGGCTGGGGCGGGGGCTCGGCCCGCAGGGGCTGCTGCCCGGGCGCCCCACATCCATCCGGGCTCGGCGAGGCGAGCTGGGTGTTCAGCAGCAGGTGGACCCGGCGCCCACGGGAGTTAAAATGGCCCTCGGGGATGAGGTTTTTCAGGGTGGGGCTCCAGGCTGGAAAAATGACTCCCGCTCCCAAAAGCAGATGACCGCTCCCGGAATATATATGCAGGGGTCGGTGGAGTGGGAGATAGGTAAGAAAGAAGAGGGCCCAAGAGGACCGTGGGTCCTCCTCTCCCTGAGCGGAATGATGTGTCTCTCAGTGGCTGCAAGGGAGGGCATGGTTTCATTTCCTGCCCGTTAATCTCCCCGGCCGGGTTACCTGGTTAGACAATCAAAAGCCCAAAAGGCCCGTTCATAAAGGGCGACCCTCTCTCCCTTTGGAAGTGCATTAGCAAGATATAAAAAGGTGGCTCTGGAAACAGTGTTGGGGCGGCGAGTGAATGAGTCTGACACGTGGGGCGAGCAATGCGATCAGTGGGGCCTTTAAAAATCACCATTATGAATTCTGCAGCAGTAGTTTCTGCTGAATCAACAGCCAGCAGAAAGCAAGAGGGTTCAGTAAGCTGAGCTTTGCCAAGAGGTGAAATTGTCGTGTCTCTCTCTCTCTCTCTCCCTCTCTCTTTCCCTTTCTCTCTCTCTCTCCCCGTTTCCCCCAGCTTGTTCTGACATTAGCCTGAGTGAGGTATAGGCAGGAAAGGAAAGTCAGCAGGTGGAATCTCATTTGCCTTTTGTGTGGGAATAGAGAGTGGGGGCATTTCCAAATACCAAAACTTTTGCATTTTTGCTTTCATTTTCTACCTGTCGGCCTTTATCCTTAAGCACTCCTGTACAGTGTTGCATGGTCACATTGTAATACCCACGTGAGAAAATGTGTGTGAAAGGGTTTTAGGAACATGTAGCAAGGCATGTTCATTTCAGATGATTCCTACTATTCCTGGATGCTAAGATTCCTGTCACATTTAATCACATCAAGACTACTAGAGAAATGTGGATGGGGGTGGTAAAGAGTTCAAGTTCTGAAAAGAAAAAGACACACAATTTAGGGGTAAAGGTGGCATCGTCTATAAACATCCCTGAAAGTTTCAGATAGAATGTTCAACGCTTTTGAAAATATATGCTTTATTCATCATCATCATTGGAGAGCATCACGCCTAGTATGTCCATGGTTCTAGACAAATTAAGCAGAGCTGTATGAGCTCTGGCCTTCAGGAGCTTAGAGGTGGTTTTTAAGATGTTCAGCTTGTCCCTGCCCCATATCAAGCACCATGCTTTCTGAGTCTTTTTATTTGTCTGGTGACAGCATGATTGTTAGATGTTCCTCCCTGGTCTTAGTGATCGGTGCTTTGTCACTGACTCACCAGGTAGCATATGACCAGCTTTGGGTCTGAGCATAGCATCCAAAAAGAAGTTGGTTTTGGGTCCATTGTCTTTGGAGGCACACTTTTTTGTTGTTGTTTGATTCAACAAAGACAGAGGGTTGCCTTCTCGTTTTCTTCTGTACTGCCTTATGCCTCCAAGTGCAGGCAAAGGAAACTTACTGAGCTAGGATGATGGGAAAATTGAGGTCATGTGTGTAGGAGTATCATCTGTAAAATGAATAAATGAGTTAAACATGGCATTCTTCACTGCCTTCAGGGCCTTAGATAGACCTAATCTTTGTTCCTCTTTGATGCCATTTTGGTAGACTCTGATTGCAGATAAAATATCTGGGTTCATATAGCCTAAAATGAGGTAGAGTTTATAGCAAAGAATTTTCTAAAATCTTTCCCAATCAGCCTCCTTGGATCACTTTCCCCACCCCAAACCCCGTGCCACTACATTCAAAACTAAACAAACCTTTATTTCACAGTACATTTTCAAGGTTTTTTTTTTAACCTGAGCTTAGTGAAAGTCTGGAAAGAAAAAAAAAAATGGTTCTTAGACAATGTAAGTTGTCTTTTTACGTGCAATTCCCAATTGCATTTTATTGATCAGAAGAGCATCCTTCCTCTTCTAATGAATACCTCAAAAGTGCTAGCACACCTTGAAGGAACACCGCTAGATCAAAATATTCCTTGTTAANAAAAAAATGGTTCTTAGACAATGTAAGTTGTCTTTTTACGTGCAATTCCCAATTGCATTTTATTCATCAGAAGAGCATCCTTCCTCTTCTAATGAATACCTCAAAAGTGCTAGCACACCTTGAAGGAACACCGCTAGATCAAAATATTCCTTGTTAAAATCCTCTGCATTTGGGACTTGCCCAAAGTTCTCTTCCCCTTTTTTAACTGAAACCCACCTTCTGGGGAATTAGTTTCTAGATCCTCTACAGACTTTGCTTTTCCTTTTGTCTTCTTTGATATTTCTGCAGTTTCCTATCTTGCCCAGATATGTCAGCTTTCTTTTTTCCTGCAAAATTTCCTTTGCATTTATGTCTGAATTTTTCTTCCCTTTGCTCGGATCATTCCACACTGCAGTATTCTATTTAAAGCTGAAAGGTTTTTGCTGTGTAGTTAGTGTGAAGGACTCCAAGCTCAATTTGCATTATAAGTGGTAGCTGCAGGCAAGTTCATCCAGCTAAGAGCAATGCAAATACTAAAGGACACTTTTCCCAAGCTTTTCTGTCTTCTTTCTCTCTCTCTTTCTGTGGGAAAAGAATGCATGATGTGCATTTATTTAAAACATTTCTCATAACTTTTGTTTTGTTCTGAGTATGAAGTTACCACTTTCACCTCCCTTTTTTAAAAGTTGCTATCTTTGAGCATCTCTCTTGTCCAAGCACTGTATGTAATGAAATTTTTTAAGTAGCATTTCAATATGTCCACACCCGGTTAAGTGGATCTTGTGATTTCCATTTTTAATAAGAAAACTGAGCAACTGAGGCCCAGAGATGACACTAATTAGTGAAGGTCACACAGTCAGGGTAAAATTTGTCTTCCGACTCTAGACTGTCTGACGTGCTCTTCTATTAGAAAATTCTGCACAGCTTCATTTTTCTTTAGCTATTAGCTCCTGTTATGAGGAAGATCACAGTGGTTTATCTCTGTGTGTAAATAGTGTTCCCTTCTGAGGGAAAATTCTTTGCAGGGATCATTTGAAAATGTCCACATAGGGTTATCCATGAGGAAAAGCATTGGTAGGGTTGGCTTTTATCTTTCCGATTTGTTAGAACCAACTAAAACTCCCTCTCCAATAGCGCAATCAGAGTTTTCTAGATTAATACTTCTATTCTCATGGGGCAGAATAAATATTCTACATAGGAAGAGTTCACAGGAATGGCAATCTGGTTAGAAGGGGAAATCAGATAATTTGTTGTTTATTCTTTTCTCAGTTTCCTTAGCCATAAAATGGGAATAACAGCAGAGCCTATGCCACAGGGGAAAAAAATTTATAGTCCATGGGGTCGCAAAGAGTTGGGTGCGACTGAGAGACTTTCACTTTCACTTTCAATGTAGGAAAAGCACTCAAGACAGTGCCTAATACAAAGCCAGACCCTGACAGATGCCTTCAGTAATTATAGCTGTTGTTATTTTAACTTAAATTGCATTTGTATTGCAAGCACAATGTTTTTCCTTGCATTGTTGTTGATTTGGAGTGATCTTGAGGGAAGGGCTAGTGGAAATAGGAGAGACGTCCCTAAAACCCACCACGGTCTCTTCTTGGCTTATCCAGTAGCCGTGGATAGCCTCTTAGCAATTTGCCTTAATGTATTGGGTTGACTGAAAAGTTCATTCGGGTGTTCCCATAATATCTTACAAAAATAACTTGCTGGTTATGTTCTGGCAGCAAGTTCTGTCTTCCCTTAGAGGCCTTTAAAAACCCATACTACTTGGTACATATTTTTAAAAGAAGAACAAATTTACTTAGTCTATGTGTAGTTATTATATTAATATGATATCATTATTACTATGTAACTGTTGATGCTTTCTGACTTTAGTTCCCTCAACAACTATTAATTGACTTTCTGCAGAAGTGATCCTACATACTCCAGTACGTTGTGTCTGTTCTCATGGAGTTTGAAATCTGGTGGAAGAGGTAGACATTAAATGAACAATTTTCCAAAGAACTGTGTAGCTTCCAATTGTGATAAGTGATATTCAGGAAAAATACAAGAAAAGCACAGGAAAAGCCTTGAGATGATTTGTAAAGGAGAAAGGTAAATATAATTTAGATTGAGGCTCATGGACTGCCTCAGACAAAGTTTAAGCTGAAAAAACAAGGGGTAAGTCAGGAATGAACAGGAAGGAGCTGAAGACATTTCAGGTAAAAGGGACAGTAGGTCCAAAGTGCAGAGATATAAAATAGTCTGACAGATTCAAAGAATGAGAAGATGCCTAGGGCTGAGTGTAGGGAACAAGAGGAAGAGAGCTGAAAATGAGACTGAAGCCTGTAGTTTGCTTTGGAATGGACCAAGCCAACAAAGATTAATATTAGGGGAGAGGAATGGATAAATAGACAAGCAGATGATAGAACAAATATAAAATGTTAATGGTAAAATCCAGGTGGTCAGTGGATATCCACTGTAATTTTTTTCCCCAACTTTGCTATCTGTTCAAAAATGTTCATAATGTTACAGAAAAGAAACTGGAGAGGTATTTAGGGATTAGGTCACGTTGAACCTTGTTGACCATAAGGAGTTTGCACTTATCCAAAGATGGATCGAAAACCATTAAAGGATTTTTATCAGGGGGGAAATATGATCAGGTTAGTTTTTTCAAAGCTCAGGCTTGCTGCTGTGTAAGGTGGGGCCAGAGAGCTTGCTAGGAAGTGAACTGGAGTGAAAGCAGGGAGATAATTAGGAGGCCATAGCTGTTCTGTAGGATGGCAGCACGAGCAGCGATGGAGATAATTCCGTAGATTTGAGATACGTTGTAGGAGAAGAATGGATCAGGCTGACTTGGTGTGATAGACTAAGTGGAGATGGAGAAATGATGGAGATGGTGTCAAGGAAGTCTTGCCATGAGGACAGATGTGTGATGGGGCTGTTCACTGAACCTGGGAAAAAGACTTCGGAAATTGATGAGGTGTGTGAGTCATCTAGCCTCATATTGAGACTATCAAGTAAGCTTTGGATATTGGTTCTGAAGCTCAGAAGAAAGATCTGGGCTAGATACATAATTTGGGGTGTCGTGGGTATATTAAAGGCACTTGAGATACCTAGAAGAGCCCTCCAGGGCAGATTGAGCCCTATGGGTGAAAAATTTCAAGGAAACTGATCTTGGCTTCATATAAAGAAATTATAACAGAACAGAGTACCTTGGTATAAGCATAATTAACCACACACTTAAATTATTCAGATAACACTGTATGGCCATTTCTCAGAAATGTGATAGAAGAAGAAGAGACCAGTCTTGGGTGAGTTGAGTTCAGAGGGTCTCCAAAGGTGAGATCTGTGTGATCTGTGAAATGTTACAGCTCTTTAGGGGCACAAGAATCAAAGTAAGAAAGTAAAGGCCCCCGCTTCCTCCTCTCTACCCATCCATGCCACACACCCTCAAGAAAAGAGGGAAGCTATAATGAATAAAACTAGAAAGAAACGTGAAAATGACTTTTCATAAGAAGCTAATGAAAAGGCATCAGAAAAGTAAAAAGATGTGGTGTCATGATGGAGAGCTGCCTTGTATTAATAGTTCCTTAAGTTGCTTTGGTATTTTTATGCAAATGCAAGATCAGAATAGTATTTCCAATGCATATGGATGAATGTTTGAGTTCTCTGCTATTCTCAGAAAAATCTGAAATGGAAGGTGGGAAGAAGCTGCCTTACAGTATTATAAATGACCTTTCCAGGGATAGGAAATGTTCCGCTACTAAACGAAATAACCAGAGTGCATTGAAAATCACTAGCAAGTATTCATTATTAGCATTCAGGTCTCCAGGGGCTATCCCCAGCCCTTTATGAGGGCTGGTCAGAAATGTACCAATAAACCTGGGGTGAATAATATTAGGCCAGTCCTGTCAAAATACTGGTAATGCTCAATGAAAAGAGCACAGCTGTAGACTGACACTCCTAAATTCTAGCATTTGCATTTATGAAGAAACTAAGGGTCCAGTTTAGATGCTTAGGCGAAGGAAGAGAACGAAGGTTTCTTCAGTTCTGTCTGTATTCCAGTCATTTTCGTAGATGTTTCTCACGCGTTTACTCACTTCATCACCTTCAGCAACTCTGAGAGAATACTTGCATTAGATGCATTTTTCAGTACAAGAAATTGCAAGGTTTGGAGAAGCAAAGAAACTTATGTATAAGGTCGCATACTTGTAAGTGGCAGAACCGGATTGGAATCAGTGACTGCCTGGATCTAGGCAAGAGTTCTTTGCCCATCCCTGCTGTCTCTTGTTTGGAATTTAGGGGGGAAATGCTGGCTGTGTTCAACACTCTGCATACATTCCCCTGGTGGCCATTCAGTTCACCTGTTCCTTCTCTTCCCAGTAAGGCAATGCATGTGTCTAGGCCTTCCTCTTTCTCCCACAGGGAGGCGGCTGAATTCCCCTACCTGATGCCAGAATCCTTAGCTAACTTACTCCTGTAGGTTTATTTTCCTCTATTTATAATAAGGGCTTCCCAAGTGACACAGTGGTAAAGAATCACCCTCCCAATGCAGGCAGGAGATCTGGGCTCAACCCTGGGTCAAGAAGATCCCCTGGAGAAGGCAGTGGCACCCCACTCCAGTACTCTTGCCTGGAAAATCCCATGGACGGAGGAGCCTGGTGGGCTGCAGTCCCTGGGGTCGCAAAGAGTCGGACATGACTGAGTGACTTCCCTTTCACTTTTCACTTTCATGCATTGGAGAAGGAAATGGCAACCCACTCCAGTGTTCTTGCCTGGAGAATCCCAGGGACAGAGGAGCCTGGTAGGCTGCCATTTCTGGGGTTGCACAGAGTCGGACACAACTGAAGTGATTTAGCAGCAGCAGCAGCCAGTATTCTTGCCTGGAAGTTCCCATGGACTGAGGAGCCTGGCGGGCTATAGTCTTTGGCGTCACAAAGAGTTGGACACAGCTGAGCACACTCACACATGTGTATAATAAGAAAAGAAAGAAAATGTGAAGTTGAGCAATCAAAATATGAAATTTACCTGGTTTTTTATAGCCCTCTCCATGTCCCTCCACCTAGGACACTCACAGTGAAGTTTCCACTGAACCATCCAGACATCTCTTCTCCAGAGCTGATGGCAACTCATGTAGTTGCCTGGAGTGAAAGGAGTGGACCAGAGCTAGCTGTATGATGGCTGATGTCCTTTTGCATTGAAGTGAAGGGTGGGGGTATCGAAGGACTCCTGTTGGCCAGCCGTTCTCTACCCATCTCCCATTAAAAAGATGAATTTGCTTTCACCAGTGTTCATTTCTACCATCCAATTTCCTTCTGTTGCCTTTCCAATAGAACTCTGGAATAAAGCTAAAAATCAGCTCTGACCTGACAATCCAACCCTGACATAACCATCTCACTGGAAGCACAGATTCTTTTTACAAGACCACTGGGAGTTTTGTCATAAATAATCCAGGAACCCTTGAATTCTTATGCTCCAAGTTCACTATGGAAATAGCGGGGAGTGGTGATGATAGGATGTGAATGTGTGAAATCCATGGACAACTAATTAGTATTAATGGTTTCTTTGGAGAAAGGATCGTTGTGGGTAATGGAAAAGGATGGGCATGCAGAGGGGTAAGTCAGACTGTCATTTCTATGCTGTAGAGGAGAGAGGCCTGACTGATTCCAGCAAATGTGAAGAAATGAAGGGGAGAGAAGATGCATGGAGTCCCAGGGTCTGGAGGGCCCTCTGCCGGCAGGACTTTAACATGAGAAGAATGAGGTCTGCCAGAAGGAGTGTGCCGAAGAGTACCATACCTGTGAGGCCATGTATTCGAGGTGCACTTGACACTGGATTACTGACAGCCTCCTCCATCATGCATAGCTGATTTCACTGCTGAGAATCCATTAAGTCATGAACCTGAAGTAGTCACAGAATGGCAGGTCACCTCCTCTGCTTAATGCTGGGGACTCAACTCTGTGACCCTCAACAGATGCACAGGGTGCTGAGTATGGAAAAGCTGTAAACAGTTCTGAGGGATATTGCCACAAAATGCTGAGTGCACCCAGGTGGTCTGAAAGGAAAAACCTGGATCCCTAAGTACAAAATATCACCAGGAAGTATTTTACCAAAGAGGAGAAGAGCTGAATAAGAAACCTGAGGAGAATAGCATTTGCTCATGTAACTTTGCAGAAGTCAAGTTGGGGCCAAGGACACCCAGGTTAGGAGAACCATTGGTTCACGACAGCTGTACTGTTGTCATTCATGTTCCTCTCTGCCTTGATGTCTTTATTTATAAAGCAAATAATGCAGAAATGCCTTCTTACTTGAAAAGATTCAAGCTTTATGGAAGTAGATAAAAACACAGCATGAATCACCATCCATCCCCGCACCCACCTACTTCCTTGTCCAGAGTTACCATTGTCAATAGTTGCTGAGCATCCTCATAGCCAACTTCATATACATTTTCATACATTTAAATATCCAGGTGCAGATACACATTGAGGGAAAGACTATTTTTTCATGTAACTGAATGCATACCGTTTGTTTTATTTACGCTTTGTTTTTTTCCCCATTCAGTGATGTATCTGAAAGACCTTTCTGCGTCAGGACACCTACATCTGCCTTGCTCTTTTTGGCTGCCTAGTGCACCATGGTATGACTATACCGTAGTTTATTTAGTAGTTCCCTTGTGGCCAAATGGAAAATTGCTTCCAGTTTCTTATATTACAGAAGATGCTGGAGTGATTATTCATATATATATGTGTGTGTATATACATATGTTCTTGTTGACGTTCTCCTTCCTGATTTTATCATCTTTCAAAGCCAAGATATTGGTTCTCATTTCTTAGCAAAATAGCAAGAAGGAATCTCTGGTCCTTCATTTATTCTCTAAGTGACCTTGGATAAGTCCTTTAACCTCATGAACTTGAACTTCTTAATATAAAAAATATCTGGCATTCCTATGTATGTGTGCATAGTATGTGTGTTCTGAAACCACTGTGGATTTGAGTGTCTATATAAGACAATGTTGATGACTAGCAGTCATGGAGGACCTGCTTTGTGCCACAAATAAACTTGAGATTTAGAAGTATCTTTCTCGTTGGTGCTGTCCTTATACCCCTTTAAGTGAAAAGTTGAATCAGAGTGAGATTAGTTGTCCAAGGTCACCCGAGAGTGGGTGGCAGAACAGAAGTCACTTCCAGATCTGTCAGTGTAGTACATCGGCACACCTGTTTTGAAAAAAAGGCATGATATTGATACAGGAAAAAATTATTCAGTATTCTAAAGAAATTCTCCTTTGAATCACTACTGATACAAAGGGTCTAATTTTTATCAAGAATTTGAAAATGAACAGAGGAAAGATAAGGCAGTGCCGTCTTTACTGTTAGGCAGTGGTTTGGAATGCCCATGAGAAGACCTGCATGCTACTCTCAGTCCTGCCACCATGATTAGTTGCTTTCATTCTCCTGGCTTCCATTTCCTAACCTACGAAAAGGAGGTTGAAGATGGGGGAGGGGAGGCGAGCTATCAGTGGATTTTTCTGGCTCTAAGTTTCCGTGGTGCGCTATGCCTGTATTTGTGATCACCTGGCTCTGTTTGGTGTGTTGTGACATCGTGCTTGGGGGTGAGCCTGGGAGACACAGACGTCGTCTTAAAATGTATGCACCGATGGTTCAGACCATCCTCCTGGCAAGAAGGCTGTGGTGCAGCCAAGAGTGGAGACAGAATGAGAAGCATCTCTTTGCCAAAAGCTGCTGCAGATGGAGGAGCCAGCCTGTTTGGGCGGCCCATGACTTTGAGAGGAGCCATTTGGCAAAGTTATTGGCAGGAGCTGCCTTGCAGCATGAATGCTGGAGACCGTCCTGGGCTGGAGTGAATCAGGGATGCAGCAAAGGTGGCTGGTGGAACAAATAACCATCTGGTGAGCAGGGCACTGCTCATCTCGCCGCACCGACAGGCAAGAGCAAGTGCCAGTTGGTAAGGCTGAGCTCTCAGTGACATGATCTGACAGGCACAATAGGCTGTCTCCCTCGCTATTGTCTGCTCCATGGAGGAGGTTGTAAATCCCAAGTAAACTTGGTTCTCTTAGAAACCAGGAAGCCCCAGTTTCTTCTGCTGTTATAAAGTAAGAAAGAAAATTCTTCAAAATTATTTATTGCATTTCTTGCCAGCTGCTATGGTGGTGGTGATGGGGGTGTGGTGAAATAGAAATTCTTGCTCTCAAGCACCTCTCGATCCATTTGAGCAGATGATGCTCTGTCCTTCTCAAACGGTACTTAATCATATAAGTACCCAGACTAGGCAAGTCTGTGCTATATTTGCCTCTCTTGAGACAGTGGAATCAGAGCCTGCCTGGCTCTAGACTCCCCTCCAGCAACACCAGCTCTGAGGCCTTGGAACAGACCCTCCATCTCTGATTCTTGTCTTACCTGTAAAATATGGCACAGGCTGAGGCAACATGCCCCCTGTTAGCATGATATATTTTTAAACGTTTTATTTACTTATCTAATTTTGGTTGTGCTGGGTCTTAATTGCTGCTCAGGATTTCTCTTGTTGGGTGAGTGGAGGATGCTCTCTCGTTAATGGTGTGTGGGCTTCTCTTGTTGCGGAGCACAGACTTCAGGGCACACAGGCGTTGGTAGTTGTAACAGGAGGGCTCAGTAGTTACAGCTCCCGGGCTCTAGAGCACAGGCTCAGTAGTGCTGGCACATGAGGGCTTAGTTGCTCTGTGGTATGTGGGTTTCTCCCAGATCAGGGATCGAACCTGCGTCTCCTGCATTGGCAGGTAGATTCTTTACCGCTGGAGCCACCAGGGAAGTCCCTAACATATTATTGTTTATACGTGAGCGCAGAATGCATACAAAAGAATCCCTCTCCACGCATTTGGAACCAGTAGTTGATGGTAAATTGGAAAAGTTAAGGCAGAGACTCATAAAAATGATACACCTATTATATTTACTTATTTATTTATTTGAAGTTTAGCTGACTTACAATGTTGTATTAGTTTCAGTTGTAAAGTGATTCTGATATATATTCTTTTTTCAGATTCTTTTCCTTATATATATTACTAAATATCATGTATAGTTCCTGATACACCTATTTTAAGCAGCATTGCCTAATTTTGATGAAAAGCTTCTTGAAGAATCAACACTTAATATTTGAGTATGGGTGGGACTGTTGACTGGGGCACATATTCTTTTGGCACAAACCACACCCAAAATGACAAAGACCACGTCTGAGTTTGGTTTCTTTGAGACTGAGTGAGAGTATAGACCCCTGAGAAGCAATCTGAAGTACAGATCTTTCTAGGTTTTCATGGATGCTCCCCATATTTTATCTTTCACACATTTAATTGACAATTCTTGATCATCTTTTGAAAATATTCAACTTAGTTTTCATGTCAGACAGTCATCACTGTCCATGATATTCAGTTAAGTAACCAGTACAACTGACATCAAGGAATTCAGGAACCAATACAACTGACTTTCAGTAGATGTGCAGCTCAAACAAAAGAAGTGAAGCGAGCCAGTAGACCAGAGATGAGCCTAATAAATTAGCTGTGGACGTAGAACATGCTGGAGACACATTTTATAGAGGGAATTGAAAGCATTTTTTCATCTGATGAGTCTTCTTCTTAGAGATCTATTAAAAGAGCTTCTGTTGTAATTATGATAAGGAGGAAGAGCCAAAATATACTGAGTGCTTACAGTATACTAGGAATTGAGTTAAGAACTCTGTTTATACTATATATGATGAATTATACATCATGTGTATATATATTGTGTACTACATTCATGTGTATACATAGGATAATGGGTGGGGGTAGGGGGTGTACCATTTAATCCTCACAACAACCCTCAGCTATATTAACGTTAATTCAGTTAAAGCTGAATTAGGTGAGACTTTTAGGTCTTATTCACCACTGTCTGTTATCCATCTCCTAGTCCAACATCTGGCAAATGGCACTCATTACATGTTTATTAAGCAAATGAGGGAATATATGATGAAACTTAGAGAAGTTGTATAAGCTGCCTAGCATCAGTCAGCAGCAGGACTTTGAATGCACATATGTCTGACCCCAAAATGTATGTTCTTAAGAACAAATTTAGTTATAATTTTTTTTTTTTCACAAAGCTCTTGGACATGTACTTTGGATCCCGTATTCTTATCCCTTAAGAATAACCTAATAGGATACAAATCTGGGATTATCTCCACTTTACACAAGTATGTAGATACTTGAGAAGAGGGTCAGTAGCTTGTCCTGTAAAGGGCCAGATAGTAAGTATTTTAGTCTTTCCTGACCGTATAGTCTACTCAACTCTGTCACTGTAGCATGTGGACATGGCTGCATTCTAGCATTCTATTTATAAAATCAGGTAGTGGTCCATGGACTTTAGTTTGCTGACTCCTGTTCAAAAAACTGTTTGGAACCCAATAAAGTTTTAAAAATTGTTGATCTTCCAAGTAAGTGACTGCAGTAAGTGCTACAAGATGCTCACCTGAACAGGAATGGTTCAGTGGGGAAGGTGGGTCTCGGTGGGATGCTGACAGGTGGAGAACAGTGGTGGAGGCATTCCTGATGGAGGGTGGACTGTGTTCTTAGGAGGCAAAAGCAAGCAAGGAAAATGCTATATGGCTTCCCTGGTGGCTCAGAGGTTAAAGCGTCTGCCTGCAATGTGGGAGACCTGGGTTCAATCCCTGAGTAGGGAAGATTCCCTGGAGAAGGAAATGGCAACCCACTCCAGGATTCTTGCCTGGAGAATCCCATGGACAGAGGAGTCTGGTGGGCTGCCGTCTATGGGGTCGCACAGAGTCGGACACGACTGAGCGACTTCACTTTCACTCACTGAGCAAATGAGCTGGAGACTGTAGATACAGCCGACTGTCTGATGTCTGGTAGAACCTGCATACATCCCACATGTCTTCCGGGTAGTGTCCCTGTAACTGCTCACCCAGTGGTCACTTTAAACATGCTTATTATATACAAGGCACCATGCTAAAAAAAGGGAAAAAAATCCGGGTATGTAATTAGAAAACAAAGACCTGATGCAAACTGTTCTCGTAGAACCTCTGTTCTACTGGAAAGGTGCACATTATATACAAGCATGAGAGCATGACATGAATCTTGTTAAATGCTATGTAGGAAAGAACAGGGGCTGTGAGAGAACAAAATATGTGCTCACTGATGGAGACTAGGACCATAAAGAAAAGTGTAAGAACAGAATTTACCTCTAGCCCCAAACACAATCAAATAAACATTTTGTGATGTATTTTCTTCCAGGCTGTGTGTGTGTGTGTGAGAAAGAGAGAGAGAGAGAGAGGAGAGAGACGGATGGATGAATAAAGGAATTATATGAAAAATGTATCATATCTCTTTTTGTTTTGTTTGTTTGGGTCCCACACACAATACTGTGAGCATTCTTCTGTAACATCCCATAGTTAAACTATAATTTTGCCAATCACCCAATGCTGGACGTTTAGATGATTTCCAGTATTTTGAAGTAATATTTGCGTGATAAATGATTGGATGTATCTAAAGCATCTCTCTGGTGAGTGTCTTAGGACAAATGTCTACGTCAAGATTGCTGGGTTAAACGGTACAAACAATTAAGTATCTAGATCATATTAATCAATTGCTTTCTTAAAATACTGTACCAAGGAGCACCTTTGTAATTGCTTTGGCTCTTTCCCACTTTTTCTAGTCTGTGTTTTTTCCTCTTCTTCACCTTGTCACACATTTTCAAAGTGTTCAAGTTCATCCTAGAGAACATATATGGGGTGAAAATCAGGAGAAAAAGAAGTTATAAAGACAGAATCGTGGAGCTTTACTTTGAACCTGTTGCCCTTATCCTCCCCGAAAGCCCTGGTGCTTTTTGCCTTCCTCGTGGGAAAGCAAGCTCAGTGCTCAGCTGAGCCATGTATTAAACACATGGGTGAGTAGCTTGTCCTCTGAGATTTAGTTGCCCACCTTTATTAAATCAAATGACTTTCTTGGTTCCAGGGCATCGGTTGTAGATAAGTATGTGGAACCTGGTGACCCAGAAATGTTAATTTTCCTCAAATTGGTGAGAAGGTAGTTTCCAAGAGTGATTGACCCACCATGACAACCAGTATGGCAGTTTAATGAGCTAGCCTCTGTGAGGTTCAAATCTGATATTTCTGAAAGCTATGTTAACTTTTTCTTGTTAATACTATATGTGGTAAATGTAATTTGAGCCCCAATAAATCTGAGAAACCTAGACTCTATTATTGGCTCAAGATTTCCAGACATCCCCAAATTGGGAAAATGATTGTATGGCAATGAAAAGTAAAAATCTTATAAATTACCACTGGGATTACATTTTTGGTGAGTGATTTTGGCCCCTCTAACAACCCTTGAACAATGCAGAGGTTAATTAGATATAATTTATAGTCATCCCTCATACTCCCGGTTCGTCTGCATCCAGATTCAGCCAGCCACAGACTGTGTGGTACTCAAGTATTTTACTATTTTAAAAATATCCCCATGTTTAAGTGGACCGGGGTACTTCAAACTACTACTAGAGTCAGCCCTGTATTGGCTTTCTGTATTTCACCAGCCTTTGGGGATTATAGTTGGAGTCAGTTTGAAGTCTCAATTCTTTTTGACTTGAATATTTGTGGCGTTTTTCTCCCTTTGAACTATCTGGAGGTATTGTTGTAGAATACTAAGTTCTTTCACTTTTTATTTACAATTTTATGAAGTATTAAAAAATGAGGCATAGTTTGTGACCTAAGTGTCTAATAAATAGACTTTAAAAGATACATGGCTGGCTGGCTGACTGGCTGGCTGGGTGGAAGGCTGGATGAACGAAGAGATGGACAGTTGAATGGATACAGATTTGTTTGGTTAGTAGGTGAGTTGAATGGGTAAAGATTTGTGTGGTGAGGAGGCAATCCAGCTGCTTGCTCAGAAGACTAAAAGTATTAAAACAGTTTCTAGAAGCATCACGTTTCAGTGATGATTTGAGATGGTAGTATTAAAATCTACCTTTCATTTCTTTTTTTCTGCTGGCTTTGAAGCCAGCACAGGTGGAATGGAGTGAGTATTGATTGGGGCAGTGCAAATGCATGGGGACAAGCTTCTAGAAATTCATCAATGGTGCTAGTTTAAAAGAAAAAGATATGACACAGGGGAGAAGAACTGCCCTGGAAACCTGAGCTTAACAGGAGATACTGGGACAGCTTAGTGCCTCCAACTGATGTCTCTCTGATCCCATTCCAGATCTGTCAGATTAGCCTGGGTGAAACTAGCATACTATGCTTTGGAAGTTAGAACCCTCTAGTCACTTCCACTCTAGGACTCTTGCCTGGAAAATCCCATGGATGGAGGAGCCTGGTAGGCTGCAGTCCATGGGGTTGCTAAGAGTTGGACACGACTGAACGGCTTCCCTTTCACTTTTCACTTTCATGCATTGGAGAAGGAAATGGCAACCCACTCCAGTGTTCTTGCCTGGAGAATCCCGGGGATGGGGGAGCCTGGTGGGCTGCCGTCTGAGGGGTCGCACAGAGTCGGACATGACTGAAACGACTTAGCAGCAGCAGTCACTTCATAGGATGTAAGAGGAAAGTTTTGTGCACAGTTCCATTTGGGTACAAAGTGTATTTCCTTATAGGTTCCCTGACCCGTTGCAGGGTCAGAGATCAAAAGCCTACTAAGGTCTCCCCAGGACCTGAAGAACTCTGTGCACTGTAGTGAAAAATGCAAGAGGAATCTGATTATCATCCTGGGCTTCTGCTGCCAACATGCTTACTCAGTCCCTAAGCTGCCTCAGCACAATTTGAGATGGAAATTTTCCGATCAGAATTTTTCCTATAAGTCTAAGAAACTTGGATTTGAGCCCATTGCACAGGCCAGGTTTTTTTTCCCCCCTTTTTCTAGTTACTTGACAAGCGAGTTGCCTTTGAGTCACTCATATGGATGCCTTGATCTAGACATTGGCACATGCTGAAAAGGCAAAACACACCTTCCTCCTTTTGTTTGGACTTTAAGAAGATTAGTCTGCTCACCATTTTCTCCCGTGCTTATCAGTCTTCCTGCCTGTCCCTTTGTCTCCCTGAGTCTCTCCTAACAGATCTTCCAGCCACACAGGCTGGCTTCTGTGGGGTCCCCCACCACCCCAGCCATTCATGCTTCCCTGTTTCTCTAAGTCACTTTCCCAGGACCTACGTGACCTGCCTCCAACCCACATTTTCCAATGACATTTCCCCTGAACTATTTGAATGACTTAATCATAACAACAGTCTTAGATGTATAGTCTTATCCCCATTTCATACATGAGAAAACTGAGGTCCAAGTCCAGACAGCCTGTCAGGAGAGGCAGACCTGAATTTTGTCTTCCCAACTGGAAAGAAATTCTGAGAACACAGTTATCACATCTTTACTCCTTTAGTTTATGCTACAGAGGGTAGTGTAGTGCTTGGTGTACATGTGTTTAGTACCTGGCTGTTAACCTGGATCTGAGTTGGAGAATAAATTGATTATGTCTCCATAGTTAGGACAGCAGCCAGTAACATCTTCTTTATGTGGGAGTTTGAACTTGGGGCTCCCTGTTAACATGTTGAAGCCAGTTTTCTCCTACTTCTTCTAGGGTTTAGATAATAGGGCTGACGTCAAAAGTTGTGCTGTATGTTTCTGCAGTCACTTTGGAAATCGTACCAGCTCATTAACAGCATGGCTCATTATTTATTTGTTCATCCACTCATTTGTTAATGTGTTTGTTCATTTTACTCTTTAACCATTCAGCAAATATTGATTGAGCAACTGAAACGTCATTCATACCATGAGTTGGTATATGATAGCATCCAAATGAAAATGTATATAAAAGGTTATTAATATTGTTTATGAGTGGGAGGGGAGAAGTGAGCAAAAAAAAAAAAAAGACAATTTAAAAAAGTTCACCACATCGGTGATAAGACAAGAATATATAGTGTAATTCCTCCCATATAAATTTCTGTGTAAACTGTGAGAGTTCAGTGAACAGACTACTTATCAAAATACCAAAAAATCTCTGGCTAATGAAATTTTGGAGAAGGGAATGGCAACCTACTCCAGTATTCTTGCCTAGAATTCCATGGACAGAGGAGCCTGGTGGGCTACAGTCCATGGGGTCACAAAGAGTCGGATACGACTTTGCCTGTGTGTACTGAACTGTAACTTCCTCCGATTTTAAAGGAAAACTGGAAAAGGAAATAGCAACCCATCCCAGTGTTCTTGCCTGGAGAATCCCAGGGACGGGGGAGCCTGGTGGGCTGCCGTCTATGGAGTCGCACAGAGTTGGACACGATTGAAGCAACTTAGTAGTAGTAGTAGCAATGGAAATTTTATTTTTACTATTTATCTTTTCTAAAGAATGACAGTTTTCAATACCTATATGCATTGTTTACACACTAAAAATTATAAAGCTGTCATTGTGGTGAAAAATAATTCATGGAGTGTCTGTTATGTGTGAGGAATAAGTCTCTGGCTATCAATGTACTAAATGTTCACCCGAGTTCTTCCTATTTTCTTGGAAGTCCCATTAGTAACTCTTGAAATGAAAATCGATTGGAAGAGCAGTGAAAAGTGGACACTGTCAAATTCTGTAACAAGAATTCCATTGACGTTCTCTTACCTGTAGGTTCAAGTGAAAGCGCTTTGGCAGTGAGCCTCGGTCTTCGGTTAGAGCTCCTCTGGTCTTGTGTCTTGGCTTAAACAGTAAGGGTAAGACGCGACTTGTGAGCTCAACCTATCATCTCATAAAGTGGCTGCAGAAGGGTCTTGGAGGAGTCAGTGAAAATCACTTGCAATGATGGAAAAGTCAACGAAGAAAAAATATCCTAAATCCTGTGGGTTGGAGCCAGCCCCTCGCTACGTAAAGAATCTCACCGTCTATGTTTATTGACACAGAACGTAGTTTAAATTACCCTGAAGGAATTTCTGGTATGTTTTGCCTAAGCCAGTCTTAAAATGTTTAATCAGTAGTTTCATGACAACCAGGCCCACTGGCAATGGGGGCACCTGGGGGCAGCTGGTCAAGGGTAGTGTATTGCAGAGTGGCTATTAGTGATAGAGCAAAAGTGTGCTTTATCAGAGAGACAGAAGCAGGAAAATGAGATGGCCTTGACTTTGAAAAGTTTGGCATGTCTTATGTCTGAGAAGCCTGGGTTTCCTTCCCAGTTATTGATCGTGATCTAAGCAACCTCCATAACCTCTATTTTTTGTATACTGAGGGTAAACTTTAGTAAGATGATATAAGACAGAGTTTGAGTGACTAATCAAGGCATCAGCTTTATTGCTTAACGACTAGTGACTTGGAAAAAAAAAAAAATAGTGAATTTACCTTCCAAATACAAGCCTAGGGAAAATGTAGAGTTTTTTGTGTTAATCACAAAATATTTTAAGAAAAGTGCTATAATAGGAAAAGCAGGATGATGGTGTCACATCATAAAGCCATCTTAATCTATCAGATAATTTGAGAGGAAGCCATGGCCCAAGGTGAATGCGAAGGCACCAAGGACATTGCTTCCTTGATTTTTATCTCTTTGTTCTTGAATCCCTTAGTTGAATCCTCTCAATAAGACGTAAAAGCAATCAATAGTACTAAATACTGTCTTTTATTCACCTCACTAGGTTTAACTCCAGATGAAATTTCTCTTTTTCTCCCTACATAAAAATGCCCTTTTCCCTGTCTCTTGTTACAGCTCTTCCCAACCAATCCGCATATAGGCTAATTTTTACTTTTTGATGTAGATGGAAAAGGTGAATAACGTGGCACCTTGAAACCTGAATAGGACTCTAAAGGTGTCTTTGGCACAATATATTGAGCCCCCACTTGTGGTGCTACCAAGAGTGTCTCTGTCTTATTTAGTGACATAATAGCTTGCTGATCATCCTTTTTGCTTGCACAGAAAGGTTTCTCAGTTTATTTCATAGGAACATTCACTGCACATTTCCCTGGTGGCTCAGAGGTTAAAGCGTCTGCCTGCAGTGCAAGAGACCTGTGTTCGATCCTTGGGTCAGGAAGATCCCCTGGAGAAGGAAATGGCAACCCACTCCAGTATTCTTGTCTGGAGAATCCCATGGACGGAAGAGCCTGGTGGGCTACCGTCCCCAGGGTCACAAATAGTTGGACACAACTGAGCAACTAAACTTTCAACTTTCATAGAGAAGTGAGGCCATTGGAAATGAGTCCCTTTTAACCATCAAAACAATTGGGCAGATAGTTCCATGGATGTCCTTGGTGTACCAAGACTAATTATCAGTTTTAAACAGTCTCCTTTCCTCCTACCTTTCAAACTAGTCTTCCAATAGACCAACTTGGCTAACCAGGTTGTTATGTCAGTGGCCAAATTTTAGGCAAGGAAAGAGTTACTGAAATAATAACCCCCTCTTATATTTCTGATGGGATTTTATATTTCTGCAAAGTATTTTCTCAACTCTTACCTATGAGGCACAAATTTGGAGAGCAGGTTTTATTTTGTCTCATCTTCTCAGTGAGAAAACAGACCCAGTGGAATTCATCAACTTGTCCATGATCATGTGGCTGGTTTGTAGTGGAGACATGACTGAGGTCCAGATTCTGATTCCGAAAACAGAGCTCTTTCCCATGAGATTAGAATACTTAAATCAAGCTTCATTGAACTCTTGAGTAGATGAAATCTTGCAATTTGGGGAAAGGGTGTTCATTCTGCAAGACATTGGACATCTTCATCCTCCTTAGCACGAGGTTGGGTAGAGCAATGTGGCATATTACCCTTTGATTGTTGGTCTTGGTTGTGGGATTTCTCATTCCCAAGGTTATTTATTGTTACTATTGCCACATGGGCAGGTTTTGGCCACACTCGTGGCCAGTGGTGCAAGCCTCAAAGAGGTAGAATTTGGTGATTATAAAGATGTGGAACAGTCAGTGGATTTTGTTCTATTTCAAGACTGAATACAGCACTCAAATATCTAACTCACAAATACCTGCCATATGGGACAAATAAGAAAATAGGTAAGAAAGACAATTAACTCATCACTACTGATACCATCTTTATCCCCTGGAAACATAATCCAAGGACAGGAAAGTTAGATTTACTGAGCAGTCTTTATATGCTAAGTACCTATTTTGTTTCCTTTACATTTAATTCTGTGAGCAGTATATTTTTATTAAGAATCTGGGCTCAATAGTTAAATCCTCTAACTATAATTACCCATATGTAAAATCACGACATGAATGTGGGCAAACTCCATAAGATGGTGAGGGACAGGGGAGCCTGGGGTGCTGCCATCCATGGGATTGCAAAGAGTCGAACAGGACTTGGCAACTGAATGACACCACAATCATGACAATAAGAGTAACCACCTTCTAAGGCTATTGTAAGGATCAAGGGAGATAGTATTTGTACAATGGTTAGTTCAGTACCTAAAACAGATTGAACATTCATTAAATGGTTGCTTGGTTGTCTTTAGTATCTCTAGAAGCCTTAAATGATCCTAAGTGTTATTTGCTCTGGGCCAAACATTCTTTCTGCCCTCCAAGTCCCTAGAGTTCAGAAGTATACTAAAAGGTATACTCAAAGCATTAAGAGCCCTCACTCTGAAAAACACTGAGTTTGTCTCTAGACTCCATCCCTCACTAGTTCTATGACCTTGAGCAAATTATTGAACCACTCTCAGCCCAGGTGTCTCCTCCTTCAGTTCAGTTCAGTTCAGTCACTCAGTTGTGTCCGGCTCTTTGCGACCCCATGAATCGCAGCACACCAGGCCTCCCTGTCCATCACCAACTCCCGGAGTTTACCCAACTCATGTCCATCAAGTCGGTGATGCCATCCAACCATCTCATCCTCTGTCATCCCCTTCTCCTGCTTCCCCCAATCCCTCCCAGCATCAGGGTCTTTTCCAATGAGTCAGCTCTTCCATCAGGTGGCCAAAGTATTAGAGTTTCAGCTTGAACATCAGTCCTTCCAATGAACACTCAGGATTGATCTCCTTTAGGATGCACTGGTTGGATCTCCTTGCAGTCCAAGGGACTCTCAAGAGTCTTCTCCAACACCACAGTTCAAAAGCGTCAGTTCTTCGGCGCTAAGCTTTCTTCACAGTCTGACTCTCGCATCCATACATGACCATTGGAAAAACCATAGCCTTGACTAGACAGACTTTTGTTGGCAAAGTAATGTCTTTGCTTTTTAATATACTATCTAGGTTGGTCATAACTTTCCTTCCAAGGAGTAAGAATGAGGCTAACAATGCTTAACTTCTTAAGGTTGCTGTGAGTATTAAATATGTATTACAGTGTATATAATGTGCTCAAAGTCAAGTCAAGTTGCTCAGTCCTGTCCAACTCTTTGTGACCCCATGGACTGTAGCCTACCAGGTTCCTCCGTCCATGGGATTTTCCAGGCAAGAATATTGGAGTGGATTGCCATTTCCTTCTCCAGGAGATCTTCCCAACCCAGGGATTGAACTTGGGTCTCCCACATTGTATGTAGGCAGACGCTTTTACCGTCTGAGCCACCAGGGAATCTATAATGTGCTCAGGACAGTGCCAAGTATGTAGCCTGTCTCTTATACACATCTAGATGTGTATAAGAGACAGATGATGCTCTGAAAGCAATTTGGGCACCAGGCTGCTGGGACCTTACAAGGCGTGTGGAGTAGGGAAAGGGCAGCCAGAGGCCGCCCCACGTGGGGAGGGCCCCCTGTGAGAGCCTCAGGAGAAACCCACAGAAGAAGAAACCTGAGTCTAAAAGTAACAGAAACAGACCGCTTCTCCCCGGAGCCCGTGAGAAAAATTAGCCGACTCAAATCTTGACACTGACAGAAAAGCAGGGATTGGCAAAGTAATGTCTTTGCTTTTTAATATACTATCTAGGTTGGTCATAACTTTCCTTCCAAGGAGTAAGAATGAGGCTAACAATGCTTAACTTCTTAAGGTTGCTGTGAGTATTAAATATGTATTACAGTGTATATAATGTGCTCAAAGTCAAGTCAAGTTGCTCAGTCCTGTCCAACTCTTTGTGACCCCATGGACTGTAGCCTACCAGGTTCCTCCGTCCATGGGATTTTCCAGGCAAGAATATTGGAGTGGATTGCCATTTCCTTCTCCAGGAGATCTTCCCAACCCAGGGATTGAACTTGGGTCTCCCACATTGTATGTAGGCAGACGCTTTTACCGTCTGAGCCACCAGGGAATCTATAATGTGCTCAGGACAGTGCCAAGTATGTAGCATATAATAAAGACTAAATCATGTTAGGTTGTCTTTTCAGTAATATTACTTCAGTTACCTAACTGTCCTAAAGCAAAATCATTGCTGTCAAATGACGGTTGTTTTGATTACAAAACAGAAACAGGTTAATAACCCAACCTTAACCTTTGATCTAGTATCAGTTCTGGCTAGTGGTGACTGGTCTCTTTTAAATAATAAATATAAGCTCATAAAATAATAAAGGGAATCTTATGAGAGACTTAGCCAACTGCTCGTCTCTTCTAAATATGAGATAAAACATTAAGAAATGAAAATCCATTATCTACTTTAGATACCATCAATAGGATAGTTTTTAAAGGTAATAGTTTTGAGATACTAAAAAATGAATAATAGGTTAATCATAAACCTCTTTCTATATTAGTGGCATCTTGAAGCTTTCTATTAAGACTTAATTTTGTTAGTTTTGAAAAAACCTTGCTTCTTTATTTTTAGTACTTCTTATTTTGCCTGATTCATAGATTCTGCTAGAGTATAATCTTATAACTCTGAACACTTCAAGAGAAAGGGCGCCTCCTCTCATCAGTGAGATGACTTCTGTTTCTGAGTGCATCTAACTGCTTATAAGTTGTTCTGTGTATCAGAGCGGTCTCTCTCTTTCACCATTGCTCCTAGCGCCCCAGTATGAACCCTTACCTCAAAAGCTTAGTCCTGGGCACATGATCCCTCTTTAACTAGATGAAGATGGCTCTCCTAACCACAAACTTCCTCAAAACTCCCTAGAAGCCATATAACTGTTGTTTTCTCCTCTTATGTTAGTAGAATCACTTGACGTGTTCCTTAAACACAAATTGCCGGGCTCCCCCCAGAGTTTCTAACGTAATAGGTCTGGGATGGGGCCTAAACATTTGCTTTCTAAGGATTTCCCAGGAGGTGCTGTTGCTGGTGGTTCACGGCAACGTTTTGATGACCACTCTTCCCCCAAACCCAAAGGCAGCGCGCTTCGTGTTAAGGAGGCTGAAGCCCAGAGAGGTTTTGTAGTGTTGGTGGTGTTCCTTCAATAGCCTGGATTTTGACAGGCCAAGAGCAACCTCACAGAACGAAACTAGAAGGGGGGACCTGGGGAGTCTGTAACGCACCTGTGTATGTTAACAAACGTTGTCGCTTCACTGCCTCCTGGAGTCTGGATCTGAACCCCGTGTTTGTCACAGGACCCAAGGGAGAACCCAAGACAGAGAATAGTGGCACAATCATGAAGCATGAATTATCCAGATGAAATCACCTATGGAAACAAAGGTATCAGTATTATTATTTATACCTACTGTTCTTAATAAAATAGCCATATGGAAGTGTCAGACAGTTCCCATTGCTTAAAAGTTGTGCTGTGGGACTCAAATCCATTAATTCACATTCGGAAAGCAAAGTGTAGATAGGAAGCATTGAACTTACTATTTTATAATGGAACTAAGAATGTGTTTTGATGAGATGTGTTGGTATCTGGCAAAGACAAATAATAATTAGGCAAGAAATGACCAGAAAGGGATTAGGTAAGATAAGAATAGACCCGCTGCAGAGACGCTAGAGCTGTATGTCGAGCAGGCTGTTGAACCAGATGAATAAAAGAGTTGAGGTCAGCAGACAAAGAAAGACAATGTGGGCTTCTTAATTTGTGTAGGATGAAGAATGAAGCATCTTACTCGATGGGTAATTTTGAATTAGAAAGCAGATCTAGAAATCACTATGTGGGAAAGACAACATCTTCCAACCTGTACTAAATATTTGAAATCCCTTTTATTGTAACCCCTAAATAGTCCCACCTGATTTGGAGGACATAGCATGAGTGCTTTTGCTGGCTTGTTTTTATTTGTTTCTTGAAACTGTTCAGGGAGACCCTTTAGCTTTATAGCCTTGACATGTGGCTGTATTTGGGGGGCCCTGGAAAATAAAATTTAGTACAAAAGACCTATTTTTATTTAAGAAAAGAGAATCATCAGAGATTTTTCCCTTGAAGTGGAGTTTGTAACAGATGTAGATAAGAACTCTGAGAGTGAAGAGGAAGACGGAAGAGTCCCTTTTGAGAAAAAGAATGAGGAAAGAAGAGTTTCCAAATAAATATTTTTCATAGGGAAATGAAACAGAAAAGGTGGTCAATGACTTAGCAGGAGAAGAAAGCAAACTGTATATTTATGTGTATGTTTATATGTTTATGCATATTCTCCATCAGTCTATAAATAAGGATGTGTCAGGCATTTGTGTCCCAAGGAAATTAAACAACCTTAGCTTTATATATTGATATAAACTCCATACAAGTTAAATTCCTTAATGTGTTTTCTTAAGATAATAAGAAAGCAGGGTTTGTTTTTAAATAATACCTTGTGGGTATTTGTGATGTGAGGTAGAGTTCAGCTCTTTCATTGCCCTAGAAAAATTTACACTTTTCTGTCTGACTTATTTTAATAGCAAGTATATTTCAGTATGGGTTCCCTGGTGGCTTAGAGGATAAAGCGTCTGCCTGCAATGCAGGAAACTCGGGTTCCATCCCTGGGTTGGGAAAATCCCCTGGAGAAGGAAATGGCAGCCCACTCCAGTATTCGCATATTTCATTGTAGTTTCAGTGTACGTTTTTTTTTAATCATTCCTACCAACCAAATCATGTTTTCAGTGCATTCTAATACAGTATTGATTGGAGGGAGGGCTGAGTTTTATTTGGTTTCTCCTCAGTGATAGTACTTTAATGAGATACGATTAGATGAACTGTGAATAGATTTCCCCGAAGCTTCCAACTTTTATGCCTTCTTTGCCTCCTCTGAGAGGGAGGGGAGGGAAGGACTGAAGTATTTGGTTGTTTGGTCATGTTTTGGGTCTGTATCATGTTAGACTCAAAATTTCCAAGAGCACTAAGGCTGCAAGTGAGAAAGCTATGGTTCAGAGTGAAAAGATTAAGTGCTTGTTTGGAGGGAAAATTGCATGGATGAATACTGGCTTTTTATCATATCTCATCAAGTCCACATGTTGCTGAAAAGCACTTTCAAAGTAAGAAGACTGTGCCCTTTCAAAATGCTAAGGGGTTAAGGTTCGTAAATAAGCATAAGGTATGAAATGAATGTGTATGCATGTATTAACATAAGTTCCATGCAAGGCATTATTTTCACAAATTAAGCTACTTTCTTCAGAAATGGACTCTGTTAGAACTTGGTTAAGATTGCCTTGAGGTTTCAATGACAGGTTAAAATTATGTAATAGCAGTATAGGGCCTGAAGTCATGTGTTGCAATCTTTGATTGCCTAAATTGTGCTCCAAAGAGAAACAAGACTTTAAGATGTAGCAGCAGATTGCCATGAAGGGAGTCTGCCATTCATCCCTTCCTTTACCCAGCATTTACTGAGCATTTACTGTGTGTTGTGCTTTGTGGCTCAGAGGTTAAAGCGTCTGCTTCCAATGTGGGAGAGCCGGGTTCGATCCCTGGGTCAGGGAAGATCCCCTGGAGAAGGAAATGGCAATCTACTCCAGTATTCTTGCCTGGAGAATCCCGTGGACAGAGAAGCCTAGTAGGTTACAGTCCACGGGGTCGCAAACAGTCGGACACGACTGAGTGACTTCACCAGACCAGTGCTTTGTATTGGGGATGCAGAAGTATAGTAGACACACCTAGACTCTTCTGTTAAAGGAACTCAGATCCTCATGGGGGACACAGACAAACACAGGCAGTTATTATGCAGTCCGAGAAGTTCTGTGATGAGGGACAGACAAGGCACTGTGAGATGATGCAGGAGGGCTCATGAAGGAGGAGATGGCTAAACTGGGACCTGATGGATGAGGAGGAGGAAGGTGAAGGGAAGAGGGATGAAGTGCTCCAGGGAGGGATGATGGTATGCGTCAGAAGATAAATGGGTTAGTCCTACCTGACTTAGTTTGTTGACTTCAGAAAAAAGTCCATCTTGGAGATTTACTTTCCTTATCTTCCTGTGGGTACTGGTGGGGGTTGGGGGGGAAGGTGGTAGTGACAATGGTTCTGGCAAAGATGGTGGCCCTGATTGGTAGGGGGAGGAAAAAGAAGGTGAACAATAGCCATTCACATTTCCTGAGCACTTAATAGGCACCATGTTTAAGCATACTAAAGAATTTCTAAACATTAGTTACCAACTTGAGTTTTATAATCTCTAGATAAAGTAGGCATCCTTATTATCTCTGTTTTACAGGTGAGAAAAGTGAAGTGTAGAAAGGCTATGTGACTTGCTTAAGGTCATCTTGCTAGTAAGTGGAAAAGCCAGGATTTGAAAACAGAAGTTGACTCTAGAGTCTGCGTTTTCTACTATTACTATGCTGTTCATAATCTAACTTTTTGACAGGAATGATATAGAAATGAGTGGGGCAGTTTATTTGAGAGAGATTTTTAAACAACAGGGAACTGTGTGCTGTCATTGTCCATGTTGAGCTAAGCATGAGTCCTGAGCTTGGTAGCTAACCTAGAATAAAAAGTAAAAATGGTTTTAGCCATATGTGGGCTTCCGTTATTTGTCTTGTTAGCAGCCCCTTTTAATCCCATGGATTCAGCACATTAGTAGTCAAAAGTGGCATTCCCTAGGGGATATTTTTTGAAGCAACTGAACATTAGATGAGCTGGACCATGGATTTGCTCCCAGATGACAATTGTTATATTAGAAAGTCCTCAAACATTTCTGAGATCGTTAATTTCTGTTAATCACTCCATGTGCCTCTATGACTGCTTGGCACGAAGTGAAATGGAGGCTTGGCAGTTTTCCAGTTCTTTTCAAGGTCTTGGCTTCTCATAGGGATAATTCAGAGCCCCAAATGCATTCTAAAAAAAAAATAAATCTGGACTACCTGGATGACATACATATGTGTGTGTGTGTGCGTGTGTGTGTGTGTGTGTATACATATATATTTAAAGTCACTTGGTCGTGTCTGACTCTTTGAGACCCCATGGACTACACAATCCATGGAATTCTCCAGGCCAGAATACTAGAATACTGGGGTGGGTAGCCTTTCCCTTCTGCAGAGAATCTTCACAACCCAGGGATTGAACCTAGGTCTCCCACATTGTAGACAGATTCTTTACCAGCTGAGTCACCAGGGAAACCCATATATATATATATGAGAATATGTGTGTATAAATATATACATATACACACATATTCTCATGTACATATAAGAATATATATATATTCTCAACCTTGCCTCTACTTTTTTGCCAGATAAACTCTCTTCCTGTCACTGCAGTGTCTGACAACCTTATCTGCACTCGGATCAGCCATTGTGTTGTTGTGAACTTAGGACTGTCTGCACTAGTGACACACAACCAGGCCCGTGTTGCTGGCCAATGCATTAGCCACCATTGGGAATAATTGAGGAAGTTCAGAGAGAGGCAGTTGTAAGCTCTTTGGGCACAGAGAGCATGCCTCCACTCTAAAGGGAATGGCTCGTTGTAATCTACACTAGGGAGATCTGCAGTGAACTAAAATAATGAATTCTTCTGCATCATAGTTGAATTCCAGAGGCTAATTGTTAGTTTAGGTCCTGCTTGAGGCCCCAATAGTAGGGGGGGTGGGGTTCCTTTTGGAAGCTTGATTGAGCTAATGTGAAAGGTGAGGCTATAATTCAGATATACTAGTGAAATGTAAACAGTTTCATGTATTAATGGTTACTAATGACCTGTAATCAAACTATGATTTGTTAGGTTAAAGACAAAGATACAATTACTTTATTTGTTCAGGGGTGTAAATGGAAGAATTTGTCAATCTGCTGATTGTTCTTCTCTGTTGGAAACGTTGGACAGGAGCTTAGTCTGGAGCTGTGGGACCTTGGGATGCCACTCTCTGTCACTGAGATTCTCCCAGCTCCAGCCCCTCTTAGATCTAATCTTTGTCGAATGGGATGAAGAGAGTACTCTTCTGGTGCCCTCTCTTTGTGACTTTTCCTCTTGCTAAGCAAGCCCCTGCAGTAGTAATTTTCCTTTTTTCCTCTGCTCTGGTCCCAGGCTTCTACTAGCTGATTTTCTCAAAGTAGTACTATTTGTTCAAACATGTAAATAAATACTGAGAGCCAGTTATGTTCCAAACACTGCCCTAAGCCTTAAGGTTTGTAATGATTTTCAAGAGAGTCTTGTCTCAACCTTTGCAAAATTTACAATCTCTCTGTACGTATCTTTAAAATTTTCTGTGACAGTAACTACTCCTTGCAGTGCTTATCACCAAAACCCCTCAGTGAAAACTCTCCTGGTATGAAACAGATGTTCTGTTGAGATAGGCATCTTTGAGAACAAGGCACTTTGATCTTTTGGGGGTATATCAAAATTGGCACTAGAGATTTTGAGGGATTAGAATGACTCCTTAGAAAAGATAGACCTGGTATCTTCCCTAGTCTTTTATTTAACCCAAGGAAGTACATACATATAAATCCTGATGGGAGACCATGACATTAAAATGTAAAATCCTTTCATCCTTAATCAAGTAAAAACACTGTGTTCCACTTGACATGCAGCCACAGAGCAATAATGATGCAGGTTATCCTGGCAAGGCACTGGATCACTTGAGAGCATGCTGAGACAGTGGGAGTGATCACATGCCCATAGCACATGACTTCTTTTTTTTTTTTTTAAGATATATTTTATTTTATTTTGGGCTGTACATTTATTTTTTTTATTTTTTTTGTATTTATTTATTTTTTTACATGCACTCCCAGACATGAACCCCCCTCCCACCTCCCACCCCACATCATCCCTCCAGATCACCCCCATACACCAGCCCCAAGCATCCTACATCCTGCATTAAACATAGACTGGCAATTAATTTCTTACATGATAGTATACATATTTCAATGCTATTCTCCCAAATCATCCCACCCTCTCCCTCTCCCTCTCATGCTCAGTAAATATTTGTTGAATAAAATCCAGGCACAATGATGAGAGGTTGCAAGTTAGTAGTAGCATTTGTGATTTTGTGAAATAAACCAAAAGTACTTGATAACAGTGATCTTAACAATTAGTACTAGTAAAGCATTAGGACGCCATAGCTGACCTCTTTGGCATAAGATCATTTTTCACACCCCCTTTATGTTCACTTCCACATAATACTTATTTCAGTGTACTAATGACATATTCGATAAAAGGAATTTCCTATATCTTTGGCCTAGCAGTGACATTTCTTACACTCATCACAAGGGTGGCCAGCCACATTTCTGATGTGAAATGACACATCCTTCAGAATCCAAAGAGGAGTTTTAATGTTCAGGAAAGTCTTGGCAAAGATAAGTGGATTGTGTGGTCATTTTTTCCTTAATTTATTCGGTAGATGTTTTGGGAGGCACTTATTGTATGCCTGGCATGGGGTTAGGTGCCAGGAATGTGGAGTAACAAGGCCATCTGATGAAATACATTAACAACAGACTAACAAAGATAAATGTACAACTGTGACAAGCACTGCAGAGGAAGAGTTTGTGGTGCTATGAGAGTGATCTGGACAGGGTAGGCATCGCAGGTGAAGAGGTGAATGGGCTAGATCCCGAAGCCTTAGTAGGAGTTAGCTGCATTGAAGAGCAGAGGCAAAGATGTATTAACATGTGCAGTAGTAGCAGAAAAAGAACATGCATTCAGAGAAGTAAAAGGGGACCCCTGTGGCAAGGTGGGCATTGGACGGGAGCCTGATCTTGCAGGAGGGCCTTGAGGGCATATGATGCCGTTGTTGTTTTTTATCCCAGGAGTCAAGCAGAATGTTAAAATGTAGGGAAGGTGGGGAGCTGTGACCAAATTTGTTTTTCAAAAAGATCATTCTGGCTGCATTGTAAGGGACAGAATGGGAACGATCTGGAAATAGACAAGTGATTTTGTCACATGAAACTGACACAGAATCTACATAATGTATCCCATGTAAGGCAGTCCCCAATATAAAGCAAGTACCCTTCCAAGAGACTGCAGATGAGCTCCTCCAAGGTATAATATAGACCTCTTCCAGTCTTCTCTGTGTCAGTGCACACGCTCACCCAGATATAAATTAGCATCATGGATGGAGAGTGTCTCATTAGCACCCCGTTTCCCATTCCGCTGATGTATCACTTGAGCGTCTTTCCTTTGTACTTTCTCCTTCACCTTCAAAGGCTGTTCTCAGGTCTTATTTTCCTTCCCAGAAATGTGAGATTGGTTTTATGCTGTTGCTATTAGAGTCATCCCCCACTTAGGGTCTAATCTATTGGGGCTTTGTGCCTGTTTGTCAGGAACTTTGAGCGTATATTAAGACATAATACAGGGTGGAAGCTCTATTTTGACAATGATTATGCCTATTATCTCTTTTAATATATGTAAATTGCTGTGGAGAAACAAACCATTTCATGCCACTTGAATCCTTTTCAGGGAAGTCTGAATCCTTTTTGTGTAGCTTAGATGTATTACTATCATTTTCCCTTCACGGAGTTGAATAAACACACTTAAGTCAGACTTTGTTAGTGTACCCTCTTGTACTGTTGCCCTAATAAATTGTTGTGAGTTTAGTCTTTGAAATCCATATTTGGTGACATTTGCAAATTCCTCTGTAGTTCCTTCCAGAACTGAAATTATTGGGTCAACTCAGCAGTCAGTCAAGATGTGTGTTATAGGTACCAACTGTATTTGGGATACAGATGTGAGTAAAGAATAATACTACCTTTAAGAGGCTTGTAGTCATTGCCCATTGTTGTCATGGAATTTATAGAAAAGCAAGGGCAGAGGGTTAGAATGATGCATGTGGTGATGAATTAGAGTTGGAGACATCAGAAAGAACTCCTATTAAACTTTATATAGATACATGTGGGGGCTTCCTGGGTAACTCAACTGGTAAAGAATCTGCCTGCAATGCAGGAGACCCTGGTTCGATTCCTGGGTTGGGAGATTCCCCTGGAGAAGGGATAGGCTACCCACTCTAGTATTCTTGGGCTTCCCTGGTGGCTCAGATGGTAAACAATCTGCCTGCAATGTGGGAGATGTGGATTTGATCCCTGGGTTGAGAAGATCCCCTGGAGGAGGGCATGGCAACCCACTCCAGTATTCTTGCCTGGAGAATCCCATGGACAGAGGAGCCTAGTGGGCTACAGCCCAAGGGGTCGCAAAGAGTCGGACATGACAAAGCACAGGGGAGCACAGATACACATGATTGCATAAGGAAATAGTTATAATTATGTGAACATATATGGATTTGCATACCTACCTATATTTCTTTCTGTGTCAATGGGGAGAGCCTAAAAGAAATGACACCCTTGTAGCAAGAGTTACAGCTGGCACCCAGATCTTGACTTCTGAAACCATTCTTCAATTAAAGGAACAGGAATCCTTGGAGAAATATCTGACTTGGGGACTGGAAAAGGAAATAGACGAGATGTCAGAGTCTCTTAGTGCCAAGATGGAAGGAAGTGCTCAAAAAAGAAAAAAGAAAAAAAAAAAAAACTACATTGATGAGACTATGTCAACAGGAGCCAACTGGGGGAGTTTGCAGTGGCTCAAATGGAATAATTATAGAAAAAATAAAGTAGTATTGGACTATATTGCAAAGTATAAGATAAATGTCCATGAATCCATACTGATATAAAGAAAGAATTAAATACATGACCAAAGGGAGGAGAAGAGAAAAGTCTCCTCTGCAGAATGCCAAATAAATTATATAGATGGCTCAGACTCAAGGGCATAATTCCCCATTTCTTAAGTGTGGACCGCATATAGTCTTCTCTTTACAGAGTGAAGTTTAGGAAGGTGGGGAATGAGGACAGGAAGCTAACTTTACAGAGGAGAAATCTGACAGACTTTACTTCAGCTAGTGATCAAAGTCCACTGAAACAGTCATAAACTATGTTAATAGGATGTGATGAAAATGGCACTTAACTTCTGTGATCGTCTGTCAGAAGAAAAACATGAGACAAATTCCAGTAGAGGGGCAATATACAGTATCCCCGATCATATTCCTCAAAACCAAAGGTCACCAAACGCAAGGAAAGTCTGAGAAACTGTCACAAAAAGAGCCGAAGAAATCGTGACAACTAAATGTAATAGTATCCTAGAAGGGATCCTAAAGCAGAAAAAGAACATTAGGTAAAAACTGAGAAAATAGGAATTAAGCTATGGACTTGAGTTAATAGTAATATATCCATACTGGTGTATTAATTATAACAAGTGTCCTATACTAACATAAGATGTTCATAATAGGGAAAATTCTGCAAGAGGTATATGGGAATTCTCTGTGCTATTTGTTTAATTTTTCTGTCAATCTAAGACTTTTTAAAAATTAAAGAAAAAGAACCTTATAGTTTAGTGAGGGAATCCAGTAAGCTGGCGGGCAGTCGTAATGCGGTATGATGAAGGAGGACGTATAGAGTGATGGGGAGAAACAGTGGGGCATCTCACTGGTCCTTCAGATCCTGACTTGACCACTTGAGGCAGTTTACTTGACTGCCTGATCTCATTTCCTCATCTCTAAAATGGTGATGTGGGGACTTCCCTGGTGGGCTAGTGGTTAAGACCCCACGCTTCCACAGCAGGGAGTGCAGGTTCAATCCCTGGTCATGGAACTAAGATCCCACATTCTGTGCTGCTTAGCCAAAAAAAGAAAGAAAGAAAGAACCCCACCACAACATTTGTAGCATGTAACAAATTTTAAATAAATAAACAAAATGATGATAAAACCTTCCATGAATCAATAATAGACTTCAAAGTCAAACTACAGGAGCTCAAACTCCCAGCTGTAGAGCTAGATGATTTACTAAATCTATATGGACTTTAGTTCCTTATTAGTCAGTAGGATAATAACAGTCCCTACCTCAGAGAATTGTCCTGAGGTCTGGGATAATACCTGTGAAATACCTAGAACCAGTTTTGGCATGCTATACTAAATAAATACAGGCTTCTTTGCCTGCTGTCAACTCAAGGGTTTATGGTGGAGACTCAGTAGAGTGATCATGGAGAGCACCTCGCACATGCCTGCCATGTCATGAGCCCTCTAGTGGTGGTGGCAGTGATGAGGGTGGTGATGGCGAGGGTGGGGGTGGGAAGGAAAAGTTCCTGGGGGCCAAGAGAATGCCCTTGCCTTGAATCCNAAAAAAAAAAAAACTACATTGATGAGACTATGTCAACAGGAGCCAACTGGGGGAGTTTGCAGTGGCTCAAATGGAATAATTATAGAAAAAATAAAGTAGTATTGGACTATATTGCAAAGTATAAGATAAATGTCCATGAATCCATACTGATATAAAGAAAGAATTAAATACATGACCAAAGGGAGGAGAAGAGAAAAGTCTCCTCTGCAGAATGCCAAATAAATTATATAGATGGCTCAGACTCAAGGGCATAATTCCCCATTTCTTAAGTGTGGACCGCATATAGTCTTCTCTTTACAGAGTGAAGTTTAGGAAGGTGGGGAATGAGGACAGGAAGCTAACTTTACAGAGGAGAAATCTGACAGACTTTACTTCAGCTAGTGATCAAAGTCCACTGAAACAGTCATAAACTATGTTAATAGGATGTGATGAAAATGGCACTTAACTTCTGTGATCGTCTGTCAGAAGAAAAACATGAGACAAATTCCAGTAGAGGGGCAATATACAGTATCCCCGATCATATTCCTCAAAACCAAAGGTCACCAAACGCAAGGAAAGTCTGAGAAACTGTCACAAAAAGAGCCGAAGAAATCGTGACAACTAAATGTAATAGTATCCTAGAAGGGATCCTAAAGCAGAAAAAGAACATTAGGTAAAAACTGAGAAAATAGGAATTAAGCTATGGACTTGAGTTAATAGTAATATATCCATACTGGTGTATTAATTATAACAAGTGTCCTATACTAACATAAGATGTTCATAATAGGGAAAATTCTGCAAGAGGTATATGGGAATTCTCTGTGCTATTTGTTTAATTTTTCTGTCAATCTAAGACTTTTTAAAAATTAAAGAAAAAGAACCTTATAGTTTAGTGAGGGAATCCAGTAAGCTGGCGGGCAGTCGTAATGCGGTATGATGAAGGAGGACGTATAGAGTGATGGGGAGAAACAGTGGGGCATCTCACTGGTCCTTCAGATCCTGACTTGACCACTTGAGGCAGTTTACTTGACTGCCTGATCTCATTTCCTCATCTCTAAAATGGTGATGTGGGGACTTCCCTGGTGGGCTAGTGGTTAAGACCCCACGCTTCCACAGCAGGGAGTGCAGGTTCAATCCCTGGTCATGGAACTAAGATCCCACATTCTGTGCTGCTTAGCCAAAAAAAGAAAGAAAGAAAGAACCCCACCACAACATTTGTAGCATGTAACAAATTTTAAATAAATAAACAAAATGATGATAAAACCTTCCATGAATCAATAATAGACTTCAAAGTCAAACTACAGGAGCTCAAACTCCCAGCTGTAGAGCTAGATGATTTACTAAATCTATATGGACTTTAGTTCCTTATTAGTCAGTAGGATAATAACAGTCCCTACCTCAGAGAATTGTCCTGAGGTCTGGGATAATACCTGTGAAATACCTAGAACCAGTTTTGGCATGCTATACTAAATAAATACAGGCTTCTTTGCCTGCTGTCAACTCAAGGGTTTATGGTGGAGACTCAGTAGAGTGATCATGGAGAGCACCTCGCACATGCCTGCCATGTCATGAGCCCTCTAGTGGTGGTGGCGGTGATGAGGGTGGTGATGGCGAGGGTGGGGGTGGGAAGGAAAAGTTCCTGGGGGCCAAGAGAATGCCCTTGCCTTGAATCCTGCACACCAGACATAGTGGTTTTCCTTGACTCTAAACTGAGAACAGGATAGAAGTTGAACTGACATAAAGAAGATGATGGATATGGGCTACAACAGAAAGAGCAAAGTCCAAAAGCCAAAGGAAGCATGGCGCCTTTAGAGAACTTGACAGGGTGGAAAATGGCTGGAGTGTGGACGCTTTCGGAGGGAGAAAGAGGAGAGGTAAAGTGCAGCTAGCGTTATGTCAGGAACTGAAGGCTAGGTTAAGGACTTAGGACCCATTTATCCTTGGGCTTCCCTGGTGGCTCAGAGGTCAAAGCGTCTGCCTGCAATGTGGGAGACCTGGGTTCGATCCCTGGGTTGGGAAGATCCCCTGGAGAAGAAAATGGCAACCCACTCCAGTACCTGGAGAATCCCATGGACGGAAGATCCTGGTGGGCTACAGTCCACGGGGTCGCAAAGAGCCACAGGGTCGCAAAGAGTCGGACATGACTGAGCGACTTCACTCACTCATTCATCCTTGGATCCACATAAAATATGTACTCTTAGGCTCACTCTGGCTATTGTTGGTAAAAAGATAGGTTGGAGGTAGATCATTTGGGAAGCTATTTCAGTTCTACAAGTGAGATATCATGATAGGGACTCTGGAAATAGAGTTTAAAGAATTTGAAGTCCAACAAGAGAAGATCCTGCCAACAGTTTGTTAGTGTGTGGGAAGGAGGAACAAAGATCCAAGGAGACCAGAGAGGAAGACAGTTTTATTTGCCGGACATTTTGGAATATTTTAATATACTTTTGAAATTATTATCTCATGGTCATAGTTCTGTAAAATATATGAAGTGAGCAGAACCACTTCCAAATCAGGAGAATGCAGAGGCTTTGAGAAAGTAAGAATCACATGGTTAGTTGTAGCCAAAAAGGACAATGAGATTATATCTTTTAATTTGTACCTTTTTTCTCTCTTGTGAGAGAACACCAATGACTTTTCTGGTCTTATAGTCCATTACAAAGCCCCCTGCCCTCTCCCCTACTCCCCCCACCACTTTAAGGAATGGACAGAGTAGAATCTGAGCTCCATGGGACCACATTTCCCTTGGGACTATTTAAAACCTAATCTCCTGTACTCCAATACTGCTGAGGGCAGGGGGACAGTTTCTCAATCTCTCTTATGATAAAGTAGTTTATTTGCAAGCCCCACAATAACTAGATTTATGTACTTTGTCAAGAATAATGTTCAGTACACTACCAAGTGTCATTGAATAGCTAATAAAAATAATGGAATCAAGACCCAACTTGGTCATTATTCATAGCTGACACCTGGATAATTTTTAAGCATCTGGACAAAAAAGTCTGCATTTAAAATTTATTTTAACTGAATTTGCCAATTGAAAGTCTAGGAGCCAGACTTTCTAATAGTCAGTACTTGGTTGTAGGACAATTGGGAAATGCAAACAGTGCATTTAACCTGGGTTTTTCTTTTCCTTTTGGGAGGGAGAAGGAAGCAGAGTCAGTTGGAAAGAATAGCTCTTTTAAAAATGCTACAATGATACTTTAACCATGTGTCTTTTACCCAGGCGTAGTTAATGCTACCTTTTGGATGAGATGGACCCCAAGTAGAATTGGTACTAGTGAATAATTAAAGAGCAGAGAGAGAACTACAGATATTCTGTAATTCTGTAATTACTGCCTCTAACTTCTGCTTTGAGTTTTGATGCATTTGATTTTTATGTTATAGGGAGAATAGAAGACCTTGAAAAAAATCCTCTCATCTTTAAAAATCTCAGCTCAAATTCTGTATTTCCCCCAAAGTCTCCTGGACTGTGTCATTTCTTCTGAACCCCAGTATCAGGGATTCTAATTTGTAGTGCTTATAAAATAGCATATTGGCCACTATTATTTAATGCATGTCTGCCTTGTTTCTATTTCTGGTTGTAGCCTCCTTGAGGGTAGACTTTATATCTTTCCCTCTAGAGGGAAAGATACATCAGGTCAGGGACACATCTGGTTCTTGTATGACTTTAATTTCATCACAGTGTCTCACATGTTATAGACAATGAATGAATAATTTTGAATGAGCAGTTCTAATATTTCAGCATCATTTGTAGCTCTGATTTTTATCTCCATATACCATACTGGTGATTGAAAACGCAATTTGTTTTTTATTTTTATTTTTAATTAGAGGAAAATTACAGTATTGTGATGCTTTTCCCCGTACATCAACATGAGTCAGCCATAAGTTTGTCCTTTTCCCCATCCCACCCCTCTAGGTTGTCACAGAACACTGGCTTTGGGTTTCCTGAGTCACACGGAAGACTCCCACTGGCTATCTATTTTACGTATGGTAATATATATGTTCCAGTGCGATTGCATAAAACCAAGTTGCAGTCAAAGTAGGACTATTGGAAGTGATAGAATCTGAGACTGACCTTTGAACTCTGGCTGTCGTGGACCTGCCAAAAAACATGGGGTGTTTGCGGACTGTCTAGGTTTTATGAAACTCTCTGTTGGTTTTATTTTTAGTTAAATCCTTGAACCGTACTTTTAAACCTCCAGTTGACTGAATGAGAGATTACTTTGGTTATTCTAAACACAGAAAAACTAAGATTTGTCACTTTATCTAAGCACTGGTCTGTGTAATGTTACATATGTTATCTCATGTAATTGTCAAAAGAACCCTACGAAGAGGCATGTATTTTCTTCTATTAGTTGTAAAAAGAGTTTCAGAGAGGTAACTAATTTACTTGGACTTTAAGTTCTGTGAGAGCCAAGTATCTGATACAGAGGAATCATTCAGCTGAATGTTTGTTGAATTAATTTATTCAAAAGTCCTTGATGGGGCAACAGTGGACCAAGCCTGAATTTGAACCCAAAGCAATTGGTCCTTAAAGCCCATCCTCTTTCCACTACTGTTTCTCCTCTAAGGAAAATCTCTTGTAGAGAAAACACAGAACCAACAATATTAGCTTTTCATTTTTGCTCTCAGCTTTTTCTGCTCAAGCTACATAAAACTTGAGTTTTCAACATTTGGCCCCAAATATCGTTTTCCTCTGTGCTGTTTGCCCAGAGATGATGCTAAAGATAAACTTGACTTCCTGGCAACAACTCAGCCAGGAACTGAGAACTGTTAGAACAAACTCTTCCTGATACCCTAAGGGAACAAAAATAAACATTTGGAAAAAATAAAGTTGCCATAATGGTAACACTCCTTGCATTTTAGTTTCTGTCTCCTCCTCCCTACCCCCAGGGTAGGGTGGGTTAGTCGCCATCCAGACACAGCCCAAAAAGCAGCAAATTAGGACTGAATCTTGTTTTATTGTTCTGCTTTGCAATTTTATTTTTAACAGAATTCTGGCTCTCCAAGACACTGATGACTACTCCATGTGGTCAGCAGATTTAAAAGTCTTTTCCTAAGCTATAGTTTAAAAAAAATAAATAAATAAAAGGAGATAGTAAGTTTTTTTTTTTAATTGGGGTATAATTGATTTACAGTGTGTTAGTTTCAGGTGTACATCAAAGTGAATGCTTTGTGTGTGTGAAACTGTTAGTTGCTCAGTTGTTTCCAACTCTTTGTGACCCCATAGACTGTATGCCCACCAGGCTCCTCCATTCATGGGATTTCCCAGGCAAGAATACTGGAGTGGGTTGCCATTTCTTCCTCCAGGGGACCTTCCCAACCCAGGGATCAAACCCACATGTCTTCTGTCTCCTGCACTGGCAGGCGCGTTCTTTACTGCTAATGCCACCTGGGAAGCCAGTATTAGTCATCTGTTCCAGTCTATCCCTCCCCTGCTTCTCCCGTGATAACCGTGTTTGTCTTCTACCTCTGTAAGTCTATTTCTGTTTTGTAAATCAGTTCGTTTGTTTAGATTCCACATATAAGCAATATCATATGGCATTTGTCTTTTTCTGTCTGACTAACTTCACCCAGTCGGAGAAGGCAACGGCACCCCACTCCAGTACTCTTGCCTGGAAAATCCCATGGACGGAGGAGCCTGGTGGGCTGCAGTCCATGGGGTCGCTAAGAGTCAGACATGACCAAGCGACTTCACTTACAATTTTTACTTTCATGCATTGGAGAAGGAAATGGCAACCCACTCCAGTGTTCTTGCCTTAAGAATCTCAGGGACGGAGGAGCCTGGTGGGCTGCCGTCTATGGAGTCGCACAGAGTCGGACATGACTGAAGCGACTTAGCAGCAGCAACAACTTCACCCAGTATGCCAGTCTCTGTGTCCATCCATATTGCTGTAAATGGCATTCTTTCTTTCTTTTTTATACCTGAGTAATATTCCATTGTGTACATGTACCACATATTCTCTACGCCTCTGTTGATGGACATTTAAATGGCTTCCAAGTCTTGGCTATTGTAAATAGTGTTACAATGAACATTGGGAGGCATGTATCTTTTTGAATTATGGTTTTCTGTAGATATATGCCCAGGACTGAGATTGTTGGATCAATTGGTAGTTATATATTTAGTTTTGTAAGAAATCTCCATTCTTCGTAATGGTTGTACCAGCTTACAATTCCTAACTGTATAGGAAGGTTCCCTTTTCTCCACACTCTCTCTAGCAGTTATTGTTTGTAGATTTTTTTGAAGATGGCTTTTCTAACTGATAGGAGGTGTGATACCTCACTGTAGTTTTGACTTGCTTGATATTAAGTTATTTTTCAGTTTACTCTCATTTAAATATTTGTTTGCGCTAGGTCTCACTTGTGGCACACAGCCGCAACTTCAGTTGCAGCATTTGGGGTCCAGTTCCCTGACCAAGGATTGAACCCAGGCCCTCTGTGTTGGGAGCATGGAGTCCTAGACACTGGACCACCTGGGAAGCCCCGATATTAAGTTTTATAGGGGCAAGTTCTAATTCTTACACTTACCTCCCAGCTGATACAAATACATGCTTTTTAACTTTTAAGAAAGTACATCTGCATTTTAGGACTCAATCTGAATCTGTGCTTCTTTTAATTCAAGTGCTACGTAAATAATGTTCGCCACCCCTACCAGCATCAAAAACATGAGGCAAGTGATAACCTGACCGAAGAAGAGTTTTGTGTAGAGCGCAGCGAGAGCTAGCTCCTAACTAATTAGAAGTGATACGGAGGGAGACTGGAGGTCTCTGTGTGGAACAGTCTGCTGGTACTCAACCCATCAAGGAGTGGAAGAGACAGCTGGGGACATGGTCTTTTTACAGGGAGGATATTGTTCAGTTGCTAAGTCATGTCTGACCATTAGCAACGCCGTGGACTGCAGCATGCCAGGCTTCCCTGTCCTTCACCATTTCCCTGAGTTTGCTCAAACTCATGTCCATTGAGTCAGTGATGCCATCCAACCATCTCATCCTCTGTCACCCTCTTCTCCTCTTGGGAGGATAGAGATCCCCTTTAAAGAGGTGATAAGAGGGCAGACTGAGGAAGATTGAGTTAACCTCTTTTGCCTCTTCTAACCAGGATTTCTTTAATTCTCACTCCCCAAAATGCCCTTTGCCCTTGGAAGCTGGGAATTTGTTTTCATTGATTATTTCAAGGAAATCTTATCAGGAGAGACAGTGAGGAGGATAGAGATCCCCTTTAAAGAGGTGATAAGAGGGCAGACTGAGGAAGATTGAGTTAACCTCTTTTGCCTCTTCTAACCAGGATTTCTTTAATTCTCACTCCCCAAAATGCCCTTTGCCCTTGGAAGCTGGGAATTTGTTTTCATTGATTATTTCAAGGAAATCTTATCAGGAGAGACAGTGGTGGTCCAAAGTATAGTATGTAAGGATTTGTTTAAGATTTGTTAAATAAGCTAATATATGTTAGCCACAAACGTGTTAATATAACACATGCACAAACACACATGCAAACTATAGGGATGGGGTAAAGGGCAAATGCTTTGCATATCTTGGGTCCTGTACCCACCCTCACTTTAAGCTGTAATCTACCCCCATCTTCCTGCCTGTATCTTCTCTCTCCTGTTCCATCTGCCCATTCCTCTCTCCCTCCCTTCTTCCTAGCTCTGTGATCTTGGAAAATCATTTAACTACTCTGTGCTTTAGCTTCCTCTCCTATAAAATGGATATATATGTGGCTTCTTGCAAATTCATTGTGTTAGAGAAAATTAATGCAAAATACCAACACAGGCTCTGGCAAGTGGGAGATAGCAGTTTTTATTTTTCTTTCATACATTTTATTCTGCAGGTAAAGACTTTAACACCAGAATGAATATATGCTAGGCTCACTTTTAGGGATACAAAGATAGAACCACCAAGGGCTCATAAAATACTGAGAAAGACATTCTTTTACTACAGGTTGGAACTAGGGAGAAAACTTAGCCCAGAACTCAGTTCAAATACCCAGATTCCTCATGAGTCAACATCTGTGATTCCTCTATTCTGGAGACAGTTCCCTGTTTTTGAATTTCCTAGAGGTATGCTATCCAAAAAGGTCACCACCCATGTGGCTACTGTGTACTAGAAATGTAGTTATTTCATATGAGATGTGCTCTAAGTGTCAAGGGCTTCCCTTGTGGCTCAGCTGGTAAAAAATCCCCCTGCAATGGTGGGCGACGTGGGTTTGATCCCTGGGTTGGGAAGATCCCCTGGAGAAGGGAAAGGCTACTGACTCCAGTATGCTGGCCTGGAGAATTCCATGGACTCGCAGAGAATCAGACACGATTGAGCAACTTTCACTTTCACTTTCTAAGTGTCAAGTACACATAAGACATCAAAGGCTTAGTTCAGTATATAACATTAATAACATTTTAACATTCAGTTCAGTTCTGTCACTCAGTTGTGTCCAACTCTGCGACCCCACGAATTGCAGCATGCCAGGCCTCCTTGTCCATCACCAACTCCCAGAGTTCACTTAGACTCATGTCCATCAAGTTGGTGATGCCATCCAGCCATCTCATCCTCTGTTGTCCCCTTCTCCTCCTGCCCCCAATTCATCCCAGCATCAGGGTCTTTTCCAATGAGTCAACTCTTCGCATGAGGTGGCCTAAGTACTGGAGTTTCAGCTTCAGCATCAGTCCTTTCAATGAACACCTAGGACTGATCTCCTTTAGGTTGGACTGGTTGGATCTCCTTGCAGTCCAAGGGACTCTCAAGAGTCTTCTCCAATACCACAGTTCAAAAGCATCAATTCTTCGGTGCTCAGCTTTCTTCACAGTCCAACTGTCATATCCATACATGACCACTTGGTTGCATGTAAAAATTATAATTTTAATATATTGGTTAAATAAATATAAATTATAAAATTAAAGATAATATTCTTTGGGTTTTTTTTTTAGTATACTTACTAGAAATTTGAAACCACATATGTGGCTCATGTTTTATTTCTTTTGAACATGCTGTCCTAGTGCTTCACTGTGGCATTTCATGGTCACATGATTTTCTTCTCTCTTCTGCCATCTGACTGTCTAACATATTTGTCATATGAATTATTTTTGCTTCTAAATTATAAACTCCTCCAGGACACTACCATTATTATTGATACTGCCATTTGTTGTCATAGCGCCTAACATCAAGACTTCAACACATATTTGTTGATGGATGAATGGATGCATGGATGGATACATGGGCAGGAGCTATATTCTGAAGCCTGTGAGCTTCAGAGGAACATAGTAGACTCTTAATGTGCTCCATGTAGAAGACAAGTTCAGTGGCTGCAAATTGTCAAAAAGTCAGCTGATCTCACTAAGAGTGTTATACCAATTATTCAGTAAAGATCTGAGCACAAGGCTGATCAATATGTCCTCAGACTACCTCTGGGTTTGCAGCTAGCTCTGTGACCTTGAGCAATGACTTGTCGCTAGAAGGAATAGTTCTCAGAACTGCATAAGTGTTTGTGCTTTGCATATGACAGGTACGTGGCTGCCACTCATTTAGCAAACCGCAGAACCTATAAGACACCTTCTACCCTGAGAGGTCCAGAAGTAGAGAGAACAGCAGTAACTAAGGATTCATCTCAGGAAAGTAAACAAATAGCATTCCTCCAGGAGCTAAACAGAATCAGCTCAACTCTACAAAATATGACTGGAGTCCAGTTAGCTGGAATTTGGAGCAGAGTCGTCTCATTCTGACTCAGTACCTTAAGCCAAGGAAATCAGAAAATAAACACAATTCTTGCCATGGTTTCCAATACAATAATCTTGACAAAATACCCTTGTGTAGGAGACTGCCAGTGCATTGCTGTCATATGGCCATACAGGGGAGCTTCTTTTTTATGGTCTTAAAATTTTATTTTTTGAAATATAGTGGATTTACAATGCTGTGTTAATTTCTGCTGCGCAACAAAATGATTCAGTTGTACATCTTTTTCATGTTCTTTTCCATTATCACAGGATATTGAATATAGTTCCCTGTGCTATACAGTAGGACCTTATTTTTTTTTAATCTATTCTCTATATAATAGCTCACATCTGTTAATCCCAGACTCCCAGCCTATTCCTACCCTACCCCTTTCTCCTTGACAACCACAAAAATCTGTTCTCTCTGTCTGTGAGTCTGTGTTGTAAATAAGTTCCTTTGTGTCATATCGTACGGTGTTTGTCTTTCTTGTTCTGACCTCACTTAGTGCGATAATCTCTAGGTCCATTCATATTGCTGCACATTACATTATTGTGTTCTTTTTTAGGACTTAGTAATATTCCATTGCATATATGTACCTAGTCTTCTTTATCCATTCATCTGATGATGGGCATTTAAGTTGTTTCCATGTATTGCTGTTGTGAACACTGCTGCTGTGAACACAGGGGTGCATGTATCTTTTTGAATTAGTTTTCTCTGTTATATGCCCATGAGTGGGATTACTGGATCATATGGCAACTCTATTTTTAGTTTTTTGAGGAACTTCCATACTGTTTGGATTTTTTTTTTTTTATCACATTGTCGGAGACATTCCCCAGTGGAAAGCCTTAAGAAGTTTGTGGTGAACCACAGCCAAAATACACATTGTAAGATATTTCACAGGAGTTCGTACTCCAAGTGGTTGGGGGATGTGTGTGTGATGAGGGTGGGGAATGAGTTAGAATTTTTTTTCATGCATTTGAGAATTCATCAACTGGCATACCGACTACAGTATGTTTGTTGGCAGTTTAATGGGCAGAGAGTTTTGGGCAGAATCACTTGTAGACCTAATAGTGAATTTTCGGCTACAATTTGAAAACTAATAAGGATAATGAAAATAATAGTGCTGTTTATTATGTATTAGACATATTGTTGAGTATTAAATATGAATCAGTTCAGTCACTCAGTCGTGTCCAACTCTTTGCGACCCCATGAACTGCAGCGCACCAGGCCTCCCTGTCCATCACCAACTCCCGGAGTCCACCCATACCCATGTCCCTTGAGTCAGTGATGCCATCCAACCATCTTATCCTCTGTTGTCCCCTTCTCCTCCTGCCCTCAGTCCTTCCCAACACCAGGGTCTTTTCCAATGAGTCAGCTCTTCCCATCAGGTGGCCAAAGTATTGGAGTTTCAGCTTCAACATCAGTCCTTCCAGTGAATACCCAGGACTGATCTCCTTTAGGATGGACTGTTTGGATCTTCTTGCAGTCCAAGGGACTCTCAAGAGTCTTCTTCAACACCACACTTCAAAAACATCAATTCTTCGGCACTCAGCTTTCTTTATAGTCCAACTGTCACATCCATACATGACCACTGGAAAAACCATAGCCTTGACTAGATGGACCTTTGTTAACAAAGGAATGTTTCTGCTTTTTAATATGCTGTCTAGGTTGGTCATAACTTTCCTTCCAAGGAATAAGCGTCTTTTAATTTCATGGCTGGAATCACCATCTGCAGCGATTTTGGAGCCCAGAAAAATAAATATGAATGATTGCATTTATATATCAATTAGATTGGTGGTGTGATCATCACCTTATTAAACCAGGCTCAGGACGGTTTTGTATCTTAACCAAAAGTCACACGACTTACCACTGGTGGAGCTGGGACCCTAACCCAGATCCTTAGGCTGTAATGATCATGACATACAGGGTATCTTTGAAGAATTAGCAGCATCTGTTTTCCTTACAATAAAACAGTTTCTGGTTAACCTTAAGAGGAGGGGATATCCTTGTCACCCTTCAACACAAATGATGAATCTGCTACTAGTTATCTGTACCGTGCAGCCTCAGGTAGAGAGGAAGCAGGAAGCATAGTATGGTGGAAGATACCAGGAGGCTACCTCTGGGCCTGTTTAAAGACTGGAGACTGTGAAGGCTGGAATTCAGTGAGTTCTAAGGTTTTGTACAGCGTTCTAGTTCTCTACGTCTTGGAAACTTGAGGAAAAGGAGGGATGTGAAACCGTGGTCGTTCCACTCCACATTTACAATGGAGAGCCGACAAACCAAAGAGGAACATCTTTTCTAGCACTGAACCTCTGCCGTGAGGTTGCTGAAGTGGGCTTGGTGTTGAAATGGTGGACAAGAAGCTCTGAACAGTCTCTGCAATTTCTCTGTGACTTGGCCACATTTCACAATCTACAGTTTATTTCTTGAAGGAATATTTTAGTATTATTTTCTTCTCAAACATAATATATGAAAAAATCATATAATGCTAAATTGTGTTATTGTTAGCCATGAACATTTTTCCCCTAGACTGTAACTATAAATGGGTTAATAGGTCCTTAAAATATTTTGAGATCATCTTTTATTCTGATTTTTGAAATCCAGTTTTGGAACATAAAACAGAGCTTGACCTTCCTGAAAAATCATAAACCTTTATTATTTTTCATTTGGAGAAAGCAATCAGCATTACTTACAGCTCTCAGCATTGAAAATGAAACCTGATAACAAGAATGTTAGGTGAGTTGACACAAGTGAAATATTTATAGCTAAACTGAAACAGAAACTGTTTGAAATCATTCCAATCATCAAGAAAGGTATGTAAAGCAGGGTGAAGACTTTCAGCTCTTGATTCAGATAGAATAATCTTAATTCTAGTTCTGCCACTAATTAGCTGTAACCTTAATCAAATCACCATTCTGTCAAAATGTCAATGCCATCATCTGTATAAAGCATGAATAATAACAATGGGACTCACCTCCATAGAGTTATTATGCAAATAAAATGGCTTATCTGTGTAAAACACTTAAGACTTTGCCCCGTACATTGCACAGACTCAATAAATGTTAGCTACTCCTCTTATTAGAAGACAAGTAATTTACCATGTTTAACAAGTATCCTTTTTTAAAATTCTAGATATCATAAGATTATATTTTACCAAGGAGATCATTAGACAACAGATTAATGTCACCAAAAAGTAGTAAGAGCATTTCACCGGGTCTGTTTTAGAGCCACATTAGCTAAAACCCTAGGATGTGGCTAGAAAGGGCAGTCATTCCTTAAAGAGATAAACTGACTCACATAATGAGTCGTCTCTAATTTCCCTACAGTATTATGTGAAAAATAAATACAGTTCTGCACCTTGAATGTTATTTGGTTCTTTGGATGTCGACTATTGATTGTTAAGAGACGAGGGGATCGATAATAATAAATGTTTGAAGTTGTCAGCTGTGCTGCTGTGGGAGGATGGGAAGAGAGAGGGTGAGGGAGAGACAGAAAGACAGAGACAGACACACAGCTTGCCTGACAGACCACTCAGTGGTCCATCTCATTACTTCCCAGTCACCAGAGCTTAATGTGAAAATGCCTTGGAGGATGGGAGAGCTGTTTCAACACATCATCCCCACAGTAAGTAAGATATCAAGGTTTCATAAACTTTGAATGCCCTGCCTTGTCACGTTGAAGGCAGAGCCTGGGTAGAAAACACCGTATTTCCATTGCCAGCATCCAAACAGCCAGAGGGAGTTTGGTGTGATGATACAGACAGGTTTTGTTTCAAGGCAGCCTAAGATCGTGGCTTATTCAGATCCTTACATATGCTCTTGCTATGACTAGTGAAAGGCTTAAAGATGACAATGAAATTATTAGCTAGTTAGTATTTTCCTTGAGAAGGAAAGGAGCACAGCAAAAATCTCCTTGCCACCTAGGAATGCAGGTAAAAAAAAATCCTTTTGTGGAATGTGCCAGTTGAAGTGCTGCATGCCGAACTCACGCATAAGGTGTCCTTTTTGATGATGAGCTTGATACATTGGCATTGAAAGCATTTGAAAGCAAGAAGCTAATGTGGCAGATTCAGAAATGAGAATGCTAGAAACAAAGTAAGCAAAAGCAGCCTGTGAGTTATCTGCTGAAAGTATCTAGAAATGTTTTAAGTCCTTGGCCCTCTGGTATTAACAGAAGTATGACAACATGGCTGAATCTGTCTCCCCTGCCAAGTTGGCAGAGAGTATATGATGCATTCACCTCAACTGCTTTATGAAATGATAGTATGATAACAAGTCACCTAATGACCTTGGAGGTAATAAATATTGAAGCTGGTATACAGATGAGCCCACTGGTTAATTATAATATGTGATACATGCAGCCTGGCTAACCAAGCTGGAAGAGTGAACTAATGTTTGTTAAGATTCAGACATCACACTTGTCCTTTATGCACATTATTGCTTTTAAGTGTCGCATCAGCCTTACTGAGTGGATAAGCTTATGATGAAGGACTCATAACAGCTAGTTTTCAGGCAGGAGATAGCCTGTGTCAGATAGTGTGTTAAGTGTGTGACATAAATTATCTTATATAGTTGTGACCTTCCTATAAAGTATGGGCGACTACTCACAATTAGCTCTATATCTACATTCAGAGCTATATTTAGCTCTATATCTACATTCAGAGCTGTATTTCGCTCTATATTCACATTTACTCTATATTTAGCTCTATATTTACATTCAGAGCTATATTTAGCTCTATATTCACATTTACTCTATATTTAGCTCTATATCTACATTCAGAGCTATATTTAGCTCTATATCTACATTCAGAGCTATATTTAGCTCTGTATCTACATTCAGAGCTGTATTTAGCTCTATATCCACATTTACTCTGTGTTTAGCTCTCTATTTACAGATGAGTAAACTGAGGAATATTGACCAGATATTCCCAGTCAGCATTCAAACTCAGATATTTCTGCCTCTAAGAAGCACTGTGCACGTTGTTGCTCCTCTGTCACTAAGCTGTGTCCAGCTCGTTGCAGCCCCATCATCTGCAGCACACCAGGCTTCCCTGTCCTTCACTGTCTCCCGGAGTTTGCTCACACTCATGTCCATTGAGTCAGTAATGGCATCCAAACAACTCATCCTCTATCATCCCCCTCTCCTCCTGCCTTCAGTCTTTCTAGCATCAAGGTCTTTTCCAATGAGGTGGCTTTTCGCTTCAGGTGGCTGTAGAATTGGAGCTTCAGCTTAAGCATCAGTCCTTCCAATGAGTATTCTGTGTTGGTTTCCTTTAGGATTGACTGCCTTGATCTCCTTGCTGTCCAAGAGACTCCTCCTACACCACAGTTCAGAGGCATCAGTTTTTTGGTGCTCAGCCTTTTTTATTGTCCAGCCCTCACATCCGTACGTGACTACTGGAAAAACCATAGCTTTGACTATATGGACCTGTGTAGGCAAAGTGTTAGCTCTCCTTTTTAATACACTGTCTAGTTACTTTCAATTTTCACTTTCATGCATTGGAGAGGGAAATGGCAACCCACTCCAGTGTTCTTGCCTGGAGAATCCCAGGGAGTGGGGAGCCTGGTGGGCTGCTGTCTATGGGGTTGCACAGAGTTGGACACGACTGAAGCAATTTAGCAACAGCAACAGTTTTGTCATAGCTTTTCTTCCAAGGAGAAAGTGTCTTTTAATTTCATGACTGCAGTCACCAACCAGACTGATTTCGGAGCCCAAGAAAATAAAGTCTGTCACTGTTTCCANATCATCCCCACAGTAAGTAAGATATCAAGGTTTCATAAACTTTGAATGCCCTGCCTTGTCACGTTGAAGGCAGAGCCTGGGTAGAAAACACCGTATTTCCATTGCCAGCATCCAAACAGCCAGAGGGAGTTTGGTGTGATGATACAGACAGGTTTTGTTTCAAGGCAGCCTAAGATCGTGGCTTATTCAGATCCTTACATATGCTCTTGCTATGACTAGTGAAAGGCTTAAAGATGACAATGAAATTATTAGCTAGTTAGTATTTTCCTTGAGAAGGAAAGGAGCACAGCAAAAATCTCCTTGCCACCTAGGAATGCAGGTAAAAAAAAATCCTTTTGTGGAATGTGCCAGTTGAAGTGCTGCATGCCGAACTCACGCATAAGGTGTCCTTTTTGATGATGAGCTTGATACATTGGCATTGAAAGCATTTGAAAGCAAGAAGCTAATGTGGCAGATTCAGAAATGAGAATGCTAGAAACAAAGTAAGCAAAAGCAGCCTGTGAGTTATCTGCTGAAAGTATCTAGAAATGTTTTAAGTCCTTGGCCCTCTGGTATTAACAGAAGTATGACAACATGGCTGAATCTGTCTCCCCTGCCAAGTTGGCAGAGAGTATATGATGCATTCACCTCAACTGCTTTATGAAATGATAGTATGATAACAAGTCACCTAATGACCTTGGAGGTAATAAATATTGAAGCTGGTATACAGATGAGCCCACTGGTTAATTATAATATGTGATACATGCAGCCTGGCTAACCAAGCTGGAAGAGTGAACTAATGTTTGTTAAGATTCAGACATCACACTTGTCCTTTATGCACATTATTGCTTTTAAGTGTCGCATCAGCCTTACTGAGTGGATAAGCTTATGATGAAGGACTCATAACAGCTAGTTTTCAGGCAGGAGATAGCCTGTGTCAGATAGTGTGTTAAGTGTGTGACATAAATTATCTTATATAGTTGTGACCTTCCTATAAAGTATGGGCGACTACTCACAATTAGCTCTATATCTACATTCAGAGCTATATTTAGCTCTATATCTACATTCAGAGCTGTATTTAGCTCTATATTCACATTTACTCTATATTTAGCTCTATATTTACATTCAGAGCTATATTTAGCTCTATATTCACATTTACTCTATATTTAGCTCTATATCTACATTCAGAGCTATATTTAGCTCTATATCTACATTCAGAGCTATATTTAGCTCTGTATCTACATTCAGAGCTGTATTTAGCTCTATATCCACATTTACTCTGTGTTTAGCTCTCTATTTACAGATGAGTAAACTGAGGAATATTGACCAGATATTCCCAGTCAGCATTCAAACTCAGATATTTCTGCCTCTAAGAAGCACTGTGCACGTTGTTGCTCCTCTGTCACTAAGCTGTGTCCAGCTCGTTGCAGCCCCATCATCTGCAGCACACCAGGCTTCCCTGTCCTTCACTGTCTCCCGGAGTTTGCTCACACTCATGTCCATTGAGTCAGTAATGGCATCCAAACAACTCATCCTCTATCATCCCCCTCTCCTCCTGCCTTCAGTCTTTCTAGCATCAAGGTCTTTTCCAATGAGGTGGCTTTTCGCTTCAGGTGGCTGTAGAATTGGAGCTTCAGCTTAAGCATCAGTCCTTCCAATGAGTATTCTGTGTTGGTTTCCTTTAGGATTGACTGCCTTGATCTCCTTGCTGTCCAAGAGACTCCTCCTACACCACAGTTCAGAGGCATCAGTTTTTTGGTGCTCAGCCTTTTTTATTGTCCAGCCCTCACATCCGTACGTGACTACTGGAAAAACCATAGCTTTGACTATATGGACCTGTGTAGGCAAAGTGTTAGCTCTCCTTTTTAATACACTGTCTAGTTACTTTCAATTTTCACTTTCATGCATTGGAGAGGGAAATGGCAACCCACTCCAGTGTTCTTGCCTGGAGAATCCCAGGGAGTGGGGAGCCTGGTGGGCTGCTGTCTATGGGGTTGCACAGAGTTGGACACGACTGAAGCAATTTAGCAACAGCAACAGTTTTGTCATAGCTTTTCTTCCAAGGAGAAAGTGTCTTTTAATTTCATGACTGCAGTCACCAACCAGACTGATTTCGGAGCCCAAGAAAATAAAGTCTGTCACTGTTTCCATTGTTTCCCATCTATTTGCTGTGAAGCGATGAGACCATATACCATGATCTTATTAGCTTTTTGAACATTGAGTTTTAAGCCAGCTTTTCCACTCTCTTCTTTTACCTTCATCAAGAGGCTTTTTAGTTCTTCTTCGCTTTCTACCATAAGGGTGGTGTCATCCGTGTATCTGAGGTTATTGATATTTCTCCCAGAAATCTTGATTCCAACTTGTACTTCATCCAGCCTGGCATTTCACATCATGAACTCTGCATTTAAGTTGAATAAGCAGGGTGACAATATATAGCCCTGACATACTCCTTTCTCAATTTTGAACTAGTCCATTGTGCCATGTCTGGTTCTAACTGTTGCTTCTTGACCTGCATATAGGTTTCTCAGGAGGCAGTTCAGGTGGTCTGGTATTCCTATTTCTTTAAGAATTTTCCAGTTTGTTGTGACCTACACAGTCAAAGGCTTAGCATAGTCAGTGAAGCAGAAGTAGATATTTTGCTGGTATTCTCTAGCTTCCTCTATGATCCAGTGGATGTTGTCAGTTTGATCTCTGGTTCCTCTGCCTTTTCTAAATCCAGCTTGTACATCTGGAAGTTCTCGGTTCACATACTTTTGAAGCCTGCTACTGCTAAGTCACTTCAGTCGTGTCCGACTCTGTGTGACCCCATAGACGGCAGCCCACCAGGCTCCCCCATCCCTGGGATTCTCCAGGCAAGAATACTGGAGTGGGTTGCCATTTCCTTCTCCAATGCATGAAAGAGAAAAGTGAAAGTGAAGTAGCTCAGTCTGTCCGACTGTTAGCGACCCCATGGAACTGCAGCCCACCAGGCTTCTCCGTCCATTGGATTTTCCAGGCAAGAGTACTGGGGTGGGGTGCCATTGCCTTCCCCGACTGTTGAAGCCTAGTGTGAAGGATTTCAAGCATTAATTTGCTAGCATGTGAAATGAGTGCAATTGTGTGGTAGTTTGAACATTCTTTGGCATTGCCCTTCTTAGGGACTAGAATGAAAGCTAAGCTTTTCCAGTCCTGTGGCCCCTGCTGAGTTTTCCAAATTTGCTAGCATATTGAATGCAGCACTTTAACAGCATCATCTTAAGAAAGAAAAAGAAGAGGAAGTATCTATTGAGTATTGACTGTGTACCAGGCACTAGACTATATGTTTTGCACAGAAGATCTTTTATATCCTCATGATCGTACTGTACCTATTTTGTTGCTGAGAAAATAGAGGCTTAAGTTAAGAACCTGCCCAGTTTTATACAACTAGTAAGATGTAACTCATTGAAAACGACTCTGGTCATTAATAGTCGTTTAGTGTGCCTAAATAGTTTAGTGCCTAAACTATTAACCAAATTGCTGTAATAAAAATAAATAGTCATAATTTAGGACTACTGCTGCTGCTGCTAAGTCACTTCAGTCGTGTCTGACTCTGTGCGACCCCATAGATGGCAGCCCATCAGGCTGCCCCGTCCCTGGGATTCTCCAGGCAAGAACACTGGAGTGGGTTGCCATTTCTTTCTCCAATGCATGAAGGTGAAAAGTGAAAGTGAAGTCGTTCAGCCGTGTCCGACCCTCAGCGACCCCATGGACTGCAGCTACCAATCTTCCCTCTAATGTAAGGACAGTTACAGGAATAAATGAGTTCAGTTAGAAACTGGATTCTTTGGACAGTCTGAGACATCCTGGATTCCTTACCCACCTGTTTGAACCTGTCACCTTTCCCTCTTTTGTCTAGGTCAGTTTTATTTGCTTTATTTTCAGAACTCTTTATATGATATCTGTATGAAATAAGTTACAGGTACTTAACACACAATCCACTAAGTTCCCTGGAATTTCCTTAATATGTGAGAGCAGAGAGTGTCCATCTCAGCCCCAGCATCTTAGCTGAGGCTGAACCTCTTGCATTTAGCTGTGCTTGGCTTCGCCCAATGTGATTCTACCCATGTTGTAGACCAAATGAGAAGATATGCTAAATAATACCTGGCCTATTTTTTAATGGTGATGTTTTGCATTGCATACATGCATTCCCATTCATCCCCATTCATATTTCTATGCTTAAAAAAAAAAGAACTCATATTTTGTGGAACTTACAAAGGTACTCCCACCAAGATATTTTAGTGATTCAGTTTTGTTCTGAATCACATATTAAAAAGTAGTTTTTTTATCATCTATAATATCAGAAATTATTATATATTTCTAAAACAGACAAAAAATTAGTGTTATAAAACTTAGTCCCCAAAGAATCATAACTCGATGTTAAACTTGGTAGCTGTGTCACTCTTGTTTTGCAGTATGTTTTTCTTTCTCTCATTAGAATAAAAATGAACTGAGACCATAATCATGTTAAATCACATTAAACAGGCTTATTTTCCTTTAGTGTTTTCTTTCTATAAGGAAATGTATAATGTGTTATTCAATCCATTTGTTTTCCCTTTTTCTCGATGTCAGAGAAAACATTTCTGATTAAGACTGTCCAGTATCAAAGTTTATTTTTTCCTTAATCGCCAAATTGTTTCAGTCCTGATTTTCTGTATCAGGATTTCATTTTACTAAGTCCTCTGGATGTTTTTAACTTTGTAACCTATGTAAGGAGTTATGCAAACAACAGAAACAGTGATAAATCAAAAGTAATTTAGAACCAGAGTTGAGAATTCCAAAGGAAATTTTTTTTCCCATAGAGTTTGGCTTGCAATGAAACAGAAGTGTCGTGTTTTTGGTGTTGTCTGTTTTGTGTCGGAAAAAAGTAGATCATCTTTTTGTCCATACAGTCGCCCTGTGGTATTATCTCCATCTGGCTGTCTCTACAGCCCTGGGCCTCTTAGTTCTGAGTAAGTGTGTACCAGCAGCTATTAATAGCTGAATTCTACAACAGTCTGCTGTCACAGATGGAATCTGAGCTGTTAAAGACTAAGACCGTAAGAACTCATTACAAAGAAAGCGGTACATTCTTTGGCACTTAATGCAATTAAGCTATCTATAAATAATGAGCATTTTTANCTGTCTCTACAGCCCTGGGCCTCTTAGTTCTGAGTAAGTGTGTACCAGCAGCTATTAATAGCTGAATTCTACAACAGTCTGCTGTCACAGATGGAATCTGAGCTTCTAAAGACTAAGACCGTAAGAACTCATTACAAAGAAAGCGGTACATTCTTTGGCACTTAATGCAATTAAGCTATCTATAAATAATGAGCATTTTTAAAGGCATATACCAAGCCCTGATTCTGGTTTGAGGATTTGATCATTGATTTGGTCCTTGATACATAAGTTTCTCCTTTATGATGATAGTAATAACTGAAACTCTGTATGTAAAATTGCAAGAGAATGCCTTGTTTTAAAGAAAAGTAACATTTAACTTGGGCTTCCCTGGTGGCTTAGACGGTAAAGAATCTGCCTGCAGTGTGGGAGATCTGAGTTTGATTCCTAGGTTGGGAAGCTCCCCTGGAGGAGGGCATAGCAACCTACTCCAATATCCTTGCCTGGAGAATTCCATGAACAGCAGAGCCTAGTGGGCTACAGTCCATAAGGTCACAAAGAGTCAGACACAACTGAAGTGACTTAGCACAAAGGCATCTTTACAAGACCAACCTCCATTAGAAAAGACCCTGATGCTGGAAAAGATTGAGGGCAGGAGGAGAAGGGGACGACAGAGGATGAGATAGTTAGATGGCATCACCGACTCAATGGATATGAGTTTGAGCAAGCTCCCAGAATTGGTAATGGATAGGGAAGCCTGGTATGCTGCAGTCATGGGGTCGCAGAATGGACATNGATTGAGGGCAGGAGGAGAAGGGGACGACAGAGGATGAGATAGTTAGATGGCATCACCGACTCAATGGATATGAGTTTGAGCAAGCTCCCAGAATTGGTAATGGATAGGGAAGCCTGGTATGCTGCAGTCATGGGGTCGCAGAATGGACATGACTTAGTGACTGAACTGAATATTTAACTTGAGGAAAATATAGGATTACTATAATAAATATTGCATTAATATAATAGGAAATTCCATCATAGCAAATAAAAGAGTGTGAGTAAAAACCTTTGAACTAAAGAATCATAGAATCCACGGAAGTATATGCATATCCAAGTAGGAGAGGTTGCTTCTTTTTTTTTTATTTGTATTATGTTTTTATTTTATTTTTTAATATAAATTTATTTTAATTGGAGGTTAATTACTTTACAATATTGTATTGGTTTTGCCATACATCAACATGTATCTGCCACAGGTATACACGTGTTCCCCATCCTGAACACCCCCTCCCTCCTTCCTCCCCGTACCATCCCTCTGATCATCTCAGTGCACCAGCCAGAAAGAAAAACACCAATACAGTATACTAACGCATATATATGGAATTTAGAAAGATGGTAATGATAAACCTGTATGCGAGACAGCAGAAGAGACACAGATGTATAGAACAGTCTTTTGGACTCTGTGGGAGAGGGAGAGGGTAAGAGGTTGCTTCTTAACCATCTTGGACTCTGTCCATTGCTGGGGCCAGGATACCCACCATGAAAAAAAGCATCTTTGACTGTTTCTCTCTTTCCATAATCATGTTGCCCCTCCTTGCAGTATATCTATGGATACTCCCAACTGTTTTCCCCGAAGCAAGACAGAGTTTGCTCCCTCTAAAGGAACTGTCTTAGCGTTTCTGGTTAAGACTATAGGAAGAAGATGGAAAGGGGATTAAAATCTATTTCTGGACCCTCTTTCTCTGTGATCCCCTTGCTTCTCCAGTATTTACCAAGAGAATTAAAGGATTTATTAAATCAGATTAACTGCTTTTGTCATCTGTTCTATACACAGTAATATCAGTGATGCAGTGAGACTAGGAAAATGAAAACCCATTGCTTCTTTATCAATCTTTATCAATACTTACTGCATAAATGAAAGGGAGAAATTTTCTCATTAGGTTAGAATGTAGGTTTTATGAAGGTGGAACCATATTGGTTTTGTTCATTTCTCTGTCTCCAGCATTTACTACAGTAAATATTATTGATTAAATGCATAAATATATCAAGTTAGGGCAGCTTGTATGCTCTTGAAAATGGTCCATATAAATTCCTTCACAGTTCTGTGGTGAGATATAATTTCTCGATATTTTCTTGATGTGAAACATTTAGAAAATAATATATTCTAAGTGCTATTTCCCTTTTATTTCCATGTAAGTTTTTATAACCCATGCTACCTTTTTGGATATGTAAGAACAGAATTTCCAAATACAAATTTCCTATGATCCTTTGAAAGGGATTCTCCTGTCAAATTACATAAATTCATTTAGGACCACAGTTAATCCACAGTTAATTCAAATCCAAATTTGAAATTTTCTGCCAATAGCTGTTGGGGTAGGGGTGAGGGTGTGGGCTTTCAGTGTAGGGTAATAACCTCTGTCAATTTAGTTGGCTCATTTATTCTTTCTTTCATTTATTCCAACTATTACATAATCCCCTATGATGTGTGGAGCTAAGGGGTACAGTAGTGAGTATGAAAAAAAAATAGTCATGACTTCAAGGATCTAATGAGGATCCATGAGAGGATGGGGAGAAAGCAGTATATCAACAATCAATTTCAATGATAGAAACTATCAAATTTTAGTTCAACTAGTTATTGAGCACCTACTATGAATCAGTCTCTAGTAATGTTAAAGAAATAAGGTATAAATGTATTAATAATTATATATCATTTGTTAATATGTTAAATATCTCTGTAGGAAAATGGAGATATATCCTATGATAACACAGGATTAGTTGAGAAATATATGGTATAGTTAGAGGTGACAAGAATGAAGGGAAAGTTTAAATTACCTTGACTATCAGCAATTATATGCCAATAAATTGGACAACGTGGAAGAAATGGACAAATTCTTAGAAAAATACAACTTTCCAAAACTGAACCAGGAAGAAATAGAAAATCTTAACAGACCCATCACAAGCACGGAAATTGAAACTGTAATCAGAAATCTTCCAGCAAACAAAAGCCCAGGTCCAGACGGCTTCACAGCTGAATTCTACCAAAAATTTCGAGAAGAGCTAACACCTATCCTACTCAAACTCTTCCAGAAAATTGCAGAGGAAGGTAAACTTCCAAACTCATTCTATGAGGCCACCATCACCCTAATACCAAAACCTGACAAAGATGCCACAAAAAAAGAAAACTACAGGCCAATATCACTGATGAACATAGATGCAAAAATCCTCAACAAAATTCTAGCAATCAGAATCCAACAACACATTAAAAAGATCATACACCATGACCAAGTAACATGGACAGAGAAGCCTGGCAGGCTACAGTCCATAGGGCCGCACAGAGTTGGACATGACTGAAGCAACTTAGCAGGCAAAGAGCAGTGAGTGGAAGAATGTAGAAGATGGCCAGAGAATGGGTGTAGGAGCCATGATGTCCAAGCACCAGCCCAGGTCACGTCCCTCCAGGACAGTAAAGTCACAGAGAGGAATGCCCTGTGGAGGAGAAGGATGGAGCAAGTCCACAAGGAGAGAAAAAGTCACCAGAGGGGCCGTGCTGCAACTCCCTTCAGTTCTTTCAATGATTCCCACTCTCCATGGAATTTCTTGCTGTGACTGAACTCTCTCCATGGAAGCAAGCAGTCCATAGATGAGAAGGGCCAAGTCGAGGCATGGAGACAACTCCTCTCAGCAGTCGGGCGTTTCCACAGAAATCTTTTCCCCTCCCTCTGCCTCTTTCCTCACAGCCCACCCTACAGGGGACTGGCCTTACCCGTGAGCTCTGGGATTCAGACAGCCTATGAAATGTCCTCCTGCCCCAAACGCCTCCATTAACAAGGCTTAGGACGATTACTGGAAGTGAGGGCATTCAGTTGCTTTCTTAAAACGCATCTGAGGACAAAAAAATTGAGAAAATTTGAACTCTGAGGGGATGTAGTAAGACATTTAGTGAGAGACTGGCAGGAGCCCAGAGAACAATCTGAGGGCACTGTATGCATAGGGACAAGAAGAGGCAATACTTGAGGGAAGGGGAGGGACGGAGGCGGGGAACAGCAAAGGTGCTCAAGACCATACCTGCTTGGGGGAACTGAGAAAACCACACTCAACTTTGGAGCAAGATACAATTTGTAGGATTTCTTTTTAGAACTAAGGGATAAAAAATTGCATGGATATCTAACCAATGCTCTCATTCTATACTGGGTATTTATACCCGAGGGCCTGAAAACTCTAGAAACAGACGTTCCCCTACCATGTAAGAAAACAGTGATTTGAAAAACATAGGAAGCTGCTGATATGAAAAGATTCAAGGATTTATTCAAATATTATAAAACCAGCAAAACTTGACCCTTTTAGACTGGGTTCACAGTGGACTATCTAGATAACTTACCCTCTAACTGGAATACCTCTGAGAGTGAGATTGTTGTTTAGTTGCCCAGTTGTGTCCGACTCTTTGCGACCCCATGGACTGCAGCACATCAGGCTTCCCTGTCCTTCACTGTCTCCCAGAGTTTGCTCGAACTCATGTCCATTGAGTCTGTGAGATATCCATCCAACTGCCTCATCCTCTGTCACCCCCTTCTCCTCCTGCCCTCATTCTTTCCTAACAGAAATACAGCATTGTTCATAATTAAGCCAACTTTTTCACTCTCCTCCTTCATGTTCGTCAAGAGGCACTTTAGTTCCATAAGGGTGGTGTCATCTGTGTATCTGAGACTGTTGATATTTCTCCCGGCAATCTTGATTCCAGCTTGTGCTTCCTCCAGCCCAGCGTTTCTCATGATGTACTCTGCATATTAGTTAAATAAGCAGGATGACAATATGCAGCCTTGATGTACTCCTTTTCCTATTTGGAATTAGTCTGTTTTTCCATCACTTCATGGCAAATAGATGGGGAAACAATGGAAACAGTGAGAGACATTATATTTTTGGGCTCCAAAATCATTGCAGATGGTGACTGCTGCCATGAAATTAAAAGACGCTTCCTCCTTGAAAGAAAAGCTATGACCAATTTAGACAGCATATTAAAAAGCAGAGATATTTGCCAACAAAGGTCCGACTAGTCATGGTTTTTACAGTAGTCATGTATGGATGTGAGAGTTGGACTACAAACAAAGCTGAGCACTGAAGAATAGAAGCTTTTGAACTGTGGTATTGGAGAAGACTCTTTAGAGTCTCTTGGACTGTAAGGTGATCTAACCAGTCAATCCCAAAGGAAATCAGTCCTGAATATTCATTGGAAGAACTGATGTTGAAGCTGAAATTCCAATACTTCGGCTACCTGATGGCAAAGAACTGACTCATTGGAAAAGACCCTGATGCTGGGAAAGATTGAAGGCAGGAGGAGAAGGGGACAACAGAGGATGAGATGGCTGGATGGCATCACCGACTCAATGGACATGAATTTGAGTAAACTCTAGGAGTTGGTGATGAACAGGGAAGCTTGGTGTGCTGCAGTCCATGGGGTCAGACACAACTGAGCGATTGAATAATTAAACCAAGACAACAAGTATCATCCAGGATTTTCAAGCAAACCGTGACAGAGGTTCAGGAGCCCCAAGATGTGTTCTGCTTTCCCCTAGTGGGAGGCATCTTTGGCTAGTGGGTGAAAGTCTATCATAGACACCTAAATAAAACTTGTAATTTCCATATTCCTCCTTGGTGGGATGGACTAGTGAAAAATGCCCTAGTCATGGAATTAAAAGGCTTGCAATCAAGTCTGGCCCTACCCCTTCCTAACTGAGAGAACTTCAGATCTCTGAACCTCAATCAGCCCAGTTTCCTCTTCTGGAAAATGAGGAGCATTCCACCCCATTCAGAGGTGGTTGTGAAGATTAAAAATTAATATATGAAAACGCATTTTGTAGGTTCTTGTTCAACCAATGTGTGGTGTTATTTGCCCGTTCAGGGGTAAATCTGCACAGCCTCAATGCATAAAATAGCTTAACCCTGGAACATGATTTCTTAAAAAGCTATGAAAAGAATTGTCCCGTTTCCATTCTGGCTTCAGTATGAATAAATTCTGAGGCTTGTCCTATTTCAGCCCACCAGACTCGTCCTTTCATTTCAACTTAAATGCAGCTTTTGACCCCTGAACTTTTAGCATCTTTCTCATTGGAGAGAAAGAACAGTTCCACATGTAAGTGAAAACGCATGTATGTTCCTTGACTCTCTGCCTGACGCCACTCAGTTTCACCAAGAACAGGCAACAGAAGCAACTTGTACTCAGCCCTTAGACGTCTTCATGGCCAGCTTGAGAAGTAACGTGGAAAAACTTATAGGGGCACAAGAAGAGTAATATGGGGGTTTTCAACTGTAAAAGAAGACCACACACATGGTCCCATGTGGATTGCACCCTGGACCATCTTCAAAAACTTAGAAGTTGCATTCTCTGCAGCCATGCGTAGCCCTGGTTTAATTAAATGTAGGCCACAAATGGGCTGCCAAACACAGTGCCGAAACGCTGTTGATTTCTGTGGTAGAAATTTCCCACTGCTCTGTGTTCCTGATAAGATAGTACATGTGGAGAGTACAACCTGAACATTTGGCAGATGGTCCCATCTGTTTTTCCATCATTTTGAATTTAGCAGGAAAACCTCAAGATGTGTTTTGACACAAGCATGCCTTTTTCCTTTCTGCATTTTGAAATGGCTGTGTTTGGAGGCTAATTAAATCCATATGCTTCTGATTCATTTACACTTAACTCATCAAAATGTTGTTTTGTAATAGCCATTTGAAGTCCAAGGCGCCTCTCTTGAGCCTTCTTTCTGAAAATCAGGAAGCTATGGTGTGCCAGCCAACCAGCAGGGTTCTCATACCAAAAGGTTCAAATATGGTTCAAGACAAGATTTTACATCCAGGAGATTCTAGTGGTTAGGAATTGTCCTAAAGCATCACTGTCAAGTATAGGGTGTGGCTTTAAATCTTCTGTTACTATCTGAAGATACTCAATGCTCAAAATAGTAGAAAACAATTTATGAAAGGAAAAAAAAATTATGCTAGAATCACTGGAACCAACAGGAAATTTTAGTTTAAATGGCAGTTGGGTGGTTTTCCCAATTTTTTTTTAAAGATTTTTAAAAAGAGTTTTTATTAGACATAACTGGGATTTATAACCAAAGACTTCATTCCAACCCTTACCCAGAATAAGTAGCCTCTATGTATATCTATTCTCATTATCAGATCCTATGTGGGCTTTGAAAAATTATCCATAACTTGAAGTTAAAGCAAAAGTATTACTGCTCTTCTTTCAATGTCATACTAAGGTCTTGTCTAAAAAGCTCTCCAGAAGCTAGTTTTTGCTGTGAAATTTTAATACCATAGGCATACTATATATCTGTTTATATGCTATATGTATATCTGTTCTCTAATAATGTTAAAGATTGCAATTTTTCACCACATTTCCCCCAAGAACCAATTTTTACCCCACAAAGTACAATATCATCCCCTTTAAGAATGCATAATCTAGACTGTTACTGCTAAGTCATTTTAGTCATGTCCAACTCTATGTGACCCCATAGACGGCAGCCCACCAGGTTCCCCCGTTCCTGGGATTCTCCAGCCAAGAACACTGGAGTGGGTTGCCATTTCCTTCTCCAATGCATGAAAGTGAAAAGTGAAAGTGAAGTCGCTCAGTCATGTCCGACTCTTCGCAACCCCATGGATTGCAGCCTACCAGGCTCCTCTGCCCATGGGATTTCCCAGGCAAAAGTACTGGAGTGTGGTGATAATCTAGACTAGTGGTGCCCAATAGAAATGTGATATAAGCCACATATATGATTTAAAATTTTCTAGTAGCCACAATTAAAAAGTCAAAAGAGACAGGCAAAATCAATTTTCATATCACATTTTATTTAACTTAGACTACCCAAAATGGCAGAAAGTGAAGAGGAACTAAAAAGCCTCCTTGGCGGGGGAGGTGGGAGGGGGTTCATGTTTGGGAGTTCATGTAAAAAAATAAATACAAAAAAAAAATAATAATAATAATAAAAAATCATAAAAAAAATAAAAAAAATAAAAAAAAAGAAAGAATGTAATCTGGGTCTTTAAGAATGGAAAGGATTTAGATGGAGATGGAATGCACAATACATCCAATTTTAAAACAATGTAATTGTTAACATTGCTAAGTTTTGAGTTGTAATAGAAAAAATAAAAATTACACCAAATATGTCTTATTTGAATCCTTTGTATTGCAGTGAAATAACTTCTAAGTGGTTTAGAGGTAATGAACTGGTCATTTGTAAGTCAGTGCATGTGTAATTCCAAGAGTCTCTTCCCCTTCTCACTTGTTGCATCATGTGATCTGGGAATTTACCTTGGATTACAATTCATAAGGCAAAGACTGCAGTAAATTTCCTTTTATCTCTCTGCTCCCAATAGGACTTGTTTTCATTATTACCTCTAATGTGCTAGATAATGTGATCTCAGAAGTTCTTCTCCAGCATAAGGGACCAAAAGAATTTTGTCTAGCTTCTAGGTTAACCAAGGTCCAAGAACCCAGTCAGATATAAAGGGCTATGGACATGATAGTGAAGAGAAGGAAGCTTTTGATTCAAAGTAATCTGGTTTCAAACTTTGGCTATACCACTCTATTGCTTTGGACAGGTTATTTAATCACTCCTAGATCAGTTATTTTATTACAAAATGAGTGTTCAGATTAAATTCAGTTCAGTTCAGTCACTCAGTTGTGTCCGACTCTTTGTGAACCCATGAATCGCAGCATGCCAGGCCTCTCTGTCTGTCACCAACTCCTGGAGTACACTCAAACCCATGTCCATCGAATCAGTGATGCCATCCAGCCATCTCATCTTCTGTCATCCCCTTCTCCTCCTGCCCCCAATCCCTCCCAGCATCAGGGTCTTTTCCAATGAGTCAACGCTTTGCATCAGGTGGCCAAAGTATTGGAGTTTCAGCTTCAGCCAATCCTTCCAATGAACACCCAGGACTGATCTCCTTTAGGATGGACTGATTCGATCTCCTTGCAGTCCAAGGGACTCTCAAGAGTCTTCTCCAACACCACAGTTCAAAAGCATCAATTCTTCGGTGCTCAGCTTTCTTCACTGTCCAACTCTCATCACATCCATACATGACGACTGGAAAAACCATAACCTTGACTAGACGGACCTTTGTTGGCAAAATAATATCTCTGCTTTTAAATATGCTGTCCAGGTTGGTCATAAGTTTCCTTCCAAGGAGTAAGCGTCTTTTAATTTCATGGCTGCAATCGCCATCTGCAGTGATTTTGGAGCCCCCCGAAATAAAGTCTGACAATGTTTCATTAGATAATGTATATATACATAGCATGCTGACTGGAGCATTGTTTAAATGAATGACAAGTACTGTAAGGTAGAGATAATGAACCTGGAGATGACTAAGTATTTGGATCCTAATTTTTAAATGCTTTACTCAAAACATTGAGTAATATTCAGTTCCATTTCCAGCGTTGTTTACCTTCTTCTGGTCTGTCTCTCCTTGCCTCTGTAGACTCCTCAGGCATGAAATCTAAAAATAATTATTTTAATAATTGTGAATTCCACATGCCTGTTGGGAATTAGAAAGCCAACAAAAACTTTCACTGTGAATGAATATTTCACTGTCAAGAATATGTTAATATGTGATGCTAAAAAAGTTAGCATGATAAATACTTATAATTTTATAGCTCATTAGTTTTCAAAGCGCTTTAAAAGACAATATTGTACTCGGCCCTCCTAAAACGTTAGTAATTGGGTGGTATTTGCTTCTTTTTACACATAAGGTAACTAAGGCACAGAGAATAACTTAACTCAGTCAACCAAATTATCCAACTAGTAAGTGGTAGAGCTCAAATTTGAATCCAAATATTTCAACAAGTCCATGAGTATCTTCATGACTCTTAAGCCTACAGTCCATTTAGAGATATAGAACAGTTACAAAGAATAATGCAAGCAAATGCAAATTAATATATCTCATTACAATTAATATCTAAAAGTACAGAAGGTAAAAATGAGAGATTTTAGTGAGATAGCGTAATCAAAGCTTTCCAGGAAATTCGAGTATGAGGAGAGTCTGTTTTTTTCCCCCAAGTAAACACGGAGATGTGGGTCGCAGTACTATTAAGATACCATCTCATTTCTGAATGTGTCTCTCTTGAGGAACCGAAGGGGAAAGAGCTATTTTTTTTCAGCACCATGGACAGCACAGCAACTCTCTGAAGGGTTGTTCCATATACAACATGAACAAAGTCCTGTCTGTCTGATAGCATCAGCTCTCTGAAGCCCAGGGGAGCTGACCTGACCTTGTAATGTTCACTCAGTGAGGAACGTAAACTTAAAATAGCAGTGGAGTTGCATTAAATGCTTATTCAGGAGGTTTCATTAGTGTCAATAAGTATGACACATTTGAAATTATTGATTTTTGTATTTTTCTCAACTTAGAACTAGGAAAGGCTCAATTAATTACTGTGAAGTGCCTTTACACAACCTCCTTTCCATGTCTGTTAAAGCCCATTTAAATAATTGCCAGTCTATCACAGTTGAGTTTCATAAATCTACTTTTTTAGTATATGCACTTCCTCCCTCTTTTACCCAATGCTTTCTCCCTAACTCAACTATTCAATGTATGGCTAACCCTCCTCTGTGATGATAAAAGCCAAATGGAAATCTATAGATGCTAATCCTGTAGCTATTGAAGAATTTGCCCTGGGGAGTCAAGGGGCTGACTCATGCATTAAGAAGAGTAGAACAGGGCTGCTATGCAAGCAATATCTGCCCTCATTGACCATAAGACCAGAGAGATAGTTGTGAGGAACATAAACTGAGGCAGCCTGAGCTGGGGGCACCAATTTTGACACCTTCCTGTGATTCTTTTCCATGTCATGAATCTCTATCTGAGTTTTAAGGCTGAGAGGAGGGCTAGGAGGAGACTGACTCTGTGTTCCTTTTCTAATAGAAATAACCTCACATTCAGGAAGCTTCTCAATTTTCAGTTATCATATTTGACATGATTACATATATCCAATCAAAATCCTACTTTCTGTAATTTTCTGTGGTATCTGATAAAGAGGAATTTGTGACTCAGCTATTTAAAAATGAAGAAGAGGAAAATCAAATTCATTGAGAGAGAGCTTGCATTTTGTGCCTGAATTCACTTTTCATGTACATCAATCACTGAAGACCTAGAAAGAAATGGATTCCCAACCCTAACCTTTCAGATTAGGGTACTTACTTACTTGTTGTTTAGTCACTAACTTGTGTCTGACTCTTTTGTGACCCCATGAACTGTACGTAGCCCACAAGGGTCCTCTGTCCATGGGATTTCCCAGGCAAGAGTACTGGAGTGGGCTGTCTTTTCCTTCTCCAGAGGATTTTTCTGACCCAGGGGTCAAAGCCACTACTGCATTGGCAGGCAGATTCTTTACCACTGAGCCACCTGGGACGCCCCTGCTTACTTGTTAACAAGGATCATTACAGTATAAATTTGGTTTGAGTCATTTTCCAACTTTGCTCTCTAAAGTCAACCTGAAACAAAACAATGGGGACTTCTGCCTTGCTAGGTTTTACAGAGTCACTCTGCTAGATTACAGGTCTTGTTACTGTTTCATGTTATTGGGAGAAAAATTCAGGAGGATAAAGAGAAGAACTACTTCATCCTTCTGCTTGAGAAGAATGTGTATTTGTCATGGATAATTGAGTTTCCAGAATTTTTCATTTTAAAGTAAGTTGATCATTATGACATTGCAAATGAAATTTCTAGATCATCTTAAAGTTAATCATAGAAATTAAATTATTATACTTTAAAGATCCCTTCTTCCCCTCTTGATGCACATTTTTCTCTTTGTGTGGTATATCTTCTAAGTTAACTCTCTGGCAGCAGAGCAAGTTCACCAAAAGCAGAGACATGCAGACTGTCAGATAAAATCTCCAGATTGAAACCAGAGCTCCAGGGGGCTGAGCTCCAAGCTGGAGAAGAAACATGTGTGACCTTTTGGTTCAAATGGAAGGAGTGTCTCTAAATAGTTCTCTTTGCCAAAAAAAGTCAGCTTTCCTTGGTTATAAATAAAAACAAGAGTCCTTTGTTCTCAAAGATGTGAAAATGATGTTCTGTATTACCTCACTTCTTCCCATGAGTTCTAATTTTGAGGACTGTATTGCTTTTAGGTTCAAGGATATTCTGTCAGTCTAGATTGCTAATGCATAGAATGATTTATCTTGGTGTTTTACTGATGCTTATTCATTCATCCATTTCGCAAATATTTTCTGAATATGTTCCAGGAACTATTCTAGGTGCTAGAGGTAGAGCAGTGAGCAAGATCAACAAAGTATTTCTCTGTTTTCATGGACATTATAGTCTCATGAAGATCCAAAGAGCAAATAAGAATTTGTAAGATGATAAATGATAGGAAGAGACTAGAGCAAGTAAATGTTATAATAGAGAGTATGGGCAGTCGGAAGCCACCATTAAATGGAATAGAGAGGGAAGTTCTAGACACTTAAGATCTAAATAACAAAAAGGTACCAAAAAGGGGGAAATCTCAGGAATGAGGACTCTCAGAGAAAACAGCAAATGCAAAGGCTTGGAGGCAGTAATAATGCTGGAGAATGTAAAGAACAGAGACCAGTGGGGCTTGAACATAAAGAATAAATGGAAAGATAAAGTGATAGGAATGGTAGGAGGTTACAGAGCACATAGCAGGTTAGAGGCCATGACAAAGGGTGGTTATATTCTGAGGGCACTGTAAAGTTTGAGGAGGGCTTAAAAGTAAGCAGGGAATGACGTGATTGGATTTATGCTTTCCAAAAGAGCTCTTTCAAATCTGCATTCTCATTTGCAAGGCTCTGCTCTAAATTGGGGAGTCAGTCCTTTTTCTGGCATCTTACTGACTTGTTATTTTACTAATTTCTTTTCTTGTAAAATAAGCATATTTTAACAAGGATCCAGCACAGTGCAAATGATTAGATAGCTATGCTATTTTTAGATGAATTCGTTTTCTTAAATGTGAGTCATTGTTTTACATGTAATAGGACGTTTGAAAGCTGGGTTCTTGTCTCAGCAGGGCCACTAATTTACTGTGTCCTGAGCCAAGTTACTTATGTTCTCAATCTATATTTCCCCATTGGCATTAAAGGAGAAGATTAATACCTTTTTGCTTACCTTGCATAACTCCTGGGGAGCTCTGGTCTGAAAGTATGCTTAGTTAGTCCAGTTGTGGCCGACTCTTTGTGACCCCATGAACTGCAGCACGCCAGGCCTCCCTGTCCATCACCAACTCCCAGAGTTCACCCAAACCCATGTCCATTGAGTCGGTGATGCCATCCAACCATCTCATCCTCTGTCGTCCCCATCTCTTCCCGCCCCCAATATGCTTATTATAAGATTGAAGGAACAGAAAATTAAATCCATTCATGCAATCGAACATTTGTTGAACACAGGGTACAGGGAATCTGGATAGTTTTAATAATAATGGTTGTCTTTGAATTGAGTCTTGCCTGCATGCGAGGTAGTATGTACTTTTTCATTTACTTCTGATTCCAACTGTGATCTCTGTTTCTGAAGTGAGAAACTGGGATTTGGACAGTTCGCTTTCCCAAGCTAGTAAGAGGTGGCAGAGATTTTTATCCCAGTTCTGCTTTCTCTCATGTTGTAAATTCTGCTTATTTCAGGACTCCAGTGCCTGGTAGGGAATCAAGGCTAACAAAACTTGTTGGTACACTGGGATCTGACAGCCTGGAATGGGGAGGGAACAAGTTCAGCTGATTTCATGGAGGAGAGGGGTGCTTTGAATTTAATGTGGAAGGACAAGTAAGAACTTCCAGGGACATTAATGAGTGGTATGATGGTGAAACAAGGACATCTTGGGAGGAAAAATAGCCCAAACAGAGGTCTCAAAATGGGAGAGAGATACGGAGTAGGGAATGGGAGGCAGGTTGGTGTGACTTGATAATGTGTTCTGTTGGATCTGTGGATGTGTGTGTGTGTGTGTGTTGTCTGTGGATTTTTTTTTTTTTTTTGGTGGTGAGAGTGTATTTGTGTGTGGTTTTTCTCTGTGGAGTGTGTGTGTGTGTGTGTGTGCGCGCGCGTGTGCCTAGAGCTGATGGGAGGGCAGGATGTGCCTGGAAATGCCACTGTCAAGGCAAGGGAATGACAAGTTGGTAGGCCTATTTGGAGGCTAGTGCACAAATCCAGGTGAGAGATAGTGTGGACCAGAATTAAGACAGTACGGAGGAGTAGGCTTATGAGGGCAGTATTTTAAAGACAGAATCAGTAGTGCTTCTCTCTATGTCAAGATATTGCTGAGAAAGTGACCCAAGACTCTAGTCTGGCAGTGGTGTATATAGATGGAGTCCTAGGAAATTAAATGAGGAAAGAGTGGGTAGAAGGAGTTTTAGAGAGAAGATGAGATGGGAACAAATTTGGGTCTCTCTGGATTGGAGCAGTCTGACATCCACACGGAGACACCAGTGAAGGGGTGGATTTGGAAATCAGGTCCAAAGCTTAGAGAGTATGGCCTAGAGGAAGAGCTGTGGGAGGAAAGGTCCCCACACAGGATGGCCTTTCTCACATAATGCTGGTGTACTCTTGTGACTGCATTTCTCTTTTAGATAGCATTTAAAGCTCCCACTGAACACAAGAGATTCTCTCAGGGAGTTTTTGTCCCCCTCAGAAAACAGTCATCCACAAATGAGCATCCATGGCAATGGTTTGTCTTCTTAGGCTGGCTGTTGCATTCTACTGAGCATATTTTTAAGGATGTGTTGTTGCATGCTCAGTTGCTCAGTCATGTCCAGCTCTTTGCAACCCTTTGGACTGTAGCCCACCAGGCTCCTCTGTCCATGGATTTTCATAGAAGAATACTGGAGTGGGCTGCCATTTCCTCCTCCAGTGGATCTTCCTACCTGAGGGAATGTGTCTCCTACCTTGCAGCTGGATTCTTTACCATTGAACCATTGATATGTCCCTTATTTCCTCAAAATACACTCATTTTAACATTTTTTGAAGAGGGGATTTTTGCAAAAACTAATGCCTTTGGCCGGTGATTTGTTATGTAAGTGAATATTGAAACACTCTGGTCAATAACATTCGAGTAACACAAGACATGTTAATATATCTCTGGTCAATGAGTAGTTAGTATACATTTATCTGAGAAAAGCATAGAAAGGTAAATCTTATGGGAGAGAGTTACAAGCATTCCAAAGTTAACTAGAGCTGGTTTTTGACTAGTACATTTTCTGGAATTATCTTTTGTCTCCCTATTCTATTAGTTGAGACAATGGCCAGTTGACACTATTGGAGTCTTCATGTTCAAAGGCAGGTGTTGTGTTACAATCCATGTAGTTTCTGCTTTCCTGCAATTGTGTCTCTGTCAGTATATGCCCATCCCAACCCAGTGTTTTCTTTACTTTAGATTTATTTCTTAAGACTCTGCCCTTCCTTATGTTTTTAATCTTTCACAAAGAATCTTATTGTGACAAAAGGAGAACCCTCCACATAGCCCACTGAGAAACTGTTGGTGGAGATAAAATGTCTTTTTCTGACAAAGCAGAAGAAACAGGAAAGGAAAAGCCTGATGGTGAGAGTGATGAACCAGCCCAGATGTACAGATTTCTTGGCCCCAAAATAGTTCATTTTTAAAATATATTATTCAGAGCAAGGCCTGAGAAAAAGAAAGAATTAGAGCTGATTTCCAGCTGGAGATTTTGTGCAGGAGAAGAAAGCCTACATTGATTTGTACGCATAACTGACCTTGGTAGGAGTGTTTGATTTTCAAATGAAGAGAAGGCCATCTGTTGGTTCTTGGGGCTAGGGGGATAAGGAGGAATAATCACTCTTTACAGCATGCTGTGCTTTATTCCTATTCAGAAACTTGTGAAGGCCTGGTCTTAATTCATCTTCAGATATTATCCTTGTTTACAAGGAAGTCAGAACTTGAAGATTACATGTTGGCTCAAGGTCACCCAAGTCTATTTCACATGAAATAGACTAAAACTCACACCTCACAGTTTCCAGGCCAGCATCCTTTCCATTGACTACCTGTTAAACAATGGAAAACTCTTGACGTTTCTTGTTCTGTGATCTTGGCCAGGTCACTTAGTCTCTCTGAGTCTCAGATTTCTCTCATTTATAAAGTAGAAATAATGAAACTACTTCATTGGGTCATTGAGAAAATGAAATAAGCTAAGGTGCATGAGAGTCATATCCACACATCATTGATGTTCAAAATACATGAGTTCTCTTGAAACAATGGGGCTGATATTGATGCTTCTCTAAGGTATTGTCAGTAAAAATGTAATGGTTTATAATTGTGGGTGTCTCTCTGTATGAAATAAGGGTGAGGAGAAAATAATCCATCAACCAAGTGGAAGGAACAGAGACTAAATTAGAAATAGTATGAATATCTCCATGATTTTTTTTTTAGCAGAAATGGATAAATATCCTTGGAATTCAATTCATTCATTCATTCAAAACAATCTATTGAATATCATATGCATATTGAATTCCTAACTGACTCTGCCTGTCATCTTTATGAATGAGGTTACTTTAAATGCTGTCTTTGGAGGCCAAAGTCGTGAACTGAATTAATTCTTTAAAACTGATACCAAAATAAGTAATTATTAGGGAGTGGGTGACAGAGACATTTGACTATTGGTCAAAGAGATAAAATCAAACTTCGTAGAGAGGTGCACATAGAGCTTTCAGTATACACCAAATTGTTAATGATTGCCTGGTAGGAATGAACTTGGGGATGGAGGGAGATTTTTATTTGCATGTTTTCATAAAGTGTTTAAAGGGCTTCCCAGGTGGTGCAGTGGTAGAGAATCTGCCTACTACCAATGAAAGAGACCCAGGAAATTCAGGTTCAATCCCTGGGTTGGGAAGATCCTCTGGAGTAGGAAATAGCAACCCACTCCAGTATTCTTGCCTGGAAGATTCCGTGGACAGAGGAGTCTGGTGGACTATAGTCCATGGGGTCACAAAGAGACATGACTGAGCGACTAAACAACATGCTTTTAATTAGCTGGTAGAATCTCCAAGTGATTGCGAAAACATACAGCACATCTTTTGACATTTCTGAGAACGCATGCCCTATAGCATTTAAAAGATGTTTTACCATAAGCCAATATTACTTGAGTAATTAATTAAAAACTCTAATTGGAGACTTTCAGGCAACAAAAAAGGACCTTTTCAAATCATATTTCACTATCCAAATAAAAAGGGGGAAGGAAGATGGCCCTCTATCTCCAGTGGTGACCAGGCTACACAGATATACTTATGTCAGAGGATATCCAGGCCAGATGGTAAAGAAAAATGTATGTTAGGCTCCCTGGTTAATGACACTGGGAATGGTTATCTTGGGAAAGAGGACTTGTGCAGGATAAGTACCTCAAGTGTCATTCTGATTGAGATTTTAGGATGACTCCCAGCTGGGAGGAGGAGCCAGAACAGCAAGATCTTGACAGTCTAGATTGATGGGCTAAATCTAGTAATAACACAAATCATATGGGGATCAATGCCAGTATCTTCCCTGAAGTCTATAAAGCCACCTGCATGCACGCAGGAAGGGGAGTAGCCTTTAAGAGCAGCTCATCAGAACAAGCCTCCAGGGTCTTAGTTAGCTCTAAGAGTGAGCTGAAAGAATGCTGTGGCTGCCAAGAAAAGGGATATGGTGTTTGGCAGCATGAACAGAAATCTAGTGTCTAGTTTAACTCTTAGCCAGTGGTATGCATCAAAATCACCTGAGAGTCTTTCTCCAATTCTTTTTCCAAATCTGAGCAGTCTCCATCCTTCAATATGACTATATTCCAGTCTAGGGGAAGGAGAAGGAGGGACTAAACCATATAAATTTCAGAAATGCTGCTCCCTTGTAGGCCTCTGATTTTTAAACATTGGCCTATATCAAGGCATGGGCCCCCTTGGACTTCTCAATGTCAAAGGATTTGCAATCTGAAATGTTTAATTAATTTCTGAAAAATACTTAAAAAAAATAGTAACTTGTGTTTTTATGGCTGTAATTTCAGGACAATAGTTTTCATACCAGTTTGCAATCTCACTCAAACGAGTTTTGAATGAAATAGGGGAGTAAAATTAGGATCAGTAGGGTATGCAATGTTTTGTCATGTGACTTCCTCATTTAATATTCTAATATGAACACTTTTCTCTCTTCATCAGCATGACTTTTAATAGATACATAAGCCATCCATTATAGAGGTACCAAGCTTTACCAATTTCCTCTCGTCGGACATTTGGATATTTTCTGAACTTTTTCACTATTATTATAACACTGTACATGCTTGTGTGAACCAACACTTTGAAGAGGAATATTGACACAGTGTAGTGAACAGGATGGCAGGAGTTTCATAATCTTGACACAAGGAATACCCGAAAGAACTTTAACATGGAGAAGATTTAGTGGGCTTGGAGGAGGTGGTAAATATATTCAAATATTTGCAGGGAAATCAAACAGAAAAAGAAGTTGGTATGTTTTGCCAGCCTCAAGGAGACAGTTAACAAAAATTGTCAGGAAACAGCTTTCAGGGGAAGGTAATGAATTTTCAAGTGATTAAGTTTTGAAGGTCCTGCTTGCCCCATCCTTAGGGATGCTGGAGGCAGGGTGAGTTAGCATTTGTAAAGGACGTAACTGAGGAAACTAGAATTTCTGATGGCTAGGGGAAGGGAATTGCAGTCCCAAAGTCCTGTAGCAGGAGCTACGATCCAGCAGTAAATGGGTTTGAGCTGATGGACTCTTCTAAAACAATTTGAATTCAAGTGTCTTTGGGCAAAACATTCACTCCCCAGTTTGTTTTACATGCGTGGACTACTGTTTTATTTTACCTGCTTGGGCTCCTGAAAGCTTTTAAATTGATGAGCTCTTAGTAGATGCTATTCAAATCCTTTGATGCTGTGAATGTCATTCATTCATTCAGATGCTTACTGATCATCTCTGTTGCCTGCTCAGTTGCTTGGTATATCTGAGCCCATGAACTGTAGCCCGCCAGGCTCCTCTATCCATGTAATTTTCCAGGCAAGAACATCGGAGTGGGTTGCCATTTCCTTCTCTGGGGGATCTTCCCCACTCAGGGATTGAACTGCATGTCTCTTGCATCTCCTGCCCTGGTAGGCAAGTTCTTTACTGCTAAGCCACCTGGGAAGCCCTGTGGAGCATCTACTGTGTGCTAATTAGTGTGTGAGATGCTAGATGAAGAAATAAACTTGACATCTTCTGTGCCTTCAAGAGCTCTGCAGGAAGAGGGTGGTGTCGAATGAATGGAGATTGGAAAAAATAAATATGGGAATTCAACTCTGGAAGGTCTAATCTGGGCCTGTGGTTGCTACTAGCAGTAGGGCGTATTTGGCTTGCCAAAAAGAGGAGCATTTATAACCGAGTTCTCAAGGAAAGTAGGGGAGCTTCTTGGAGGCACCACCCATCCCCTGCTCCCAGCAGGTTGGTAGAAGCAGAGGCAACTGGCACATCCCTCAGGGCTGTGATGAAGGAGATCCTGGTCCTGGGAGAGGAGTAGTACCATGGGCTTTGTATCCCCTTTTCTCCCTTGGTGATGAATCATTCTTGGATTCCATGTAGAAGAGCTTTGAGAGAAAGAAAGTGAGATTTTTTTAAAACTGGTAAGTCATAAAACTAACATTGTTGAAAAAATGTAAAAAGGGATAGAAGAATGTGGAGTTCTTCTTAGCTCTCTCCTTTTCCTTTGGTATTTATTTCACGAGGGGTTTTTTTTTTACCCCTATTTTGTTGCCCATAATCTATTTGCAAGCATCTGTTGAACGCATATGGATTTCTCAGGCAGCTAAGTCTGTAAGGAATCCACCTGCAATGCAGGAGACTGGGTTCGATCCCTGGGTCATGAAGATCCTCTGGAGAAGGAAAGGGCAGCCCGCTCCAGTATTCTTGCCTGGGAAATCCCCTGGACAGAGCTACAGTCCACGTGGTCATAAGAGTTGGAGATGACTTAGGGACTAAAACCACTACCACCGCCACACTGAGTGCATACTTTGTACTGGACTCTGTGGGAAGTACTGTTCGTACAGTAGTCCATGTATCTTCATGATAATGAGCAGTCCCTTTTGTAGATGGAGGAATCCAAGGGTCAGAGCGTCCACACTCAGCAGGTGCTGGAGCCCTGCCTCTGTCACTGCTCTGGACCGCCTTCTCCTCCTGCCTCTAGTCGTGACTGGCTCCCTTCTCTGTCCTTTCCACTCCTGTCCTGTCTGAACTCTTGTCATCTTGCCAGGACTCTTCCATCTCACTCTCTCAGCTCTGTCCCACTTATTCCTGGATTGTGCTCTTCTTGCCATTTGTCTAGGTGCCCTTTGTCCCACCATTGATCCTTCCTGCTGGTTAAACAAGCCCCCTTATCTTTTGATTAGTTCACTGTTGGAGAGCTAAACACATTCAGGCAGCAGATTTTCTAATAACCAGAGTAGCAGCAGAGCAGAGCAGTGGAAAATGGAAGGTTTTGATTGTGTATCAGAAGGTGGAGTTTCAGAAAGGCGATGCTATATTGCTGCTAAAAAATTATCTTCCCCTCTGACTCATTTCAACTCACTGAGGACTCTAGCATCTCTCAGTGCTTGGTTGGATTTGTCCCCGTGGAACAGAGCTACCTGTGTATTCTTGCCTTAAGTGTGACTGCCACTGACTTCAACAAAAAAGCATCTTATTCTTGGAGTGACAGCCTGCTTTGTACAAAGTTCTAGGAAGCTGTGCTTAAAGAAGCTGCTTCTGAGGTTGGCAGTGATGTATTTCCCATTTTGAATAATATAACCCTACTCCCCAATTCTCAGTATGGAATATGAATGGGTATATGTATTCCACGTGTATGCTACTATGTACTATACACACATACACATGTGCATGCAGTACTGCAATATACTAGAGTCTATTTAACCTCAGAAGAGCCCTGTGAAATTAATGCTGTTCTCATCAGTTCAGTTCAGAGAAGATAACTTACCCAACCATAAACACCTAAGTGTTAGAACCAGGGCTCCTCAGTTCTGCTGGACTCCAGGATTTTCACCACTGGGTCATCCTGTCAGTCGTTTGTCCATGAGATTCTCCAAGCAAGAATAGTGGAGTAGGTTGCCATGCCCTCTTCTAGGGGATCTTCCCCACCCAGGGATCGAACCCGAGTCTCCTGCATCTCCTGCACTGGCAGGTAGATTCTTTACCACTGAGCCACCTGGGTAGTTTTATACCTTTTCAAGCCCTTTCACAACTGTTTGGATTTTATACTCACTCAGTGAGGTCAGAGAGCCAGGTTTTAATTTCCTTTGTTTTGAGCTAAAAGGCAAAGACTTCTGCAAAGTTAATCATCAGGTTTGGAAGTAATGAATGCTAAAAGATAGGTAATGAGACTTGGCAAGCATCACAGAGCTAACTAGATAGTAATAAAAACCTCAAGTTCACCCAGATCTCCCAAATCCCAGTTTCTTGCAGCATGTGAAGGAAACATGAATCCAGGCTCCTGATCTCTTGGGTTAAATGGACAAGATGTCTCTCACCTTCACCAGTGACTGGTAATTCATTTAGCAAATATTCACTGAATTATTATTGCGTAGTTTCAGGAACTGTGCCAGGCCTTAGCAAGGCAGTGACGGTCATTGCAGGTATCTGCATTCATAGGGCTTAAAGTCTAACTGGGAAATCATTAGACAAGTCATTGCTATAAAGTTGAAGGTACACTGAGGGAGCAAATTGCAGGAGAGTGAAAGCAGTGTTTAAGATTCGAGAGAACGCTAAGGGGGAGCCACATGGAGACAGCGGTAGGGGAGAAGGTTTTCAAGGCAGAGGAAATGTTTGGGGCAGAGAGATGAGCCCAAGAGAACACTTAATATGGACCAATAGAGAAGAGTCCTAGAGATTTGAAGTTGGCAACTGAGAAACTCTGGCAGTGTGACAATCTAGTGGGAACCGAGAGCACCCAGAAGCTCGCTGAAGGTGCACATCCTGGCTTCGGCATTCACAAACCCTGTGACTTTGGATGAGTTTCTTAATCTCTCTGAATTTCCTAATTTGTAAAGGGAAATGTTAACACAAGCTTTTGCAAGGTGAATCATCAGGCTTGCAAATAATGAATGCAAAGCACCCCACCCAGTGATGGCAAAGGCACCACTACTCACCAGCTGCCCAAACCTGCACCTTGGGAGTCATCTCTGATTCCTCATTTTTTTCTTCATCTCATCTCCCAACACAAAACAGGTCAGCGGGCAAGTACTTTTGCTGCAGGATGGGGAACCCCTTGTCCAACACTCAGAAATGAATTGGCCAAGGAGACACACATGCTGATAAAGCAAGAGATTTTGTTGGGAAGAGGCGCCTGGCTAGAGAGCAGGAGGGTAAGGGAACCCAGGAGAGCTACCCTGCCATGTGAGTTGCAGTCTTGGGTTTTACGGTGATGGGATTAGTTTCTGGGTTGTCTCTTCCCAGTCATTCGGACTCAGGGTCCTTCCTGGTGGCTCAGCATTGCTCAGCCAAGATGGATGCCCGTGAGGACGGTTCCGGAAGGTGGTAGGACACGTGGCTCCTTTTGACCTTCCCCGAATTCTTCTGCTTGGTAGTGGCTTGTTAGTTCTGTATTCCTTACCAGGACTTCCTCTCATAAAATAACTCACGTGAATGGTTACTGTGGTGCCTAGCCAGGGTGGGCGGTTTTAGTCAGTGTGTTTCCCCTAACACTTTCTGTAATCCCCCCACATATCTTGGCAATTCCTTCCTTTATTCCCACACCACAGTGTGAGTCCAAGCTGCTTTCATTCCATACCTGGACCAAGAACCCAGCCCCACCCCGTCTCCCTGCTTCCTCTCCACCTCATCCTCCACATCCATCCATTCTTCACAGCTCAGCAGAGTGATGATTGAAAACAAAAAATGCATGTCACTGGGCTGCTTCCAGCCAACCAATCACTTCCCCTTGCTCTTAGTAGAAAATCTAAATTTCTTAAGTCCAGCCCCACCGTAGGGCCTCCTCCTGCAGGATGGCCTCAATCTCCCAGCCTGTCTCACTGAGCTCAGCCCACACTGGCTGGCTGCTTCATCTCTCACCTTTCAGCCACCTCCTCAGAGAGGGTCTTCATTGACCACTGTCTAAACACACCTCCCATATAAATTTCTACCTGACTACCATATTTCTTTCATTCCCAGCCATTGTTAAAATTCATCATTAAACATTTATTTGGGTGTTTACTAGAGTACTTGTGTGGTTCACTTGATAGCTTGAGAACTTTGTGAGACTAGACTGTTCTATTAGGGACTCAGCAATTCATAGCACATGTCCAACACAAGATAGGCATTTGATCAACATTTGCTAAATTAGAAAAATGAAAGTGGAGCTCTCAATAAATAATAGCTATTCCTATTCATACATACCTTTCAGGGAGACTATTGTGCTGTGTCTGGTTAGGAACATTTGGGAACGATTGTCTTCTGTTCCCATTATTTGCCTCAATTTCCAAAGCAGAAAGGCTGGCAACCCAGGGGATGGTTTTACACCTCACAGAGAAGGGGAAGATCACTGGGATCACTGGAAAGCTCTGTCCCAGAGCCCCTCAACTTTGGATCCATACACAATTTGCAGACAAATTTTTGACATATTTTTTTGCTGCAGCTCTGGGACATTTATCACTGGAGAAGTGGGTACTTATACACACTCCTGTGTTAGCAGCTGGCATTTCTGCCTGGAGGATTTTACATTTACAAGGTAATAATAAAGGTGGCATTAGAACCTACGGATGGTCTGTCCCATGGAGATAAATGTTGATTGCAAACTCCAGCACAGAAGTGGGATTGACTAGAAGTGTTATGGGGTAATTTAAGGCCCAGTAGCAGATGTCCCTGGAGATGCCTTGACCAGTCAGTTCTATTTTATTTCAGGGAGGAAATAAAACTCTGCCTGATTGGACTTTTTGTTGCCCTGACAGAAATGAGTCGTTGTCACAATGAATCATAAAGGCCAAGGCTACAAGGCTTGCAGTGCACACTGAAGCCTGACTTCCCCTCTCGTGGATGTGGTCTTTGAACATGAAATCAGGGCTTAGGGCTTGCATCTTGTTGGATAAACAAGGTCTCTCAGTTCTTCCCCATGCAGCCTTTTACCCCATAGTGGAAGGATGCAGAGATGAGTTTTCTAAGAGTGTACATTTGAGAGTAGAGCATTCAGGACTCAGAAGTAATGAGTAAGGGGCAAGGTCAATGATGGAGTAGTAACATTCAGCAGTTTGATTCTCCAAACAACATTATCTAATAATACTTGCTCTGATGATGGGAATACTCTAATTCTGTGCTGTCCAGTATGGCAGCCACTAGGCACGTGTGCGTACTCCCCATTTGAAATGTTGCTAATGCAGTGAGGAGCTGAGATTTTAATTTAAACTTGAATAGTCATATATGGCTACTGATGACCACATCAGACAATACAGCTCTAAAATACTGTATGATTAAAAGAAAGGCAGCAAGAATGATGTGCAGGACACAAAGGTTGAGTGGGGATACCTAGGGAAAGATGCCACAGGAGTTATGACCATGTGGCTGGGGAGGGCATGTCCTGTGGTGAAAAAACACGTGCACCCTGGTATGAGACAGATCTGGGTTCAAATCTCAGTTCAACTAAATTCCAGCTGTATAATCCTATGCTAGTCAGCTTCTCCAAGATTGATGTTTCTCATCTGGAAAACAGAATAAAAATAGAGCTGCTCCCAGAGGTGCTGTCAGTTCAGTTCAGTTGCTCAGTCGTGTCCAGCTCTTTGTGACCCCATGGACTGCAGCACACCAGGCCTCCCTGTCCTTCACCAACTCCCAGAGTTTACCCAAACTCATGTCCTTCCAGTCAGTGATGCCATCCAGCCATCTCATCCTCTGTCATCCCCTTCTCCTCCTGCCCCCAGTCCCTCCCAGCATCAGGGTCTTTTCCAATGAGTCAACGCTTTGCATCAGGTGGCCAAAGTATTGGCGTTTCAGCTTCAGCATCAGTCCTTCCAATGAACACCCAGGACTGATCTCCTTTAGGATGGACTGGTTAGAGCTCCTTGCAGTCTAAGGGACTCTCAAGAGTCTTCTCCAACACCACAGTTCAAAAGCATCAANAAAAAAAAAAAAACCCCGAAAGGAAATGTGTGTAGCATAGTGTTTTTAATGAGAGGGATGGAGATTTGTAGACAGCACGGTAAAAACTCAGGTAATCGGAGGTGAGTCCTGACAAAGGGTCTCTCTTCCCAACCTAAATACACGTTGCCATCGAATTACCAACACAGCCTATGAATCGGCAGGTCTGCTAGTTTCAGCTTTATATAATTACTGATCAGTGTTTAATTCGGGCTTTCCCGGTTTTGAGATGAAATGGTATTTTATTATTGTCTTGCCACAGCATTCAAACTGGCATAGTTCAATTTTTCTATTATGTGACAAAGCTATATATATATATAGTTTTTGAAACCGTGAACGAAGCGGGCTTCTTCTCCTAAGCTTTTCTGGTTGGCTTTTGGTTTTGTTTTTCTGAAACGCAAATATAACAGTTTCTTCTTTCAGTGCTGTTATTCTCTCTCTCAGCTGATGTCAAGATAGCTCAGCTCATAGGTGGCCAGATGTCGCTTGCTCTTTAGTTGAATGTGAGGTGTGTGAATTGTAAGGGAGGCAGCTGCTGCTTGGATGGTTAACTGAATCATCCTTGTAATCTCTCAGCTCAGAGCTGATTTCCGGCTCACCTCCCAGCTCAGGCAAATGCTCCAGCCCTTTTTGTTCTATTTAGAAACCAAAAAATATGGTATACTAGGTGTGAGGTTGTTGGGAGGATCACACAATGTGCCCAGGAGGTTTTTAAAGTCTAATTATTGCCAAGAATTTGGACTTGATGGAGTAGAGATGGGAGCTGGTGTTAGTTTTTGAGCAGGAGTGTTTCATGATAAAAGCAGTGTTTTAGGCAGATAAACTGGGCCAGGGTGTGCAAAATAGATTATAAGGGGGAAAAGCCTAGACTAAGGTGAAATTTTAGGAGTGAAAGAAGTGAGAAAGCGGGCTCTAGGATGGTGGCAAGGTTAGGACAAACCCAAGAGGTGTTCTTTCCTGTAATATATTTGACATAAAACATTGACTAAATGTAAGGTTTACAACATATTGTAAGGTTTACAACGTGTTGATTTCATACATTTAGGCATTGTAGTATGACTGCCATTGCAGATATAATTAGCCCCTCATCCCGTCACACTTATGTCCAGCAGAAAGAGATGAGAGCCACAGGCGTGAACCCCAAACGTAATTTAAAATTTTCGAGACATACGCCATTTAAATTTTTTGAAACCCCACCTTGTTAAAAAGGGTAAAAAAAAAATGGGCAAGTTAGTTTTAATAACATTTAACCCTTTAAATGCTATTACATTTAACCCAGTATGTCAAAAAGATCATTTTAGTAAGTAACCCACGTGAAATTATTGATCAGTCAGCTCAGACTATCACTGTTTTTTAGCATAAATATTTAAAATCCCATGTTTCTGGGACCTCCCAGGTGATCTGGCGGCTAAGACTCTGAGAGCCCAGGGCAGGGTGCCCAGGTTTGTTCCCTGGTCGGGGAACTAGATCCCAACTAGGATCCAGCGCAGCCAAATATATAAATTGATAAATATTAAAAATAAACTAGCAATCTTTTCAAAAAAAATCCTGTGTGTCCTTTTCACTTCCTGCATATCTCAATTCACAGTAGCTACATTTTAGGTGCTGTCTCATTGTCCAGGGGACTTTTGAGAGCCTAAGCTTCAGGGCCCAGTGGCTGATGGGGAGGTGGGGGTAGCTGGGAAGAAGAGGGAAGATTTAAAGCCAATTCCGTGGGAACCCACTCCAGTACTCTTGCCTGGAGAATCACATGGGCAGGGGAGCCTGGTGGGCTACAGTCCATGGGGCTGCAAGAGTCGGACGCGACTTGGTGACTAAACCACCAACCACCGCCATGGCCAGGAGGCCCACTCTGCTGCCTTCAGGAACCAGACGTCTGGCAGGGGTTTAGGAAGATGCATTCAGTCTCAGACACGCTGGGGAGGGAGGCTGGATGCTCATCAGAATCAAAGCTCCGATCTAGCGATGCGGACACAGGAGAAAACTGCTCATCTTCCCGGCTCCACGTTTTCCTGCGGATGGTCTGCCTTATCTGTTTCCTTCCGGGTCACCGCCCCCCAGGTACCACATGGGCATAACATCCCAGGGCGGCCTCATCTGGTTTTATTTTTCCCAAGACACTACAGAAATCTGTATCTTACGTCAAGGTATATAGAAATATTTGTTTTATAGAAACCCACATTTTTATGTAAAAATTTTAAATGCTGACAATGAATTCTTCTTTTTGAAAAACACTCTGTGAGCCAAACTAAATGCATCCGCTGGCTGGATGTGGCCTGTGGACAGCCAGTTTGTGACTTCTGTGAGAGACAGAGGTGCCACTTTGAGAGGTTCCACCCTCAAATTAAAAAAAAAAAAAAAAAACAACCCATTTGGATAAAAAGCCAAGGGGAAGATTAAGAATAAATTCGGAGGTGCCGAATTCACTGTCAGGCTGTTTTTTCTTTTTTTTCCAAGTTCCAGTTCTTGTGTAGTTTCTGTGTGAGTGGAAACTCCTGATTTAGATATTGACTTACGGCATCTTTTTTTTAAAAGAATTAGTTTTTGATGTGGACTATTTTAAAACTCTTTACTGAATTTGTTACAGTATTGTTTCTGTCTTATGTTTTCACTTTTTGGCCGTGAGGTGTGTGGGGTCTTAGCTCCCTGACCAGGGACGGAACCTGCATGCTTTGCGTTGAAAGGTCACGTCCTAACCACGAGACCACCAGGGAAGTCCTGGCTTATGGCATGTTAATCCTTCCCTCTTCTTGGAACGGAGTTTTCAAGGCCAAGTAACAGAAGCAAAGGAATATTGGAGGAAAGGGAGGGAGAGAACACACAGTTGACTGAAATGGGAACAGGAGTCTGACCTTTTCTCTTTTTTTCTCCAATTAGAACTCCTACGGTCCATCTTTTCCCAGACACAATATCCATTCTCTCTAGGGAAACATACCTCAGCAGAAGACTGGGAGGACTGAGCCAGGGTCTGAAAATCTAACATCCTTGGTAAGATAAAATTGCAGGCCACAATTCAGCAAATGGGACTTCCTATTTGTGTAACAATCAGGTTGTAATTGAAAGATGCTGACCAGGGCGTGCGCAGGGCATTAACAAAGGAAGCTGGAAATGAGACATCCTGTCTGATGCAACCGTCCAGACACCCAGTATGGTTGCCCGTGACACCCAACTGCCTATAATTAGAGTGATTACTAGGTGAGCAAATACCACTCCTGGCTGCTGCTGCTTTTTATAAAATCCATTCTATTTTTATAAAATCCTGTCACGGGAGACGACGATCTCCCTTTTCTCTTCTGGTTGATGTGTTCCGACACTCTGAATGAGAGCTGGGAAAGAATAGAGCCGCGATGGATAAACGTATGTGGTAGTCTGTGGTTAGAGGACAGGAGGAGCCCTGAGAGCGGGTAAGCCCTGGGGGGCGAGGAAAGGGCAGGGTGACGCCTCGCAGTGTGGAAGGAGCTTGGGAAGTCAGTCCCACAGCTCTCGATAGGGGAGGACGCGCTGGAATATAGGGTGACTTCTGGGAAAGGAGATGGTCCCATGGGCTTGGCCATCAGGAAGTTCCCAATCAGGGCAAAACTGGACTTTTGTGTTACTCAACGTGGGCCCCATCTGTGTGCGAGAGCATGGCTGCCGTGAGTGAACAGACCCTGGGATGTGCCTTTGTTCCCCAAATGGAACCATTATTTCTGGTTTTATTGGTTACATTAAGGGACAACAGGGGCAAAAATCTAACAACCTATCTAATAATCCTTGATGTGTAAATTTCCTCTAATAATCCTTGATGTGTAAATTTCCTCTCGAGGGAAAGAAACAATGATAACGTCACTGATGATACGTCACTGAAGAAGGGGTATCTTCGTCTTCACCTCCCTCCCTAATCTGCCATATTTTGGCTTCCAGAACAATCTTCCTAAACACCAAAACACATCACAGGTTCTCCATAAATAGTTGCTGATCAACTGACATTCATGAAGTCAGTAGCTTTCTATGCCTGTGTTTACAGACAAGCCTTGAGCTAATGGTCTATCATTCAAGACAATGCTCCTGCATTGTCAGTTCACTGGGACCTCTGAAGTCCAGCCAGATTACAGACTTGGGTTCATCAGATCAGCCAGTCATCTGGACTTAAGTGTTAGAATACAGATATAGGTGGTATCTGCAAATGGAAAGGAAAGGTTTATAGAAAACTTGGCTCGAAGCATCTCAGTAAATGCTCATGACATCCCTCCTGTCCAGGGGGGTTTACCTGCATCGTGCAGCTGTGTAAACTGTAAACCAGGTGGAGGGATGCTGGATCAACCTCTCAGAGTCTGGAGGCAGATTGTGATGGAGACGTTCACTCAGTCAGACTTGTTCGCTCTGTTTCACCGTGCCTCTCACGCGGTCACGACTTGAGGCCAGAACCAGAGTTGGAATCCAGACCCCTCAGCCATTCTCTAGAGAGGCAGGGTAGAGAGAGAGGCAGGCCTGTGCCCGGAAACCAGAGGTCAGGTTCAAGGGGAGGCGCAGGGTTCTGCCGCTTTTCTAAAAGGCTCACAGCTTTGCTTACCTTCGCTGGGTTATCACTCGAAGGACAGCTGGCCCTCCGTATCTGTGGATTCCGCATTCATGAATTCAACCATACTTTGATCGAAAACCTCAGAATAAATAAGTGAATTCCAGTTCTAAAAGGCAAACTTGGAATCTGCCATGCCAGTAAATATTTACACAGCACTTACACCTTATCGAGCTTTCCCGGGGGCACAGACGGTAAAGAATCCGCCTGCAGTACAGGAGATGAGGTTCGATCCCTGGGTCAGGAAGATCCCCTGGAGAAGGAAATGGCAACCCACTCCAGTATTCTCGCCTGGAAAATCCCATGGACGGAGGAGCCTAGTGGGCTAGGTGCATGGGGTTGCAAAGAGTCAGACATGACTGAGCGTGTCTGATGCTAACACTACATCGGATTAGGTGTTACAAGTGATGCAGAGATGGTTTAAAGTATGCGGGAGGTGTGCCTAGGTTGTATGCAAATACCATGCTGTTTTATGTAAGAGATTTGATTTTTTTTTTTCCTGCCTTGCACAGAATGTGGGATCTTAGTTCCCCAACCAGGGATGGAGTCTGTGCCCTCAGCAGGGGAAGCGCGGAGTCTTACCCACTGGGCCAGCAGTGAAGTCCCTAAGGAATTCAATTTTGATATGGGGAAGGTTCCTGGAACCAATTCCTGGGGGTACCCGGGGTCGATTGCACTAAAAACATCTTTTGCTCCCATCAGAGGGTTAATCTGCGCTCCGTGGTGGGGGTGGCTAGTTGATAAGGGATGCGGTGGGACTCTGGGTTTCTGCCTGGTCTAGAGAGATGGCCTAGGGAGTGGTCACCGTTCCTTGGAATTCATCCTCTCCAAGAAGAAGGTGATTTCAGAAGTCTTAGGACTCCAGGATGACAGAGCCCAGCAATGCCTGGTGAATGGCACCATCTAGTGGCCCGAAGTATTCCATTCCAGGCTGGTGACTGGATTTTGAAGGAAAGACACTTGAGTGAGATCTGGAGACTTGACTCTAAAGCTTTGGAGGAAGAGTTCCCGAGGTTCTCCCCAAACCTCTTCACGGGGTATGCATTGAAAACGCGGGCTTCACGCCCTGCTCCCTCTGTTGGGAGGGGTTTGCCTAGTCACTTATCTGACAAATTTGTATCACGTGCCTGCCTGTGACTCACCTGCCACAGTTCCAGCCCTGGGGACGCCCCACGGGGCCAAGTGTTTAAAAATCCCTGACCGAAGATCTGAATAGACATTTCTCCAAGAGAGACTTGCAGGTGGCCAACAGAAATGTGAAAAGACACTGCACGTTGCTAACCATTAATATTAGAGAAATGCTAACTGAAACTACAGTGAAGTATTACCTCACACTGGTCAGGATGACCATCATTAAAAAGTCCACAGACCGTAAGTACCGGAGAGGGTGCAGGGAGAAGGAGCCCTCCTGCGCTGTTGGTGGGAATGTAAATTGGTACAGCTACTATGCAAACAGTGTGGAACTTCCTTAAAAAGCTAAAAATAAGACTACCATATGACCCAGCAATCTCACTCCTGGGCATATATTTGGAGAAAATGATACTTTGAAAAGATACATGTACCCCAGTGTTCATTGCAGAACTATTTATAATAGCCAAGACATGGCAAGCAAGTAAGTAAGTGAAGTCACTCACTCGTGTCCAACTCTTTGCAACCCCACAGACTGTAGCCCACCAGGCTTCTCTATCCATGGGATTCTCCAGGCAAGAACACTGGAGCGGGCTGCCATTTCCTTCTCCAAGACATGGAAGCAACCTAAATGTCCATCAACAGATGAATTGACAAAGATGTGGCACATATATACAGTGGAATACTACTCAGCCAAGAAAAGGATGGAATGATGCCATTTGCGGCACCATGGATGGATTTAGAGGTTATTATACGAAGTGAAGCAAGTCAGGCAGAGAAGGACCGCTATCATGGGACACCACTTAGGTGTGGAATCTTAAAAGTGATACAGTGATCTTATTCACAAAGCGGAAACTGACTCACAGATACAGGAAACAAGCCTATGGTTACCAAGGGAGAAAGGGAGCGGGGAGGGTGAGACAGGACTCTGAGATTAGCAGACACACGCTGCGACACAGAACACAGACGACAGGCCCAGACCCACTGCGGGCCTCCCCGAGAGCCAGCTGGTAAAGAATCTGCCTGCAACGCGGGAGACCGGGGTTCGATCCCTGGGTTGGGAAGATCCGTGGGGGAAGGGAAAGGCCACCCACTCCAGTATTCTAGCCCAGAGAATGCCACGGACTGTATCGTCCATGGGGTCACAAAGAGTCGGACACAACTGAGCAACTTTCTCTTTCAAAGATCTACTGCACAGCACAGGAAATTCCACTCAATATTCTGTAATAACCTACATGGGAAAAGAACATGGAAGAGAGTAGATGTATGTGCTTGTGGAACTGAATCACTTTACTGCACACCTGAAGTGAATACAACATTGTAAATCAAGTATTCAAGCGAAGTGAAGTCGCTCGGTCCAAGTATTCAAGTGGAGTGAAGTCGCTCAGTCGTGTCCGACTCTTTGCGACCCCATGGACGTAGTCCACCAGGCTCCTCTGCCCATGGGATTCTCCAGGCAAGAGTACTGGAGTGGGTTGCCATTTCCTTCTCCAGGGGATCTTCCCGACCCAGGAATCGAACCCAGGGCTTCCGCATTGCAGTCAGACGCTTTAACCTCTGAGCCACCAGGGAAGCCCAAATCAAGTATACTCCAATATAAAATAAAAATTAAATTTAAAAATAATAAAAAAGCATATCCCCACATAGGCAGAAAGACCATAAAGAAAAAATAATAATAATTAAAAAGTGGAGAGTAACTTAGATGTAATGAGTGCTCAGAAGAAAAATTAAGCAATGACCAGGGCGTTTGGAGGAGTCGGGGGAGGTGGGTTTCATGGAGCGAAAACGGGGAGGCCCTCCTGGAAGGTTCCATTTGCAAAAGGCCTGAAGGAGGGGAGGGGATGGTTTTCTGCAGCCACGCGGGGAAAAGCATTCTGGGAAGAAGGAACGGACGTGCTTGTGAAACGCGAGGAGGCCGGGGGCGAGGGGAGGCGGGTGTTGGGAGCAGAGCGCGGTGGGCGCAGAGCGGAGAGGAACAGCGGTCAGAGTGGAGACGAGCGCGGGGAGGGGAGGGGCCCCGCGGCTCCGCTTCTGCTGGAACAGAATCAGGCGTCTGTGCTGACCCCGATGGGGGCTGTCTTGGCAGACTTGAGTGTGTAAAAAGCTCCTGGAAGCCCAGTATTGTGTTTAACGCTGTGTCACAGGCTTATTCTCCAGGCTTATTTAGATCTCCTTCCCCTCCACCACCAGAACACTCACTAACTTCTTGTGGGGCTTGAGAAAATACAAGTCAGCCCTGGTAAGACGGCTCTGGTGTTCCCGACAGTCACAGACGCGCGGTCACAGCACAGCCGCACGATGGCCGGGACTGACGCATGCCTCCTTATCACCAGCTTTGCTCCCCAGGCTCGCTCTGTTCCTCCCGCCCCGGGACAAAGATCCCTGAGACACCCGATGGTTAGACCACCCCACTTCAGGACCACCTCCAACTCCGGCTGATTCCAGTTGCCCCTGCCCTCCCGCCTTAGAATAAATCGGCACACACCCAAGTCCTACAAAACCCCCTCCCCACGCAGCCTCTTGGTGGGAAGCCCTGTCTGGTGTGCACACCCCTTGTAACCGATTGTGTCGGTTACAAAACTGACACTGACTTTGCGAGCCTGGTGGTCTTGTCCTGGAACTGGGGTCAGGCCTCAGTGGTGCGTGCACTCAGGCCAAAGACGAGCTGGATGAGATGACCATTTCCTGCTCTTGTCTTTCAGCTGCTCAGTCCTGTCCGACTCTTGGTGACCTCACAGACTGCAGCCCGCCAGGCTTCCCTGTCCTTCCCCATCTCCCGGAGCTCGCTCAAACTCATGTCCATCGACTTGGTGATGCCATCCAACCATCTCATCCTCTGTCGTCCCCTTCTCCTTCTGCCTTCAATCTTTCCCAACATCAGGGTCTTTTTTAGTGTGTCAGCCCTTCGCATCCGGTGGCCAAAGTATTGGAGCTTCAGCTTCAGCATCAGTCCTTCTAGTGAATATTCAGGACTGATTTCTTTTAGGATTGACTGGTTGGATCTCCTTGCAGTCCAAGGGACTCTGAAGAGTCTTCTCCAACATCACAGTTCAAAACCACCAATTCTTCGGCACTCAGCCTTCTTTATGGTCCAACTCTCACATCCATACAAGACTAATGGAAAACCATAGCTTTGACTACATGGACCTTTGTTGGCAAAGTAATGTCTCTGCTTTTCAACATGCTGTCTAGGTTGGGCATAGCTTTTCTTCCAAAAAGCAAGAGTCTTTTAATTTCATGACTGCGGTCACCATCTGCAGTGATTTTGGAGCCTCCCAAAATAAATTCTGTCACTGTTTGCAACTGTTTCCCCATCTATTTGCCATGAATGCCATGATTTTCATTTTTTGAATGCTGAGTTTTAAGCCAACTTTTTCATTCTCCTTTTTCACTTTCATCAGGAGTCTCTTTCAGTTCAGTTCAGTAGCTCAGTCGTGTCCGACTCTTTGCGACCCCATGAATCGCAGCACGCCAGGCCTCCCTATCCATCACCATCTCCCGGAGTTCACTCAGACTCACATCCATCGAGTCTGTGATGCCATCCAGCCATCTCACCCTCGGTCGTCCCCTTCTCCTCCTGCCCCCAATCCTGTGATGGGACCAGATGCCATGATCTTAGTTTTCTGAATGTTGAACTTTAAGCCAACTTTTTCCACTAATACTGGTACAATTTGTATCTTAGCAAACTTGGTCTAGTATCTTTTCATGTGAAATATGATCTTTGTGTACCTAAACACAGATCTAGATAGCAGTGTTGGCAAACTTTGTGACCAAAGAGATAGGGGAGGAATTGGGAGAAATGACTGGACTCGTTTAACTGTGCAGAAGTATACACAGAAACAACAAAATATGCCATGTCTCCTTGGCCGTCGATAGCAGGTCCTGCAGCATCTCATGAGATGGCTGTTCTGTAAAAGGCCAAGGCACTGGACCATATATAGTAAGATTATAGAAACCAAGCTCGACGGCATCCTGAGGACCAGTGATTGTCAGGCTTTCATGCGCAGATTACCTGGGAGGCTTGTTAGATGCAGGTCTGATTCCATGGATGCGGGAGGGGACAGAGGTTCAGCCTTTCTCACAGGCCCCCAGGTGTTGCAGAGGCTGTTGGCCCTGGGTCCACACATAGAGTATTAAGATTATTGGAGCATTTAGAGTCCAGGACTTAAGACCAATACCCTATATTCCTGATGAGGAAATGGAGACCCAGAGGGAAGGTTTTAAGGCCATGCAACAGTGAGCAGCAGAACCAAGACTAAACTCTCCTAACGTGTGGGCTGTTCTGGTGTCGAGTGCCCTTTTGCCCTTCCCCAGTCGGCTGAAGTCTCTTGCATTACATGATACTCGGCAGTTTGCAAATGTCCTTCAGTTTTATACTTCTTTTTCTACTTGTCAGCCAAGGATAATCAAGGATGAGGATTACTCCCACCCCTTACCCCCACTCCTCCAGTTAGCGACCGCTAGTTAAGCTGGAGCTAACACTCAGGTGTCCCCACTCTTAGCCCAGGGCTCCTTCCATTGCACCAGTGCCCCTCTCTCTCCCCATTTCTTCATTTTAAGGGAGCTCCAGGCTGGATGTGATGAGGGCTGGCCCCCTGAGTCTTTTCAGGGACTTAGTGGTTCATCTCTAAGCCCTTTAGGGCTTTCCTCACAGCTCAGTTGGTAAAGAATCTGCCTGTGGTGCAAGAGACCCAGGTTCAATCTCTGGCTCCGGAAAATCCCCTGGAGAAGGAAATGGCAACCCACTCTAGTACCCTTGCATGGAAGTCCCATGGACAGAGGAGCCTGGTGGGCTGAAGTCCATGGGGTCACAGAGTTGGGCACAACTGAGAGACTAACACTTCACTTCAGGGCCTCATCTGCATCTAGGGTGCTTTTGTTGTTGTTTAGTTGCCGAGTTGTACCTGACTCTTTGCAACCCCTTGGACTGCAGCACGCCAGGCTTCCCTGTCCTCCACTATCTCCCGGAGTTGGCTCAGATTCATGTCCACTGAGTCGGTGATACCATGTAACCATCTCATTCTGTGCCACCCTCTTCTACTTTTTCCTTCAATCTTTCCCAGCATCAGGATCCTGGAGAAGGAAATGGCAACCCACTCTAGTAGTCTTGCCTGGAGAACCCCATGGATAGTATGAAAAGGCATTTAGGATAGCACACAGCAAAAATGAAGGCGTAGAAAGGGTCAAGTCTCTTCTTTCTCTTTCTGCATCACTAAACACAGGATTCTTGAGAAGTTACCACCACGTGAGCAGGAGTGGTGTGTGTAAAGCCCGTACACAAGCCATTTCCAGGAGTCATAGATTTTATCTCAAGGGAGCCTGAAATGAATGGTGGCTCTGAGTGGGAAAGGTAGGAATAAAGCACCCCAATGTCGGCACCAAAGAGAAAATGTTTCCTTGGTGGCAGGAACTGCAGTTTCTTAACACACCTGGATGAGCAAGATTGCAACTTAGAACAGTTATTATCATTGTTGTTGACTCTGAATGACCTTAGATAAAGGCGTGTGGGGATGTGTGTGTACCCACAGCCCAGGCATACACATGCGCACTTACCTCCCTGCATTCCCATATGTCCAATGGCATACACAGTTCACATTATCATCCGCCTCATTTCACACTTGTGGTGTTAGGATGAGTGAAGTGGTACCTGCAGTTCTCCTAGAGAATTCTGTAAGATTTGGCCTTATCTCCCTATTATCTCTTTCTCTGCTTCAGCGCCCATGGTAGGGTCAGTTTTCTAGGTCTTTGCCATCATATGATTTGGATTCTAAGAGATAAATGTCAAGAACTAGAAATTCGGATGTGTTGAGCTATTGATAATTGAATGGATTTGTTGCCTCTGCCTATCAGGTCTGGGTCACAGACGGAGCCATGTATTTTGGGCTCCCAACTTGGGTGAGCTGGCAAATATCCCTGAGACATATCCCTTCATGCATAATCTCAATTTGTTGGGATGCTTTGTGAAATAGTAAGGTATCCTTAAATAAAATACCACTTTCAAACCAGTCCATTTTTTTNTTGGACTGCAGCACGCCAGGCTTCCCTGTCCTCCACTATCTCCCGGAGTTGGCTCAGATTCATGTCCACTGAGTCGGTGATACCATGTAACCATCTCATTCTGTGCCACCCTCTTCTACTTTTTCCTTCAATCTTTCCCAGCATCAGGATCCTGGAGAAGGAAATGGCAACCCACTCTAGTAGTCTTGCCTGGAGAACCCCATGGATAGTATGAAAAGGCATTTAGGATAGCACACAGCAAAAATGAAGGCGTAGAAAGGGTCAAGTCTCTTCTTTCTCTTTCTGCATCACTAAACACAGGATTCTTGAGAAGTTACCACCACGTGAGCAGGAGTGGTGTGTGTAAAGCCCGTACACAAGCCATTTCCAGGAGTCATAGATTTTATCTCAAGGGAGCCTGAAATGAATGGTGGCTCTGAGTGGGAAAGGTAGGAATAAAGCACCCCAATGTCGGCACCAAAGAGAAAATGTTTCCTTGGTGGCAGGAACTGCAGTTTCTTAACACACCTGGATGAGCAAGATTGCAACTTAGAACAGTTATTATCATTGTTGTTGACTCTGAATGACCTTAGATAAAGCCGTGTGGGGATGTGTGTGTACCCACAGCCCAGGCATACACATGCGCACTTACCTCCCTGCATTCCCATATGTCCAATGGCATACGCAGTTCACATTATCATCCGCCTCATTTCACACTTGTGGTGTTAGGATGAGTGAAGTGGTACCTGCAGTTCTCCTAGAGAATTCTGTAAGATTTGGCCTTATCTCCCTATTATCTCTTTCTCTGCTTCAGCGCCCATGGTAGGGTCAGTTTTCTAGGTCTTTGCCATCATATGATTTGGATTCTAAGAGATAAATGTCAAGAACTAGAAATTCGGATGTGTTGAGCTATTGATAATTGAATGGATTTGTTGCCTCTGCCTATCAGGTCTGGGTCACAGACGGAGCCATGTATTTTGGGCTCCCAACTTGGGTGAGCTGGCAAATATCCCTGAGACATATCCCTTCATGCATAATCTCAATTTGTTGGGATGCTTTGTGAAATAGTAAGGTATCCTTAAATAAAATACCACTTTCAAACCAGTCCATTTTTTTGGCTGAGGCATCGTTTAGACATATCTGATTTACCATGTTCCATTGCTATCAGTGAATTCTTTCTAAAGGTTAATACTAATACAGATCTGATTGAATAGGAGGGCTTTAGCTCATGCAAAAACAAGTATATTAGAAAATGTCACCACTCCATCTTCTGCCCCAGTATCTTCATGGATAAATGGGAAAGATCTGCTTTCCATTTTCAAAACCATTGATTTTTTACTGCAATTAGAGAATGAAGAACTAGACGAGGCAAGATTCTTTTCCCTCTTTAAAAATCAGCACTCAAGGATCCCAGCTGTTCTGTTGGCTTTCTCCAGTTCCAGGGGCGGGGGTAATGTTCCTTGAGTCAGCATGCCATCTTTGCTGTGTAAAGCATACATCTGCAGTCTTATAGGAAAGTCTCCAGGTGACCTCGTGCTCAAATAACTCAGAGTCCCCAAATGGTTTCCCAGTCTTTAACCTTCCATATAATAAGAGCTGTGGATCTTTCTGAGCACAGTTTGACCTGCATTCTATTGATCTAATCATTTGGCTAATCACTCTCTGCAATTAAATCCCTCTCCTTGCAATAAAGTTAATCTCTTCCCAGCCCATAACATCCGACCCCCACAGCTTAAGGGAATAGAATTGCTGTTGTTTATGTTACCATCTTGGGACCACACTAGCTTTATCCTGAAGGCCAAAGCAATTCTTGGAGCTGGAGAAGTTGCCCCCTCTTCGAATTAATGTTAGAACTCCTTTTACTTCTAGTTACAAAGCCCCCACTAGGCTGCCTCCCTCGTTGCTCCTCCAGAGCCCAGCACAAAGTGTGCAGCACTGGACAGTATGCTTTTCCTCAAGCAAGCAGCTTTTGTTTGTTGTCAAGGCCATAAGCCCAAACTTTGCCATCACTCTGTTGGGCCCCTTTTCTTCCAGTTTGAAGAGCTTACTATTCAGTATGTAATCAATTTCAGAAAGTCTCCAATCTCTGCCTTACCTGTATCCCAATTTTTCCAAGAGACTTCTTGCTGCTTCTAAACAGAACCTGATCTTATCTTTCCAAGCAACATTCTTTCACTTGACAAAAATATGTTTTGAACCAAAAATCACATGGTTTATAAGTAGAAGGCTTCAACACAGGGGTGCCAGACATAGGCATTCATATTCCTTACCACGACCCCAGGCTGACAAGGCTAAGCCTTCCTTTTATTTTCAGGAGCTATGTATATCCCAGGGTTTTGAGAAACTTAATTGGCTAGATCTGTTGATGATGACTCAAGTTGTATGACTTACCTAGAATATAACATTTTTCGAACATTTATTCTATTGTGGTTTTCTTCCCTTACTATTTAGTGAATATTTCTCTTCACATAGAGAATTTTTATTAAATGCCTAATTAAAACTGGTTGGATTCTCACTTATAAGTGTTCTCAGTTCTGAATTTAAATTTAATGACGTGTTGAAATATTAACGACCTTTATCTTTTAAAGTGTCTCAGTTGTGCTAAAGTTAACAAATGGGGCTGATAAAAAGCCAGCCCTGTATTGGAACATCCTTCTGCACAAGGCTTTTCCTTGGGCTTGTGTTGTTCTAACGGTGGGTTGTACACAACACTGACAAACACAGTGTAGGAAAATTTGGCATCACAAATAGCCTGGGGATTTGGTCTGCTAATAAATACTTTAAAAATGCTCTAACTCAGGCTAAGTAATAATAGCTGTAGAGCATTTAGAGCAATTGACAGTGTTGGGCATGTGTTCTATGGGGTAAACATTTGGATCATACAAAGGGAGCAATAAGCTAGTTCGTGTATCCCCCCTTTCATGGCATAAACATTCCTTATGGTTCTGGTTTTAGCTCCCAGAGCATCTTATTAATGTTGATTGTGAGGACAGGAGTAAATTTATCTGAGGTTTAATTCTAATAGTAGTATTGGACTCCTTCCAGTTCCCTAGAAGTCCTTTGGGTTCCAATCTCTTGCATAACTCAAGTTATGGTGCTGAGCCTTGGGGCATAGCTTGAAGATCTGGTGTCTTTTTCTTATGAGAATGTCCTTTGTAGAAACACCTTGATCCATCCTTGTCCCAACCCTGCCATTATTTGGAGCGTCCAAGCTGAGGGACAATTGTTTACCAAGCTGCCAACAAAACCCTACTTGTGGGAAATCCCACGTCTCATCTGGCGAAATAACTCGGACCATATGTTCAGGTCCCAAAGCTTGGGATTTTTCCGAGCAAGTTCATATGTGCCTATTTGCATCACCTGGGATATCAAAATTCCAAATGCAAGTTCATTTTCACATAACTCATTATCCTCCCTTGAATTTGGTACTTTATGTGAACTTTGGCAGCAGATGGACCGAGAGAGAGATCATATTCCAGGAGCACTTACTAATTCTTTTGTGCTCACAAATACATACAGATAGTGATAATTTGCACTCAAATGAAACTTGGAGAGCCAGGCAGTGCCCTCAGGTATTCATTTGCCGCCACCCCCTGTTGAGTTCTTGGGTAGAATTTAATTATCCAACAACTATGGGGGTAGCTATGCCAGATGTTAGGTGCTGACCTAGACACTTCAAACAGAAGGATCTGGTACATTCCAGAGAGAGCAATTTAGGAAAGCAGGACTCTCAATAGGACTGAAAAAGGAGCATGAGACTGGGGATGAGAATTTTGGGGTGAGTTCCTGGAGCCAGATGTTACTCTATAAGCTCCAAGAACCACTAGGCATTTGTGAGTGTCATTTGGGAAGGTCTGGGAGCACCCAACCCCCAACCCCTGGCCTCTGTTAGACAAAGAATCTCATCATTTAGAATGAGTTGAGGACTAGCTTTTGTCTGTGTACAATAAAATCAAAAAAGTACCCAGTTAATTTGAATGATAGACACACTGAGCTGCTCCTCTCTCACACTCCAGTGTGGTTAAGTGGGTGCCCCTTGAAGCACTTACTAATCTTCAAATTTGGGCTTACCATGGAGGAAGTTATTATTGCAATTATACTTTGCTATTTGTAAAATATATTACTAGTATTATGAGAATAGCTAGCATTGATAAAATGTGGACCAACTACTGTGCTAAGCACCTGTACATCTCTTTCATTTTTATAACAACCTTATGAAATAGATAATTATACATTTCCCATTTTATGGATGAGTGACTGAATCTCAGGTTTGGAACATGATTGCCTGAGATCCTGAAGCTAGTAAGAGGCAGAGGCAGATAGCCTAACTCCAAGGCCCATGCCTTTCCCCACCATCTAATGACCCTGTGCCAAACTCTACTCCGAGAGTTAATAGAGGGGCTCTGTGCCCTATGTCATCTACATCTTGTCCAATCACAGCTGATTGGACGAGAAGAGAAAGACTGACAACATAGCAACCAATCAGTAGGCTGGCTATGACTTTTGATGTGGTCAAGAGAGCTCCAGAAAAACACCTATTTCTGCTTTATTGACTATGCCAAAGCCTGTGATTGTGTGGATCACAATCACCTGTGGAAAATTCTGAAAGAGATGGGAATACCAGACCACCTGACCTACCTCTTGAGAAATCTATATGCAGGTCAGGAAGCAACAGTTAGAACTGGACATGGAACAACACACTGGTTCCAAATAGGAAAAGAAGTACATCAAGGCTGTATATTGTCACCCTGCTTATTTAACTTATATGCAGAGTACATCATGAGAAACGCTGGACTGGAAGAAACACAAGCTGGAATCAAGATTGCCGGGAGAAATATCAACAACCTCAGATATGCAGATGACACCACCCTTATGGCAGAAAGTGAAGAGGAGCTAAAAAGCCTCTTGATGAAAGTGAAAGAGGAGAGTGAAAAAGTTGGCTTAAAGCTCAGCATCAGAAAATGAAGATCATGGCATCTGTTCCCATCACTTCATGGGAAATAGATGGGGAAACAGTGGAAACAGTGTCAGACTTTATTTT
>SJYX01011830.1:398515-451718 GCA_006410675.1 Oreotragus oreotragus
ATGGCTGGATGGCATCACGGACTCGATGGACATGAGTCTGAGTGAACTCCGGGAGGTGGTGATGAATAGGGAGGCCTGGCGTGCTGTGATTCATGGGGTCGCAAAGAGTCGGACACGACTGGGCGACTGAACTGAATAGAAAAAATAAATAAATAAATGTTGAGGTTATCAGATCCCTTCTCTTGAGAATTTAGACAGAAACGTACCACCGATGTATTTAACTTTGAAAGTTTAAGAGGAAATGAAACCATGAGGTCAAATTGGGGTTTTGAGGTAATAAGACAGCAGTCAATAGGAGTAAGTAAAGAAACTCATTTGGTGGAGAGAACACAGGAGAGGAACCTTGAGAAAGGGAAAAGGTAGCCAGTAGCTAGGGATGCCCTCAACCTTGATGTTTTCCTGGTTTTGGTTTGTGGGGCTCCTTGTAATATATAGTTGTAAAGCCAGATGGTTTATGTAAATCACCCAGTAGAATGTTGATGCATAGTTAAATAATCAAGTCAGCACTATTATTATGTTTATTGTTAGTGAAATTTTCACATAATTTATCTCTTATTCAGAATATACAAAACTTCCTCTTATTCCCAGTTTACCAAGGTCTGTACAGCTATGGTTATGAAAAGCGATATTTCATCCTTGAACTGAATTCCTTCATTGTTATAATTTATAATTCAAATTTCAGCTTATGATTATCTTAGTTTTCTTTCGGATCGATTCCACACTCACTAATGAACTAGCATGTTGAGCAATGGGGAGCTATTCCCATAATCTGTTTTCCTCCAATCCCTCGTCAACTGCTAATGAGAAGTACCATGGAGACATCAGCCATTAGTATACATAGGCTGGTATAAATCATGGACTATGGATCATTGAGCATCTTTGTTGTAAAACAAATGGCCTGTGGTCAGTTAATCATACAAAGAAACATCTCCAGGGCCTCCTGGCTTTATTCATAACCCCTAAATCCGTTTGCAGTTTTATAAACAGAACATCTGTTAAAATATGCAGAAATTACAGTGATAGTCATTAGCAGAGAGCTATAGAGCTTTGGCAGAGTTTTTTTGTTTTTTTTTTTAAAGCTTTTGATGGTAATCTCCTCTATCTGTGATTCATGCTTCATTCGCATTCTTCTGTACCTCTTTTGTTCCCCTCTGTTCTTTTGGGTTACAGCACTTTTAACCCAAGACTGAAAAGTAGGCATGTGTTATCCCAGGCTAGGCTGGCACCACGCCATTCTGTAGCATGAGTGTAGCCCAGAAATACTCCCTTGTAAAATCATGTATTTCGGGTATGCAATATGCCTAGCCTTAAGCAGCCAGAAGGTGAGAAACCCTAATTGGTTTCACACTTCTTTTATTGACCTTGGACTATTGCAGTACTGGCATTTAACCAAAAGTAAATAGAGCTCCCTACCACCACCACCCCAATCTCATTCTCTCAAACTCTCTCTGGGTTGAAATTTTCACTGTGTTCACATTTAAATTAGCCTGGTGCAAGTCACCTCTAAGACGAAGACCAGGAAATTATGGTCATTGCCAAGTGCCAAGATTTGATATGAGAATCTAGCTTGGCCCCCTCCTTGTTAAGTGAAGACAGTTTTATTCTACCTAAGAACTGGAGAGTTAGATAAACTGCCTTGAGCCTTGGCTTTTTTCCCATCTGCCATGGAATAGAAATCAGCAGACATTCCCTACAGAAACTGAAAAGTCACCTGAGTGTTCAGTGTGTCCGTCACCTATCCTTTTCTATACGAGGTTTTATAAAGTCTCAGGCAGAATCACTCTGGTTTTCACCCTAATAGATCTTTCTAAATGGGCCCACAAGGAAAAAGAAGACAATACAATAAAGTGGAAAAGAGAGCAAACTCTGGAATCAAACAGACCTGACGTGAATCCCAGATTGGCCAGTTGTTAGCTAGCTGTCTGCCTCAGAGAAAGGGAACTCTCAAAGCTGCATTTCCCCATCTATGATATTAATGCCTTCCTCATAAAGTTATGGGGAGGGTTCTAAGAGGAAGCCCCGAGCAAAGCACCTAGCCACGTGTCTGACACATTGGTAAGTGCTCAGTGAATCTTAGATCCTAATTGTTTCCTTTTTGTATTTTTTCATAGTACTTACACATGATTAGCTGTGCTAGGTGTTGATTTTAACATTAGTAGGACTTTGTTTTTCAATACTGATACAATTTTAAAAGGGAACGTTGTTCAGTCCTGTCAGACTCTTTGCGACCCCATGCACTATACAGTCCATGGGATTTCCCAGGCAAGAATACTGGAGTGAGTAGCCTTTCCCTTCTCCAGAGGATCTTCCCAACTCTGGGATCAAACCCAGGTCTCCCACATTGCAGGCAGATTCTTTTCCAGCTGAGCCACAAGGCATCCATTTGTCCCAGAATATTTCCTGAGCACCTGCTCACTGCAGTACTCTGCGGAGTGTTTATGGCATGGGAACATGGATCCTCTGGCGTATGTTTTATATATATATGTAATTTTTATTTATTGATTTATTTTTGGTTGCACTGGGTCTTCTTTGCTGCACACAGGCTTTCTCTAGCTGCGGCGAGCTGGAGCTATTCTCCAGTTGTGGTCTGTGGGCTTCTCACTGCAGTGGCTTCTAGATGCATCCTTCAGTAGTTGTAACATGTGGGCTCTAGGGTACGGGCTCAGTAGTTGTGGGGAATGGGCTCGGTTGCCCCTTGGCATGTGGGATCTTCCCAGATCAGGGATCAAACCCATGTCCCCTGCATTGGCAAGCGGATTCTTATCCTCTGTATCAGCGAAGTCCGTTCTCTAGCATATCTTTATCAATAAGAAACTCATGGATATGAATCAGCATAGAATGTGTTATAGGGAAGATCCAAACCAAGGATTGTGGAACTTGAGGATCAGAGGAATAAATTACCCCTGGGAAGCACTTCACTGGGGAAGGTCAGGGAAGCCAGGGTGTGAGAGACTTGGCAGATGTCCCCCATGACATGTTGGGGGAAAGGGAGGTTAAGTCTCACTGGAAGATGAAAAACAAGCAAAATGAGATGACAGAGTGGGAAAAGTTGGGATAACATAGGCAAGGCATGGGCCAATTTTCGTTCTGGGGGAATCAAAAAGGGATCGAAGGGTAAAAGCCCATTAGAGGATCAAAACCAGGCTCGGCAAGCCCCTGAAGACACAGGGGGTTAAAACAGACAGCTCCTGAGAAGGAAGCTAAAAGAAGACAAACGCCTGTCGGGAAGGGAGTAGTTACGAAGGGTGACTCTGAGAGATTAATGGCATGTGCGTTCCTTTCGCGGCCATCCTGAGACAGGCTCCGGTTTTCTTCCATACCCAGGGCACTTCTGGGCACTTGTGGCCACATGGTTGCCTGCCAATCTGTGAGCTCCAGTAGCTCAACCCAGGCACCTTCAGGCAGCAGTGTTCTAAACTTTCAAAACAAAAATTGCACTTGTGCGTTGCAGTCTGCAGTGCCAATTAAAGTGTCAGGCTTTGAAGCAAACAAATACAGATAACAAAGAGGAGGATAATGTCTTAAAATTAGGTTCTCAGGAATCCCCCCATTAATTTAGAGCTCACGAGACAGTTGCTGCGCGTTTGATAAATACCATTTGACGACAGGAACAGGCTGGTAGTGGGAGATGCCCAGCAGACAGTTCTCTTTCAGCACGTGGTTACAAATATATCTTGTTATATCATACTCAGCACAGAGGCAGCATCTTTCAGCTTTACAGCTCTTATGAACGTTAATCCCTCCAGGGGCCAGAACGACAGGGGTTATTGTCCTCCTGCTAAAAATAGAGAAAAGAAACAAAGCAAAGAGGGCTGGTTTTAAACATCAGGACAGCGAGTTCAGTATGCATGGATCCCCCCTATATAATGTTCAGTACACACAAAGCTACAGCGTAATTAAATCAACTGTGTAAATACCCAGAGGTGGTTAGTGGGGTAGCTTGTGGAAATGAAAAAATTAGCAATAGTGGCATGGATATTTTAAATAGCAATTATTTGCTTTATGTGATGACAAGAATCCACAGATGGTGCATCAAGTTATAAGCATCCTGAAAGCCTTTAAAGCATCGTTGTGTTCACATTACGAATGAGAGCCCATGGGGATGTACATCAGAGCCCTTTATTCTGTTGACTGCAATAGGACAGTGCTTGTTATTGCATGATCATGGTAGATCATCCCCGTGCTGTTAGGACACAGCAAGGATGTCAAGAGCTAACTATATCAACTCCCAAAATTTTCAGAAGAGTTGAGCTGATTTCCTATTCCACCTTGAAAGGGGGATTTCCTCCAGTATGGGCACGTGGACTGGCGACATCAGACTGATTCTTCCCCGTGCCAGTGGTTCCATTTCAAGTCACTGTCTTCTCCTCAGGAGACCAGGAGAAGACCTTGAATAATGGCAGTAAGCACAGGTATACGGACTTATCAAGATTCGATGGTCTGAGTAAAGGCTTGGGCTTTCTGGCCAGATTTAGGCAAAAAATGCCTTCTGGCAGTGGAGGCCACCAACAGGCGCTTGCTATACTTGGTCCGTTTTATTTTCTACCCTTGTTTGTATACGGGACTGCCCAAATTGTATATTTACTCATTCTTCAGCAAATCTTAATTAAGCATCGGCTATGGGCCAGGTCCTTTGCTGCTCTTTTGTTAGAGAAATAGTGTCTCCCATGGGTTATTGTCGCTTTGACTTCAGGGATCTTGTCTTATTATCTTGTTTCCCCCTGCTTGTGTTTGGCACATAGGGAGCCCTCCAGGAGTGTAAATGGAAAGAAAAAGAATTACCTGCCATTTGCAGCTACCAAGGCAGTCAGATGCCAGGGAAGTGGCTTTCTGTCTCCTCATCACCCATACCTGTTCCTCAATAAAAATTGCATTGCCTGTGGTGAAGGCAGGTGGGTGATTTCAAGTTCCGCTCACTCCATGCTTTTATAATCAGTTGACTGTCGGGCAGTTACGTATATAGACTTGGAAGCATGGGAGCAGATCACCTGAATGTCTTCCTTTAACTAGTGCATGTGGACCTATCATGAAGATGCCCTTTCTTTTTCCATTTCTGCATGAGATGACGCCACTGTATTTTGAAATCCTCTTCAGATGTCAGATCCCTGCAGTGCCACTCTCGTGTGGGTGTTCTCATCCCATGGTGTAGCACCATTTGAGTCAGCAGCAAAAATTACCGAGGGAATGGCTACAGGGGGAGAGGTGAAGCAGAAATGCTTACCAGGCAGGAACTGGGCAGCTGCGTGCAATACTGAAATGCGAAGTGGCCAAAAGTAGGGCTTGCCTGTGTGCATGTTTATACCCAGAGCATGTGTGTTGATAAAAAATGATAATCACCAGTGATGGCAAAGCATTTATGACATGCAAGGCACTACTACACTAGGAATTTTATGTATGCTGTCCCATCTAATCTTCCTAAGAATCCTTATAGATACTTTCCCTAGCCACATTTATGGATGAAGACTGTATCAGTTTCTTATCAATACTCAAGGCCATGAAACTAAGGGTCCATGATCTTCATCACTATACTATATTGCTATACAGTGTTTAATACAACAGGATTAAAAGATTGAATTGCTGATGGGCAGTTGGATAGGAATGAAAAATTATTCCTTCTTGCCTCCATGTTTCATTTATACAAAAATATGGAGGGGAGATAGAGGCAGAAATTACTGTCAGTTGTCTTGATTTTCATGCTTTAGAAATTAGTTCAAATCCATTTCATAGCCTCCCAATGAAACTAATAAATTGGATGAGTCAGTGGCTCTGGAAAAAAAATCTGAAATTAAAATTAAACTCCACTATATTAATATGGTGATTATTCACATCCCTAAAATAGAGACAATTTGTAAGGACTGTTTTCCAAACCCTAAGTAGAAACAGAAAGCAATATGATGTGCAAACATTTGGCAATGGCATTTGGTATTGGAGGAAATCATTTGTGCAATTACCTTTAGAGTCTGACCAAATTGGGAACAAATATTAGCTATTTTCCTCATGTTTTTCTGGGCTTACTCAACTGCTGAATTATTGGAATTACATACATTTCTGAGAAGCTCTGTACTTGTCTATTTAATGAAAACTAAAAAGGAAGTGGACGTTCACACTAACCCACTCTGCTTATAGCTCTGCTTTAGCATTTTTAAAATAAAGGATAGTCACTTATTAGCTTAACTTAAATGCTACTACACTTTGATTGCAACTGTCACTGGGTGAAGGTATCCAACTAAACCTGGGTCGCTGCTAACAAGTGTAGGACAAATTTCTCACTTATCTTGTCTTTTCAATGAGCATTTAGTAAAAATCCACCATTTGCTGTGCAAAGTTCAAGCACCAGTTTTATTTACTAATACAAATAAATAAAGAGTAAGATTAATTTTAGTTCAAGTAAGGAGTTGCTTTGGGCTGCCCGGGGCTCAGTGGTAAAGAAACTGCCTGCCAGTGCAGGAGATTCAGGTTTGATCCCTGGGTTGTGAGATCCCCTGGAGAAGGAAAATGGCAACCCACTCCAGTGTTCTTGCCTGGGAAATGCTATGGACAGAGGAGCCTGGCAGGCTATAGTCACTGGGTTTGCGAAGAGTCGTATACGACTGAATGACTAGACAACAGCAACTAGGAGTTGCTTGCTAGTTAGCAAAAGAAGACTAACAATTTTTATGAAGAATATCACATTGTTTCTCTAAGCTAAGCTGTAGTCGTTAGCTATATACAGATATCTTCCTTTTGCCCCAGTCCCATTTGTGGAGCTAAGTTGAATGAGAGTCCAATTCTAATGGTCCTTTTGGGGGGAAAGCTGAAGGACAGAGGTAAGCCAAAGTAAATTTCCTATGGTAGTGCTTCTTAAGTAGTGTTGAGAATTTCCTGAGACACATATCAAAATGCTATTCCCAAGCTCTGTTCAGTATCTCTTAAATCAGCCTCTAGGATGGTCATCTAGAAACCTGCATCTTCTTTTAGCAGGATCCAAGTGAAGCTGATATATAGCAAGTATGGGAACCACTGAGCAAACAAATTTTCCTGTGTTTGGATACAATAACTTCAGCTCTTGTCTTTGGTCTTGGCACTGTGTTTGTAGCCCAGTCTAGCTCCAGGGGCAGAAAACCAAATTATTTTAGCTTAGTTGGCCATTCTTGGGTCCTGTACACTGGTTTTATCACTAATCCTAAACATCTGTCAGTCAATTAAGCAATTCCATTTGGGAACAGGTGGCAATATTGAGTAATAGTTAGGAGCACAGACTCTGGAGGTGGACTTCGTGGGTTTCAGTCCCAGCTTGACAGCATACGTGTTTATACACAGTGTGTTCTTGGCCAAGTGGCTGTGTGATCTTAACTCCTTTAAGCTTTGAATTCTTCATTTCCTATAAAATGAGGAGAGTAAGAATTACTGAATTTATAAAGTTATCATGGGTATTAAATGAGTGGATTAATTTAATGAATTAAGACCTTAAATCCTCTCTTCTCATCTACAATTACTCTCTTCATTATTTCATTTCACTTTGTAACTTGAAACACTGTTTAAATGCTAACTACTCCCAAGTTCAGGTCTTTAGTTCATTCCTCTCTCCTGAACTCCAGACTTATATATCCAGCTTCTTCAGGTCTCCAAAGAAGACCTGCTTTCATGTTCAGTAAAACATTGCAGACTTCAACCTGTGAGATGCTGATCATTTTCTGAACAATCTTTTTATTTTCTTTTTTCTTTTTTTTTTTTTACAAGGAGAACACCAAACATACTTTATTAGCACAAAAAAGCAGCCGTAACAAGGCACAGCAAGCAGAAACATACATTAGCAGTCAAAGGGTTAGTGTTGCATACAAATATAGCTTTTCTTTTTTGTGGCCTTGGCAATAGCCATTGGGATGTAAAATAACTTTCTGTAGCAGCAGGTAAGGAAACTAGGGAGCACTCACCAGTGGTACAGAGCACGTTAACAGAAAGACACAAGAACGGATTTGACTACTTTAGTGCAAAATGTCTAAGACGGACTGTAAATTTGGTTCAATACTAAGAAGCAAACACTAGAACTTGGTATTACGTCCAAAATAGCTCACTCAAGTAGTATTGCATACTATTCTAAGTGCCAAAATGTGCTAAGTAAAGTTATTTACAGATACAATGGTTGTACAGTACCTTTTAAGTCAGCAATTTAGGTTTCAGATTTTCCATTAAAAATTAAGTGCACTGAAATTCTATAACTTGTACTTAAGCAATTCAGCTATGAGAGTTTACAACAAAGAGATAAAAACTGACATCCAAATTATGAGTTACAGTTTAACAATAATTTCGATGACCAGCAACCACTGTCGTTAGTATCATCTGACTTGTCTGGGTATCTTCTCATCTCACTTTCTTCATGGTTCACAAACTCATCATGGGCATGGAAAAAGATCTAACCTTAACGATCCAGCAACTCGACTGCACATGTCAACTTACAAAAATCACGCGCAGGCCTGCCTTGTAGCAGCTATTTCCAATGCGTTTTAAGATGAAGCACTCATTAAGAAATGTAAGTTACTGTAAGTCAAGTTTGGAAGTCCAAAAAAATAAAGACTGCCTTCCTTTTAGAAAAAAAAAAATGCAATTTTCTGGCCACAAAGGCATAGTGCAGTTCACGTAAGTATTGATATAGTTTATAGTCAGTCTCCTTTTCTCTTCTGCAAAAGGTACTGTTAAGTAAACCAGATTTTCTAAGTAGTAGTTCTTAAAATTGCAGACTTATAAAAAGTTGGTAGTAGAATTTTATTTAAGGCCTTAGGTATTCATTTCTTAATGAACAATCTTTTTCTACCTGCAGCTTTCTCTGTTGATAGCAACTGTATTCTTCTAAGTTTCTCACGGCAGAAACCTTGGGGGTGATCATTGACTCACATCCCACATGTAATGCATCAGGAAATCCTATTAGCTCTTTCAAATCTATTTGAAACCAAATCTCTTTCTCACACTTCTACTGCAATCCTGCTACCCTACTGATCCAAGCTGCTATCTCACAGGCATCATTGCAACAATACCTTGCTTCCACTTTTTCCTCTGAGCCCCAGATCTCTTCTCTACACAGCAGGCCAGACTGATTCTTATAAGAATTTAGGTTTGGTCATGTCACTGTTCAAAATCTTCGGTGACTCTCCGTTTTACTCAGTGAGAAAGGGTCCTGATGGGGGGACTTCAGTTTCCTCTCTGAGTTCCCTCTTGCTCTCTCCCTGCTCCCCAGCCTTCTTGCTGCTGCTGGAATTCACCGTCCCCAGGGCCCTCGCTCTTGCTGTGCTTCTGCCTGGACTGCCCTTCTCCCTGATATCCGCACAGCCAATGTCTTCACTTCCTCAAGGCTTGATTGAAGCATTGTCCTTTCAGTGAAGCCTATATTAACTCGTTTTCAGTTAGTCATGTCCTGCTCTTTGGGACCCCATGGACTGCAGCACATCAGGCTTCATTGTCCTTTTTGTCTCCTGGAGTTTGCTCATATTCATTGAGTCAACAATGCCATCCTACCATCTCATCTTCTGTTGTCCCCATCTCCTCCTGCCCTCAATCTCTCCCAGCATCAGAGTCTTTTCTGGTGAGCCAGCTCTTTGCATCAGTTGGCCACAGTATTGGAGCTTCAGCTTCAACATCAGTCCTTCCAATGAATATTCAAGATTGATTTCCTTTAGGATTGACTGGTTTGATCTCCTTGCTGTCCTGCAGACTGTCAAGAGTATTCTCCAGCACTGCAGTTCAAAAGAATCTATTCTTTGGTTCTCAGCCATCTTTCTTATATATTTTTTTTCTTTCTATATTGACTAATTATTTGAAGTTGAAATCTCCTTCCATCTTTGGCTTTTCTGATCTGCCTTAAATGATCCTATTTTTTTTTCTCATAATAATCTTCTAATATACAATATACTTTATCATGTTATCGTTGTTATTGTTTATTATATATCCCCCCACACTAAAATCTGTGCTTTAAAAAAAATTGTTGTTTATTGCTATAACCTCCAGTGTCCTTGAACAGTACCTGGCATATAATAAGTGTTTGGATATTTCCTGAGTGGATGAATACATGAGCAATTTGGAGTTGACTTAGAAAATAATTTAGCTTCTCACTGATTTCTGTATTGGCTCTCGAGCTGTTTGACATTTTTTGTCACTCTGTTGGTCAGAAATCTTTTGGTTGAAGGGTTGAAGAAATCCTGAAATTTTGCTTAATCAAGATTTTGGCACACAAATTTCAAAGTTTTTAAAAAAATAGCTTCAGGTAAGGCTTGATCCAGAGCTCAGCTAGTTTCTAATGCTAATTTCTCCGCTCTGCTTTTTGTGTAGAGCCAGCAGTGGTTCCAGGCTCTCCATTTGTGGTAGAAAATTGGCTGTCAGAGTGCAAGGCTTCACATCACCTTAAATCCTTAGGAAACATCTCCTTACATATCATTAGGTCTGTTTGGATTCTGTACCACCATCCCTATATCTATTCCCTGTACTCAGTGAGATGGAATACCTAATGGACATAAGCCCAATAGGGTCTAACTCTCATGCCACATGAGCACGAGAAAGGAAAAAGAACTGATTGTTGACAGAAGAAGGAGAGAATAGTTGTTGTGGAAATGTTGCAGGAAGGGAGACCCCTTCCAGGGCCCAAAACTGGGCTCTTGTCTAACATTCGGAAATGAATTGTCCGAGGAGATGCATGTGCTGACAAAGCAGGAGATTTTATTGGGAAAGGGTGCCCAGGTGGAGAGCAGTAGATAAGGAAACCCAGGAGAACAGCTCTGCCACATGGCTTGCAGTCTCGGGTTTTATGGTGATGGGATTAGTTTCCAGGTTGTCTTTAGCCAATCATTCTGACTCAGAGTCCTTTCTGGTGGTGCACGCCTCGTTCAGCCAAGATGGAAGCCAGAGAGGATTCTGGGAGGTGGTCGGATATGTGGTGTCTCCTTTTGACCTTGCTTGAACTCTTCCGGTTGGTGGTGGCTTATTAGTTCCGTGTTCCTTAGCAGGACCTCCTGTTGTAAAACAACTGATGCAAATGGTTACTATGGTGCCTGGCCAGGGTGGGTGGTTTAAGTCAGTGTGCTTCCCTTAACAGAAACAGCCAACAGTATGGTATAGTGAGTGCATGCTTATTAAGTAAAATATGATAGCATAAGGTTTGGGGGATTCAAGCCAAAATAACATATGGAAGAATTGATGGATTTCCTCATTCATTCAAGAAGTGGAATAACATCTGCAAAAGCACAGAGGTATGAAAATGTTTGACATGTTTGGAGAACTATGAGGGGTTGGCGTCAAGGAAGGGAAAGTAATACGTTAGAATCTTCTCAGTGTAGCAACAAAAGTCTGGGCCTAACCCTCATTGGTTCAAGTTGGGTTATATATATATATTTTTAGGCTCAACCCACTCATTATCGAGAAGGGGATAGACTATGCCAGTTAGCTCAGTTTGGGCCTTAAAGATACACAACCACCACACACAGCAGCTTAGACTGAGATAGAAGAAAATTAATATTTTCTTAAGAAAGGAGAGGAGAATTGATGCTGAAAAGGCAGCAGAAGCAGAAAAAGACCTGTAAATCATCTCAGAATAGACCAGTGAACCAAGATATGTTGATACAGGCATAATTTTAATGTTATATGACATCAAGTGTGGTGGTGATAATGTGAGATATGGCATGAAAATTATAGAATTCCCTGCCACTTTTTTTCAAAATGGCCTATGCGATTTCACTCCAAAGGTATTTTTCCCTTTACTGTTCTGCTTGTGGATCTAATCAGGAAATTGAGGATTAAAATTTGAAGTCCTGACCCTTCTCCTAGTGTCCATTTTATTTAGCCCTAAAGCAAAATTCTACATCCTGCCTCTCTTCAGTGCCAAGTACAATATGCTGTGAACAGTTACAACCTAGTCCTTTATTCTTTTGGGCATTGGCCACATCTTTGGAGAAGAAAACGTGGCTGTCTGATCCAAGGTAGTGTTGGGGGGATTATGCAGACATGGCTCAGTGCAGAGGTACACGTGGGTGAAAATAGACTCTCCGTGTGTTGCACATCGTGTGCTCATCCCCCTTTGCATGCTGATCTCTGTTGCCGTTGCCTTGCTGGCATAATTAAGCCCTCCCAGTGCTGCTGCCCCAGATTCTAGTCCATGGGTATGGAGAACCACCCTCACTCGTGCCAGCCCCCAGCATGTTCCCTTGTTAAATTATGCATATGCTAATGAAGTGTGAAAATCAGCCAAATAACAACTCTTTCTAATCACTTAAGGTCCCAAGAGTAAAGGGGCTTTTTTTTTTTTTTTCCTGTTCTCTTTATTTTGGGGTGGTTGTTATGATTTGCAAGCCAGTCCAAAGCACAATTCTCTGGGTGTTTCTCCTCTCCTGGTTTTTTCCACAGAAATGAGGGTAATTGGCATTCTCACTTCTACCTCGAGTGAGGAGAGTCTTCTGGAAAACCAGTGACCCACTGTGCCCTCTTCATTTGCATCTAGGACTGGATAATCCCTAGTTTTACATTCATACACAGAGCGGTCCCCAGGGGCAATTAACTAGACTACATTATTTCCTGCCCCCTGGAGGGCCAGTGTTTTGAGAACATCCCCCCAGAGATGGTGCATGCCAAGGCCCTTGTGTTGTGATTACATTTTACTTTCCTGTCTTTCAGTCAAGTCTCTGAGTCTTGGCAAGTCCATCCATTATCCTTGCAGACCTAGTAGCTTTGTCTGGTAATCTGGGCCTTGCCTGCCTCTGTGATCATCTTCTATACTCTCCTCCCCATCACTTGCCTAGTACCTCACTTGCTTTGGTCCATTTGTATGCAGCTCTTCCCTCTTCTTAGCAAGCTTTATCCACAGATCTCCTTATAGTGACTTCCCATCCTTCTGGTCTCAGCTCAGTTGTCACCCCTCATTCATCAAGGCCAATCCTGACCACATAGTTGATGTTGAATCCCATCTATCATTATATCATTTTCATATGATATAATGGGCTTTCATTTAAAGCCCTCCTTACTGATTTTGCCCCATCCCTTAGGTTTATTGCCTCTTTCTCCTGTCGGCAGGAGAAGTTGACTGTTTCCTTTGCTGCCACATCACCAGGCCCCAGCACATGCCTGGCACACACAGTAAATGCATAGTCAATGTCTTTGCATAAATCACTAGTGTTTTGTATCTTTGGACAGTTTCTCATGGCTGTTTTACCCTAGACTATTTGCTCCTCCAAGGAAGGGACTTTGTTGTATTTATATTTGTTTTCTACATTGACCACGTGTGCTAGGTATGCTTATAATACAGACAGTTACTTGACTCCAAAATCACTGATGACAGTAACTGTTTTACTGAATGTTTTATGGAGAGATTTGGGGGAGGGTTGCATCACACAGCCCACTGCCTCTTTCCTCTGTCCCGTGACTTACCCACTTGCCCCCAAGTTTTGGGTATTTTTTCCTTCCTTTCACCCTCACATCCCCTCTGAAATTCTCTTTTCCCTTCCTTTGTCCTGAGAAAATCAGCTGTTGCCCCCAGCTTCTATCCTACACAGCAAAACAGAAGTCTCCTAGTGATCTGAACAGTGGCCACCTTTAGTTCCTTAAGCTGGCTCCTTGGGGACCTGAGCTCACGGCAACATATTTGAATGAATAAATCACGGCAGAGATGTTATCTTGGTCCTGAGTCCTTCTTTCATTTTATTCATTTATTCAGCAAACATTAATGTTTTAGCCAAGTGCCAGGGGTACAACAATAAGTGAGATGGATTTCCTGATGCTAAGGTCTCAGGGAGAAACTCAGGAGGATGAATGAATGCCATGGTTTGTGGAAGCTTAAACCCCAGAGCAGAGAGACTTGCTTCTGTTATCGCAGGGCATCTTATCATAAAGCAAAGGACTGTCTTTCAAGAAAATCCTTCACCACAGATTTTAAAGGGCTTGATGCTATGCATCAAATGGATAATTAATGAGAACTTAACGGTATAGCACAGGGAACCCCACTCAGCGCTCTGCGGTGACCTAAATGGAAAGGTAATCTAAAAAAGAGTGGATATATGTATACGCATAGCTGATTCACTTTGCTGTCACCCGAAACCAGCACAACATTGTAAAGCAACTATACTCCAATAAGCAAATCAGTGAATTAATTAAAGGGCTTAGCTACCCTGGTGGCTCAGATGGTAAAGAATCTGCTTGCAGTGCAGGAGACCCAGGTTTGATTCCTGAGTCAGGAAGCTCCCCTGGAGAAGGAAATGGCAACCGACTCCAACTACTCTTGCGTGGAGAATCCCATGAAGAGAGGATCCTGGTGGGTTATAGTCCACGGGGCCACCAAGTGTCAGACACGACTAAGTGACTAACACTTCACTTTTCCAAATTACCTAATGCTAATTATCTGCCCAAACTCCACCTCCCTACTTTGGAGAACAATGATTTGTTTTAACCGGAGTGAGCTAAAGAGAAAAAATGGTTAATGTGTAGAATTTACCATCGCCTGTGAAAGTTGAAGCTGAGCTCTATTTTTTAAAGTTTCAGAGGCATTTTTTTTCTCTTTTTTCCTCCAAGACACAAAATCTAGCTAGACTCAGAGGAAGCCAGCATGTAGATGAACCACAGGAGAAAGCTGGAGGCAACTCCAGAGATGTTGACACAAGAACCTGGAGGGGAGAGTGACAAATTCCCATCACCAGCTGGAAAAGCAGCTTTCCACCAAGTCTGCTCAGTTTTAATGCTGCCTTCCGGAGCAGAGATGGCAGAGAGAGTTAGCCCCTCTGCGCCTGACCACAGTGCCTCAGGGAAGAAAGAGATGTGATGCTTGGGTCAGAGATAATTTGTGTTTTTGAAGCAGAATGTTATTACCACACCAGTCAAGGTTTGAACTTTAAGAAGGAAAAATATAAGGATTGAAAACTAGTGGCCCATGAGCTGCACTCTGCCTAAAGATGGCATTCATTGGGGAGTATAGGTTTGGCCCACTGTTTAAATATTTTAAATAAGTTGCCAACACTTAAAACTCAGATGATTTTCGAAGGCGTGTTTGTACATGCTAAGTTACCTTAGTAGTATCCGACTCGTTGTGACCCTGTGGACTGCAGCCCACCAGGCTCCTCTGTCCTTGGCATTCTTCAGGCATGGATATTTATTTATTTATTCATTTGGCTGCTCCAGGTCTTAGCTGTAGCATGTGGGATCTAGCTCCCTGACCAGGGATTGAACCTGGGCCCCTGCAATGGGAGCTCAGAGTGTTAGCCACTGGACCACCAGGTAAGTCCCCAAATCAGATGATTTCATAATATCCATATTTCCATCTTTCCTTGAAAACTCTGATCCCCTGGCCACAGTAAGCACAAAGACCCTTCATGGCCACAGCTAGCAGAGTGGGGCGGGTGACACTCCTGCACATCATGCTGAGACTCCAGGCTGCCACAGTGCCTCCCCAGCCTGCTCCATTCACAGAATTTTGCTGTCAGGCATCTGAGTCTACAGCCCCCAGCACAGGCCGTGGGAAAGAAAATAACTGAGGAGTCATAAGCACTGTTTTTGTTTTATTTTTGACAGACCTGAAATTCAAACCTAGATCTGCTACTAAAGAGCCCACTGACCTTGGACAAATATGCTTCAGTGTCTTCACCCGCAAAAGGGGGCTTTGTTAGAAGAAGTACTTCATAATGTTGCAAGGCATGAACAAGATAAACCCTCTAAAGCATTAGGCATTGGACTGGGATTAGAAGAAGCATAAAGTAAATAATGTGTCCTCATTAGCTTGGTCATAAAGAAAAGTTTGCTGAGATGGTTGAATTAAAGGGATTTGTAGAGGTCCCACCCTTTTATTGCTTTCAGGAGTCTTTTCACTTTCTCTGAAGACTGATCTGTAAGGAGAAGGAACTTGATAGGTTACATTATACTCAAATGTGTCTTCATTTTTTTTCTCTGCTGGTTTGAGGGGCTATGTGAAGAGATAGGGCATCAAATCAAAGCATCCCTCTCTGATTAATACTGAGAATGAGTCAAGGAATAAAACAGATTGTAAAACAGTAAAGAGTTGTAAACTAACTCAGAGAACACAGAGGGCAATATAAACATCTTCAATTGCCTGTAAGTCACCTGGCCCCCAGAGCAGCTCGCTGGTGGTTCCCCGGGTGCCCTGAGTGATACAGCAGCCAGGGGTTTCAGGAAAGGGGGGTGTCTTTCTTACCAGGATATGGGTACACAGGAAGGGGCCAACTTCCTGACTGGTACCTGGCTGACTATCTCCAGGAGCACTTAACTTGACAGTCTGGGTGAACCACAGTAATGCATTTGAAGCAGTATTCGCTGAAGCATGTGCCTCAGAGGAGTAGAAAGAAAGGGACGGAGGGTGGGGGCTGTTCTGGAGTCGTCCTGCAACTCGGAAATGGCCCTGCTGAGGAACTTCTTCTCGATCATATTGTATACACTCTGGGCTCTCTTTACTTCTCTGTTTGCATCCAAACTTTCACAGTTGATTCTCCACCCCCTTTTGTTTCTGAATTTGTTTCTAACTTCTTTGTGTCCGGTGCTGAAACTTCATCATTCTGACTCGTTAGTATGTCTAAGACTGAACTCATCAAATCACTGATGCTCTGTAAAGTTAAGGTATGGGAACCTTCTTTTGTGAGGTGGTGATAATTACCACAATAGAAAAATAAATGATGTTTTAGTATCTGTTTGGCCGTCATTCTTCTTAGGAACTAAAATCTGGGGGAAAATAAATTATGCTGATATATTTGTCAGTCTGATTTAGTACTTTTAGTAGTAAATTTAAGACCAACATATAGTTGCATTGTATGTATTTAGAATTCCAATTCTGAATTGATGTTCTTTCTGATCTGCCTTTACCAGAAGTTATGATACTTATTAAGATGTGAATAAGACAGATAAGACTGTGGTGGAGGAAATGGTCCATACTCCCAGAGTGGTCTTTTTATATATTTTTTATTAGAGAATAGTTACTTTACAGTCTTGTGATGGTTTTTGCCGGACATCAACATGTACTGGCATTAGGTATACATATGTATCCTCCCTCTTGAACCCCCCAGCCTCAGAGTGGCATCCTGAATCAACTGTACACCAGCGTTACTAGTGCTAATATGTTTCTTACTTGATTGAAATAGATCTGGAAGAATTTTCATTCATAGCTGTTTTTCAGGGTGATATGGAAATATCCTTGACATAACAGTAATGACTATATTTCTTATACAGATACATCAAAACTCATTCTGTTAGGAGATCAAGATTATACTTGTCCCACTCTTAGTTTTAGTTACTAAGACTCCATATGGAATTCCAGAGAGGTAGGCAGGTAGTTTGACAGATATATCAGCCTTCATTGAGAAAACCTTCTTTGTACATAGCTCCATAATACAGACAAAACTGGAAGTTGGATGCAACTTTAGGGAGAAATTAGATGGGAACATTCCATTTTCTTATTTTCATTTAAAAAAAGAAAGTCTAAAATTTTAACCAGCCTATTGTTCTTCTCTTGGAAGGTTTTGAGGTATCTTCATCAACTTTCACCATTACTGAACATCATCCTCATTTGGAGGCCAAGTTCTGTAGGTCTAGGAATTATCTGCTGAATCAAACACACAAGGGCACACACACAAAGACGCACATACACACTCCTATCTTATTTCTCCCTGATATCCTCCTGATGTGGTTCACGAAGGCAGAAACTCCGCTTCTTGCTGCTGCTACCACCAACCCGATAATGACAGAATTACTGCAGAGCCCTTGGATGGAGTTGCCACTTAGTGATTAACGTCCTTGGTCCTGAGAGGCTTTGTCTCCTATTTGCAGAAAATCATTACAGGGACTTGCACGTTTGGTTTTCTGCACTTGCGTGTCTGGTGACAGTTGCAAAGAAAGGCACCTACATTCAAGAAATTTCTTTTGTGTTAGATGAATGTTTCTAAAACTATAGCCACTGACAATAATCATTTTAAGAATACTGTAGTTTTCACTAACTAGAAGGATTATGTGGACTGTAGAAAATAGGAAGAAATGCAGGAAAGCATAAATGGAAAAAATTTTAATTATTTATGCTGTGTAATCAACAGTTGAAGAGAAAATGATAGGTTAGGGATACAGGATTCCTAAAGCAATGAGAAGTACATTCTGTGAACGTTTTGGTGGAGATGTTTTTCCCTTTATTCCACACATATATCTTTTTGTTTCCCCATCTATTCGCCATGAAGTGATGGGACCAGATGCCATGATCTTAGTTTTTTGAATGTTGAGCAGGGAGGCCGGGCATGCTGCAGTCCGTGGGGTCACAAAGAGTCGGTAACGACTGAGCAACTGAACTGAAATCTTTTTGAACTTTTTTATCTTATATTAGCCAATTAATAATGTTGTGATAGTTTCAGTCAGACAGCAGAGGGATTCAGCCATACATAGACACATATCCATCTCCCCCAACTCCCTTCCCTGCCAGGCTGCCACATAACTTTGAGCAGAGTTCCCTGCCCTGTGCAGTACGTCCTTGTTGGTTATCCATATCCAATATAGCGTGTGCGTGTCCATCCCAAACTCCCCAACTATTCCCTCCCCAACTCTCCTCCAACCCAACAACTATAAGTTCCTTCTTTAACTCTGTCCACACATACATTTTTAACAAAATGAGGGCTTATGCCGTAGTACACTCCTTATACAGAGCCCAAGATACTTCCAGTAGTAGCATCTGAAAATCTTCAGCCTTGTTGGTTATTCAGTGCAACCTGAGTCATAAATTAAACCTGGGGATGGGACTGTGGCCATGACTGCATCTGTCATAAAAAATGATCACAAATATGTCATTGTCATCTTCTATCATATGGCTTTTTTATGCATAATAATCTGCTTTATAAGTGTACCTTGGTTTATTTAATCTAGCTTCTATTCATAGACACTTGGCTATTTCCAGTTTCTCAATATCTTAATAATATATACTATACCTTCATAAATGTGTATTTGGGGGAAACGTCTTAAAAGATCACTTTGAGTCAGAATATATGACAGCAGTTTTGAGGAATATATTCTGCATTGATAAATCATCCTGTATCCATGTTTCTATTCACACTTAACCCTCCTTTGTCTCTCTTGATCTCTTTCTTTCTTCTCCCCCTGCCTTTCCACTCTCCCCCCACCCCCGACTCTTTCCCTCACCATCACACACACACACACACACACCTGTCTCTTATACACATCTCCCTCCTTACTGATTTTGCCCCATCCCTTAGGTTTATTGCCTCTTTCTCCTGTCGGCAGGAGAAGTTGACTGTTTCCTTTGCTGCCACATCACCAGGCCCCAGCACATGCCTGGCACACACAGTAAATGCACAGTCAATGTCTTTGCATAAATCACTAGTGTTTTGTATCTTTGGACAGTTTCTCATGGCTGTTTTACCCTAGACTATTTGCTCCTCCAAGGAAGGGACTTTGTTGTATTTATATTTGTTTTCTACATTGACCACGTGTGCTAGGTATGCTTATAATACAGACAGTTACTTGACTCCAAAATCACTGATGACAGTAACTGTTTTACTGAATGTTTTATGGAGAGATTTGGGGGAGGGTTGCATCACACAGCCCACTGCCTCTTTCCTCTGTCCCGTGACTTACCCACTTGCCCCCAAGTTTTGGGTATTTTTTCCTTCCTTTCACCCTCACATCCCCTCTGAAATTCTCTTTTCCCTTCCTTTGTCCTGAGAAAATCAGCTGTTGCCCCCAGCTTCTATCCTACACAGCAAAACAGAAGTCTCCTAGTGATCTGAACAGTGGCCACCTTTAGTTCCTTAAGCTGGCTCCTTGGGGACCTGAGCTCACGGCAACATATTTGAATGAATAAATCACGGCAGAGATGTTATCTTGGTCCTGAGTCCTTCTTTCATTTTATTCATTTATTCAGCAAACATTAATGTTTTAGCCAAGTGCCAGGGGTACAACAATAAGTGAGATGGATTTCCTGATGCTAAGGTCTCAGGGAGAAACTCAGGAGGATGAATGAATGCCATGGTTTGTGGAAGCTTAAACCCCAGAGCAGAGAGACTTGCTTCTGTTATCGCAGGGCATCTTATCATAAAGCAAAGGACTGTCTTTCAAGAAAATCCTTCACCACAGATTTTAAAGGGCTTGATGCTATGCGTCAAATGGATAATTAATGAGAACTTAACGGTATAGCACAGGGAACCCCACTCAGCGCTCTGCGGTGACCTAAATGGAAAGGTAATCTAAAAAAGAGTGGATATATGTATACGCATAGCTGATTCACTTTGCTGTCACCCGAAACCAGCACAACATTGTAAAGCAACTATACTCCAATAAGCAAATCAGTGAATTAATTAAAGGGCTTAGCTACCCTGGTGGCTCAGATGGTAAAGAATCTGCTTGCAGTGCAGGAGACCCAGGTTTGATTCCTGAGTCAGGAAGCTCCCCTGGAGAAGGAAATGGCAACCGACTCCAACTACTCTTGCGTGGAGAATCCCATGAAGAGAGGATCCTGGTGGGTTATAGTCCACGGGGCCACCAAGTGTCAGACACGACTAAGTGACTAACACTTCACTTTTCCAAATTACCTAATGCTAATTATCTGCCCAAACTCCACCTCCCTACTTTGGAGAACAATGATTTGTTTTAACCGGAGTGAGCTAAAGAGAAAAAATGGTTAATGTGTAGAATTTACCATCGCCTGTGAAAGTTGAAGCTGAGCTCTATTTTTTAAAGTTTCAGAGGCATTTTTTTTCTCTTTTTTCCTCCAAGACACAAAATCTAGCTAGACTCAGAGGAAGCCAGCATGTAGATGAACCACAGGAGAAAGCTGGAGGCAACTCCAGAGATGTTGACACAAGAACCTGGAGGGGAGAGAGACAAATTCCCATCACCAGCTGGAAAAGCAGCTTTCCACTAAGTCTGCTCAGTTTTAATGCTGCCTTCCGGAGCAGAGATGGCAGAGAGAGTTAGCCCCTCTGCGCCTGACCACAGTGCCTCAGGGAAGAAAGAGATGTGATGCTTGGGTCAGAGATAATTTGTGTTTTTGAAGCAGAATGTTATTACCACACCAGTCAAGGTTTGAACTTTAAGAAGGAAAAATATAAGGATTGAAAACTAGTGGCCCATGAGCTGCACTCTGCCTAAAGATGGCATTCATTGGGGAGTATAGGTTTGGCCCACTGTTTAAATATTTTAAATAAGTTGCCAACACTTAAAACTCAGATGATTTTCGAAGGCGTGTTTGTACATGCTAAGTTACCTTAGTAGTATCCGACTCGTTGTGACCCTGTGGACTGCAGCCCACCAGGCTCCTCTGTCCTTGGCATTCTTCAGGCATGGATATTTATTTATTTATTCATTTGGCTGCTCCAGGTCTTAGCTGTAGCATGTGGGATCTAGCTCCCTGACCAGGGATTGAACCTGGGCCCCTGCAATGGGAGCTCAGAGTGTTAGCCACTGGACCACCAGATAAGTCCCCAAATCAGATGATTTCATAATATCCATATTTCCATCTTTCCTTGAAAACTCTGATCCCCTGGCCACAGTGAGCGCAAAGACGCTTCATGGCCACAGCTAGCAGAGTGGGGCGGGTGACACTCCTGCACATCATGCTGAGACTCCAGGCTGCCACAGTGCCTCCCCAGCCTGCTCCATTCACAGAATTTTGCTGTCAGGCATCTGAGTCTACAGCCCCCAGCACAGGCCGTGGAAAAGAAAATAACTGAGAAGTCATAAGCACTGTTTTTGTTTGATTTTTGACAGACCTGAAATTCAAACCTAGATCTGCTACTAAAGAGCCCACTGACCTTGGACAAATATGCTTCAGTGTCTTCACCCGCAAAAGGGGGCTTTGTTAGAAGAAGTACTTCATAATGTTGCAAGGCATGAACAAGATAAACCCTCTAAAGCATTAGGCATTGGACTGGGATTAGAAGAAGCATAAAGTAAATAATGTGTCCTCATTAGCTTGGTCATAAAGAAAAGTTTGCTGAGATGGTTGAATTAAAGGGATTTGTAGAGGTCCCACCCTTTTACTGCTTTCAGGAGTCTTTTCACTTTCTCTGAAGACTGATCTGTAAGGAGAAGGAACTTGATAGGTTACATTATACTCAAATGTGTCTTCATTTTTTTTCTCTGCTGGTTTGAGGGGCTATGTGAAGAGATAGGGCATCAAATCAAAGCATCCCTCTCTGATTAATACTGAGAATAAGTCAAGGAATAAAACAGATTGTAAAACAGTAAAGAGTTGTAAACTAACTCAGAGAACACAGAGGGCAATATAAACATCTTCAATTGCCTGTAAGTCACCTGGCCCCCAGAGCAGCTCGCTGGTGGTTCCCCGGGTGCCCTGAGTGATACAGCAGCCAGGGGTTTCAGGAAAGGGGGGTGTCTTTCTTACCAGGATATGGGTACACAGGAAGGGGCCAACTTCCTGACTGGTACCTGGCTGACTATCTCCAGGAGCACTTAACTTGACAGTCTGGGTGAACCACAGTAATGCATTTGAAGCAGTATTCGCTGAAGCATGTGCCTCAGAGGAGTAGAAAGAAAGGGACGGAGGGTGGGGGCTGTTCTGGAGTCGTCCTGCAACTCGGAAATGGCCCTGCTGAGGAACTTCTTCTCGATCATATTGTATACACTCTGGGCTCTCTTTACTTCTCTGTTTGCATCCAAACTTTCACAGTTGATTCTCCACCCCCTTTTGTTTCTGAATTTGTTTCTAACTTCTTTGTGTCCGGTGCTGAAACTTCATCATTCTGACTCGTTAGTATGTCTAAGACTGAACTCATCAAATCACTGATGCTCTGTAAAGTTAAGGTATGGGAACCTTCTTTTGTGAGGTGGTGATAATTACCACAATAGAAAAATAAATGATGTTTTAGTATCTGTTTGGCCGTCATTCTTCTTAGGAACTAAAATCTGGGGGAAAATAAATTATGCTGATATATTTGTCAGTCTGATTTAGTACTTTTAGTAGTAAATTTAAGACCAACATATAGTTGCATTGTATGTATTTAGAATTCCAATTCTGAATTGATGTTCTTTCTGATCTGCCTTTACCAGAAGTTATGATACTTATTAAGATGTGAATAAGACAGATAAGACTGTGGTGGAGGAAATGGTCCATACTCCCAGAGTGGTCTTTTTATATATTTTTTATTAGAGAATAGTTACTTTACAGTCTTGTGATGGTTTTTGCCGGACATCAACATGTACTGGCATTAGGTATACATATGTATCCTCCCTCTTGAACCCCCCAGCCTCAGAGTGGCATCCTGAATCAACTGTACACCAGCGTTACTAGTGCTAATATGTTTCTTACTTGATTGAAATAGATCTGGAAGAATTTTCATTCATAGCTGTTTTTCAGGGTGATATGGAAATATCCTTGACATAACAGTAATGACTATATTTCTTATACAGATACATCAAAACTCATTCTGTTAGGAGATCAAGATTATACTTGTCCCACTCTTAGTTTTAGTTACTAAGACTCCATATGGAATTCCAGAGAGGTAGGCAGGTAGTTTGACAGATATATCAGCCTTCATTGAGAAAACCTTCTTTGTACATAGCTCCATAATACAGACAAAACTGGAAGTTGGATGCAACTTTAGGGAGAAATTAGATGGGAACATTCCATTTTCTTATTTTCATTTAAAAAAAGAAAGTCTAAAATTTTAACCAGCCTATTGTTCTTCTCTTGGAAGGTTTTGAGGTATCTTCATCAACTTTCACCATTACTGAACATCATCCTCATTTGGAGGCCAAGTTCTGTAGGTCTAGGAATTATCTGCTGAATCAAACACACAAGGGCACACACACAAAGACGCACATACACACTCCTATCTTATTTCTCCCTGATATCCTCCTGATGTGGTTCACGAAGGCAGAAACTCCGCTTCTTGCTGCTGCTACCACCAACCCGATAATGACAGAATTACTGCAGAGCCCTTGGATGGAGTTGCCACTTAGTGATTAACGTCCTTGGTCCTGAGAGGCTTTGTCTCCTATTTGCAGAAAATCATTACAGGGACTTGCACGTTTGGTTTTCTGCACTTGCGTGTCTGGTGACAGTTGCAAAGAAAGGCACCTACATTCAAGAAATTTCTTTTGTGTTAGATGAATGTTTCTAAAACTATAGCCACTGACAATAATCATTTTAAGAATACTGTAGTTTTCACTAACTAGAAGGATTATGTGGACTGTAGAAAATAGGAAGAAATGCAGGAAAGCATAAATGGAAAAAATTTTAATTATTTATGCTGTGTAATCAACAGTTGAAGAGAAAATGATAGGTTAGGGATACAGGATTCCTAAAGCAATGAGAAGTACATTCTGTGAACGTTTTGGTGGAGATGTTTTTCCCTTTATTCCACACATATATCTTTTTGTTTCCCCATCTATTCGCCATGAAGTGATGGGACCAGATGCCATGATCTTAGTTTTTTGAATGTTGAGCAGGGAGGCCGGGCATGCTGCAGTCCGTGGGGTCACAAAGAGTCGGTAACGACTGAGCAACTGAACTGAAATCTTTTTGAACTTTTTTATCTTATATTAGCCAATTAATAATGTTGTGATAGTTTCAGTCAGACAGCAGAGGGATTCAGCCATACATAGACACACATCCATCTCCCCCAACTCCCTTCCCTGCCAGGCTGCCACATAACTTTGAGCAGAGTTCCCTGCCCTGTGCAGTACGTCCTTGCTGGTTATCCATATCCAATATAGCGTGTGCGTGTCCATCCCAAACTCCCCAACTATTCCCTCCCCAACTCTCCTCCAACCCAACAACTATAAGTTCCTTCTTTAACTCTGTCCACACATACATTTTTAACAAAATGAGGGCTTATGCCGTAGTACACTCCTTATACAGAGCCCAAGATACTTCCAGTAGTAGCATCTGAAAATCTTCAGCCTTGTTGGTTATTCAGTGCAACCTGAGTCATAAATTAAACCTGGGGATGGGACTGTGGCCATGACTGCATCTGTCATAAAAAATGATCACAAATATGTCATTGTCATCTTCTATCATATGGCTTTTTTATGCATAATAATCTGCTTTATAAGTGTACCTTGGTTTATTTAATCTAGCTTCTATTCATAGACACTTGGCTATTTCCAGTTTCTCAATATCTTAATAATATATACTATACCTTCATAAATGTGTATTTGGGGGAAACGTCTTAAAAGATCACTTTGAGTCAGAATATATGACAGCAGTTTTGAGGAATATATTCTGCATTGATAAATCATCCTGTATCCATGTTTCTATTCACACTTAACCCTCCTTTGTCTCTCTTGATCTCTTTCTTTCTTCTCCCCCTGCCTTTCCACTCTCCCCCCACCCCCGACTCTTTCCCTCACCATCACACACACACACACACACACACACACACACACACACACACACCCCCATCTCTCCTTGGTTAAATCAAGCACTTGATGTAGTGAAATAACCAAGGGGTGTTCAGAAACCAAGGTGGTCACCATATCTGAAGCACAGACTGGAAAACTATGAGCCAACTCTATAAAAAATTAAATGGGCAAGAAAGAAAACAACTATTCTCATGTCAGAGGATCTCATGCCTTTTGTTATTGATACAGTGTGTTTTATACAATGAGTGAAAATCAAGAGAAAGCAGAAAATCTGTTAAGAATCAGGAGTCGGGCAGTCACTGATAAGTAGACTGAAGTATTGATTACTGTGAGCATCTCTCTTGTCTCTAACTTTGTAAGTTGGGGAGAGATCATGGGTATAACACAGAGGTGGGGAAACTTCTGCATCTTGAGCATTCTAGATTAATACTGAAACTGAGACAGTCTAAATGGAAAGGGATTCAGAATGGCATCTTTCTTTCGATTTGAAGCATTTGTGTAAAGACTTTCAGTATCCACAAGAAAGCTCTAGTTCTGTGGCAGTGGATCGGGAAAAATCTGGATTGGTCCAAAATCCACTTTATTCACAGCATCTTCCTTCTCACTTTGTTTGAATCTCAATTGGATTAGATCTGGTTCAAATGAACTCTTTTCATAAAGTATCACATTAGGGCAGCACTGCCTCTAGGAAAAGTTATGATCGTTTGAAAGGGAAACTTATTTTTCCACTGGTAATAATTAAGCACTATATACTTCTTGTCTAAAACTTTTGCCTTGTTTTCCATTTCAGATCTCTTATGTTCTGTTTTCAGGGAAAATGCCTTGCCTTGGAGTTATGTGGAGCCAGGTATGCAGATAAAATCTGAAATGCTTGCTTGTGCATCCATTTTCCAAATATCCAGATATTTGTGTTCATGCAGACTAAATATCCAGGTGGTCTAGTGACTGCACACATTCGAATAGCTGGCATTAGACAGACAACTGTAATGCCCAAGTTTTCTTCTTTAAGCACGTAACTCAGAGACATATTTTCATGTCTGTTCATGATAAGTTAGGAATGAAAAGAAAGAGCGAATACTATAGTGGCTAAGAGCAAAGTTTTAGACTTAGACCTGGGTTGGCATACTGACACTACCATTATTAGCTGTGCAGCTTGAGGACGAGTTTGCTTAATGTGTCTGTTTTCATTTCCTCACTTGTAACATGGGGATAATAATATATAAACATGATGATGCTGCTGCATGTTTGAGGAAGTAATTCTATATAAAGAACTTAGCATAGTCCAGAGCCACTAGTAAGTGTTCCATCAGTAGTATTAACAGTTTTTATCATCAGCAACAGGGATGAGGATGAGAATCGGAAGGAAGGTGACTTGGCACCAAAGACTCCAGCCTTATGAAGCCAGATATTCCTATTCTTCCATGCAATTCAGTCAGCATACGTGTTGTCTTACCCATTTTAAATGAGATAAGATATACATGAGTGAGTGAATGGATGAATGAATGAAACAGACAGCAACAATGCACTGCTGTGTTCTGGACAGTGTTTGATGTAGACTCAGAGAACAGAGTTTTCCTGGATCAGCACCTGGGTAAGAATGTCTAACCAGAGAGAATGCTAGCAGCAAAAGGCACAGTGATTATCTTTTTATTTCATGCCTGCAACAGGCATTTGAGATTCTGTGTCTGGCCAGGCACTAGAGCAAAGCATGGGGTGTTTGAAGGGAAGAGGAACAATCTCATTTGGCTGTAGCCTAGAGTGGGAAGAGGAATATGCCAAAGATAAAGTTCAGTTCAGTCACTCAGTCATGTCTGACTCTTTGCAACCCCGTGGACTACAGCACACCAGGCTTCCCTGTCCATCACCAACTCCTGGAGCTTCCTGAAACTCATGTCCAAGTCGGTGATGCTATCCAACCATCTCATCCTCTGTCGTCCCCTTCTGCCTTCAATCTTTCCCAGTATCAGGGTCTTTTCCAATGAGTCAGTTCTTCGCACCAGGTGGCCAAAGTATTGGAGCTTCAACTTCAGCATCAGTCCTTCCAATGAATATTCAGAAAGATACAGTTAGAAAATGTTATACTTAGCATTTGGGTCTTTTTCTGGCAGGTTGGGGGAGTCACTTTTGCCATAGGACAGTCTGAACCACTGCAGCATTGTATCCCGAGCACCCTAGGGTCTGGCAGTAGACAGTCAGCACACAGTGGTTCTCAATTTTAGAGACACAGTCTTATTTTTAATTTTTATTTTTCTGACTGTATAAATTGTGTGCATGTTTTCAATAATGTTCAATATCCCACAATCAAATCATTGATTTATTCATGCTTTAGATACTTTTTTAAACATGTTTTTTTTCCCCAGATTTTATGCTAGGCACTGATCCCAGAGATAATTAAGACTTTTGTTGGTTTCCCCCACAGCTCTACCAAGTGTTCTGCACATAATAGGTTCAAAATAAATGGTAGTTCTGTATTAAAGGAACAGTGTTTTACAGTAGGAGAAAAAAAAATCTACCTCCCTATTATATCATTCTTGGCAATTATGTTTCCAAAACAATTGGATTGAACCAGTCTATGGGATACAAGAAAGCCACTTAATTTCCATTCTTTCCAATTAAAATAGAAACTGAAATGTATTCCCTGAAACTCAGCAGCACACTTCACCTTCACTCTCAGCTTTGTCCAGAATGTGTACTATTAATGTAGGAGATGATGCTGTCTATTCAAGACTTTGGACTGAGCAGAGGAAAGGAGGCACACATCTGCTTTATGCAGAGCCTATGACTTTCCAGCAGTGGCAACCAAAACTCTTTTCAGCCTAGCTATGCAGGACAACCTGCACCGTAAATTGAAGCCGAGGATGAGGCTATGACTAGGCGTGTGCCTGTGATGTTTATGAGCTGTAAGGTCATTGCAGAAAACAGCAAGGAACATAGTTGTAATAGACTGTTGGCCTCTAAGGAAGTTATTAATTAAATTTTATCTTCTCCCCGGCATGCTTCAGTACCACCACTATGGGTCTTTAGACCTGGGGAAACTACACCTCGGTAATAACTGGCCTTATCATCAGGCTGGCAGTCATTTAATATGCTCCTTTGTCTGACACCAGGGGTGAACTGCAGTGTGGGATGTCAAGGTTTTTGCAAATGCCAATTGCATGCCTCACTGTACCTCCGGCCCAGGGTTCAGATCTCACGATAGGAAATAAAGAATCCACAGCGGGCGGAGTAATCCATTTCTCTGGAAATGAGTTGTAGGCACAGTCCTGTTTCCAGCAGCCAGCCCATTCAGTTTCCAGTGTTATCTCCAGCAGAGCTAACATCACTCTCCAGAGACCAGAGCAGAAGTTCAGGTGTCACTGTGTGGACACCGTCTAGATGGAGTGCTGTTTTTCAGTCTTTGGCATATGGTGCTGACTTCACAAGAAAAATCAGAGCTGAAATGTCATTTCCAGCTCCTTTTCTTTGAGTGATTTCCCAGATGGCTTGGCTTAGCCCACGAATCAAATGGCATTCTCCTTGCTGTTGGTAAGCGCTTGCTGTGTCAACCAGCTGGGCTCCTCCTGCCCCTCACTGGATCCCCTGCGTTAAATGTGTTCTGATCAGCTGGCGGCTATTCCAGGGACCCACACAGCAGATTGGAGTCCAGCTCTGGCTTTCCATAGATGGGCAGTCCTGCCCCACTAATGGGGATTTAAGCACCTTCTTTTCAGGCGAGACAGCAGGTCGAGAATATAAGGCACAGATGTGTATGATTAGATTTAGAGTTTTCCAAATTGCTGCTTAAACAGGCCTTCTGTGGCCCAGCTCTCTATTTTGATGACTGGGCCATTTGCCCCTAGTTTAGACATTTGAGACACTCATCCCACCTCCTCCCTTCACTCCTCTTGGTTATAGGAAACTCAGGATAGAAAAGATCTAGGAGCAGGGAAAATTTAACTTGCGAGATCATTAGCTGAATGCCATCGGTAAGGTCAAGAATGAATAAAACAGTCTCTAAAAGGAGAAAAGAAAGTAACAGGGCTGACAATAGCCTTGGCCTCCAAATAGGCTTCAATATTTGAGGTTAGCATCATATGTGGATGTCACATTTGTGTCTTTATCATGGCCTTCCTAATCATGTCATATCCCCCCACTGGGAAGACTCTGGCGCAGACAGTTGGTTTAGGAGAACTTTTATTTTCTACATTGCAATATGGTTAAGAAATCTGGCCCCCTAAAATCCGTTCTGGAATTTAAAACTATTTTAAGATGATGTACTTTATGAAACCTTGATAAGCTCTTTGGACACTTTGGGAAGGAGATGGATAGAAAATAGTATTTTCAGTGAATTTATCACTAAACCAGGATAGAAATTGTTATTAGTAATACTGGATGGAATGCAAAGAGTTGCTACAGCTTAAGGAAGAAAGAAATGTGCCAATTGTATACAATTCTTATAGGAACTTACTCTTTTTAACTTAATTTTTATTGGAGTTTCATTGCTTTACAATATTGTGTTAGTTTTAGCGCCAGCAGAATGAATCAGCCATACATATATCTCCTCTTTTGGACTTCCTTCCCATTCAAGTCAGCACAGTGCTTTAAGTAGAGTTCCCTGTGCTATTCAGTATGTCTTCATTAGTTATTTATTTATATGGTACCAATAGTGTCTTTGTGGCAATCCCAATTCCTCCCACCCCACCCCTCACTGTCCCCTTTGGTATCCATATATTTATTGTCTATGTCTTGCAAATAAAATCATCTGTACCATTTTTCTAGATTCCACATGCATGCATTAATACACAATGTTTATTTTTCTCTTTCTGACTTACTTCACTCTATGACAGTATGTAGGTCCATCCACATCTCTACAAATGACCCAGTTTCATTCCTTTTCATGGCTGAGCAATATTCCACTTCATATATGTAGCTTAGACTCTTAAAAGTGACAGGCAGTTTGGACCTTTATCTTGTCCAGCATTCTGCCATTTGTGTGATTCCTTCGAGGATCGCCTTGCTGAGTGGTCCTCCAATGTTTTGTGAATAGCCTCAGCCCTCGAAAGTTGGAGCCCTCATATTCCTTCTCCAGGGAATCTTCCTGACCAGGGATCGACACGGTTGGGCACTGGCAGGCAGGTTTGCTACTACTGAGCCTCCAGGGAAGCTCAGGCTGTTTCTACCTCTTGGCTACTGTGATTAATCCTGTGTGAACATTGGTGTACAAGTAGCTGAGTTCCTGCTTTCAATTCCTTTGGATATACACACCTAGTGGTGGAATTGCCAAGTCATATATTTATGTGGATATATAGTTTCCCCAACACCACTGTTGAAGAGACGGTCTACTCCATTGTATATTCTTGGCGTCTTTGTGTGTGTGTGAGTTTGGCTCTGGGCTGTCTATTCTGTTCCATTTGTCTACGTGTCTGTCCCTGTGCCAGTATCACACTGTGTACTATAGCTTTGTATAATATTTTGGAATTGTGATGCTTCCAACTTTGTTATTCTTTCTTAAGAGAGCTTTGGCTATGCTGGGTCTTTTGTGATTCCATATAAATATGGGGATTGTTTTTTCTGTTTATTTTAAAATGCCACTGGAATTTTGATGAGGACAGCATTGACTCTGTAGATCTCTTTGGGTTCTGTGGAGGTTTTAATAATACTGTCTGCCAGTCCATGAATGTAAAATGTCTTTCTACTCGTTTGTGTCTTCTTTAATTTCTTTTATCAGTATTGTATAATTTTTGAGTACTAGTCTTTCACCTCCTTGATTAGGTCTTTTCCTAAGTATGTTTTTTAAATGCTATTATAAAAGGGATTGTTTTCTTAATTTCTCTTTTGGATTGTTCACTGCTGGTATATAGAAATATAGTTGATTTTTGTGTGTTGATTTTACATCTTGCAACTTTGCTAAATTTGTTTTTTAGCTATAATAGATATTTTGTTAGGTTTCTTTAGGTAGAAGATCATATCATCTGTGGATAGTTTGCCTCCTTGTTTTCTGATCTGGATGTATTTTCTTTTTCTTTCCCAATTCCTCTAGCTAGAACTATGTTGAATAGAAGTAGTGAATGAGCATTCTTGTCTTGTTTCTAGTCATAGAGGAAAAACTTTCAAACTTTCACCATTGAGTGTGATATAAGCTGTGGGATTTTCATAAAACTTGAACAGTCCATATGAATCTTTGAATCAATTTTTAAATTTCTACCCCAAAATGCCACCAGTAGAGTTTTCATAGCAATTGCACTGAATTTGTATATGAATTTGGGTTATATATACCACATTTGGTAGTTGTATCATCTTAACAGTATTGACTATCAAACATTGACTATCTTCCCATTGATTTTTGGTCTTTAATTTCTTTCTGCAATATTTAGTTTTAAGTGTGTAGTCTTATATCTCCTTGGTTAAACCTATTTCTAAATGTTTTATCCTTTTTATGCTATCAATAGAATTATTTTCTGTATTTCCTTTTTGGATTGCTTATTGCTAATATAGAGGGGGAAAATCTGATTTTTGTGTATTGATTTTTTATACTGCAACTTTGCTAAATTTATTTATTAGCTATAACAGACTTTTCCCCTGAATTCCTTAGGGTTTTTTAAGATCAAATCACCCACAGATGGAGATAATTTTACTTCCAATTTACATTCCAAATTGAATAGTTTTTATTTTTTTTCTTACCTAATTGTTCTAGCTATAATTTTCATTGCCATGTCAAATAAAATGGCGAAGCAGATATCTGTCTTATTTCTGATCTTAGGGGAGAAGATTTTAGTCTTTCACCAGTAAGTATGATATTTGTTGTTGTTCAGTAGCTCGGTCATCTCCTACTCTTTGTAACCCCATCGGCTGCAGCATAAGGCTTCCCTGTCCTTCAATGCCATGTCAAATAAAATGGCGAAGCAGATATCTGTCTTATTTCTGATCTTAGGGGAGAAGATTTTAGTCTTTCACCAGTAAGTATGATATTTGTTGTTGTTCAGTAGCTCGGTCATCTCCTACTCTTTGTAACCCCATCGGCTGCAGCATAAGGCTTCCCTGTCCTTCACCATTTTCCAGAGCTTGCTCACACTCATGTCCATTGAGTCGGTGATGCCATCCAACTATCTCATCCTCTGTCATCCCCTTCTCCTCCTGCCTTCAGTCCTGCAGGAGTATGATATTAGTTAAGTGTTTTTCAGAAATGACCTTTACTGAGTTCAGAAAGTTTTATAACTTCTATTCCTAATTTTGGAGAAGGAAATGGCAACCCACTCCAGTATTCTTGCCTGGAGAATCCCATGGACAGAGGAGCCTGGTGGGCTGCTGTCCATGGGATTGCACAGAGTTGGACATGACTGAAGTGATTTAGCATACATGCCTGCATTGGAGGAGGAAACGGCAACGCACTCCAATATTCTTGCCTGGAGAATCCCAGGAACAGAGGAGCCTGGTGGGCTGCTATCTATGGGATCACACAGAGTTTGACACAACTGAAGCGACCTAGCAGCAGTAGTATTCCTAATTTATTGAGTCTTTTTTTTTAATCATGAAAAGGTGTTGGATTTTGTCAAATGCTGAGATGATTGTGTGTTTTTTCCTTCATTCTATTAATTTGATGTGTAGTATATTGCTTGATTTTCAGGCCCTGAACCACTCTTGAAATCCTAGAATAAATCCTGCTTGGTCAGGGTGTTTAATCATGTAATAGACTGCTGAATTATTTCCCTAGTATATTGTTGAGGATTTTTGCGTCAATATTCATCAGAACTATTGGTCTATAGTTTTCTTGTAATATCTTTGTCTGGCTTTGGTTACCATGGTAATGCTGGCCTCCTAAAATAAGTAAGGAAGCGTACCCTCCTCTCCAGTGGTTTTGAAAGGCTTTGAGAAGGATTGGTATTAATTCTTCTTTAAATGTTTGGTAGAATTCACAGTGATTACATCTAGCCCTGGGGTTTCTTCATTTTGTTACTAATTCAGTCTCTTTGTATGTGTCTATTCATATTTTCTTTCTTCTTGAGTCAGTTTTGGTAATTTGTGTGTTATCTAGGAATTTGTCCAGTTCATCTGGGTTATCTGGCTTTTGATGTAATAATAATTTTTTGTATCCCTGTAAGATTGGTAGTAATGTTAATGTACTCATTTNGTCTCTTTGTATGTGTCTATTCATATTTTCTTTCTTCTTGAGTCAGTTTTGGTAATTTGTGTGTTATCTAGGAATTTGTCCAGTTCATCTGGGTTATCTGGTTTTTGATGTAATAATAATTTTTTGTATCCCTGTAAGATTGGTAGTAATGTTAATGTACTCATTTTTTTTTTAATATATATATTTGCCATCATTAGGGTATCCTCTCCTGATTTTTACTAAAAACTGGATCCAAGAAGCTTTTGCTGCTTCGTCCTGGGTCTGACTCTGTATGTCTTTTGCTCAGTTTAAGACACATTTAAAATGTACTAGTGGTCGTGATAATAATAGCACCAGTAATAGCTGTTGTTGTTTAGTCCCTAAGTCATGTCCGACTCTCTGCCACCCCATGAACTGTAGCCCACCAGGCTCTTCCGTCCACGGGATTTCCCAGGCAAGAATACTAGAATGGGTTGCCATTTCCTTCTCCAGGGGATCTTCCCGACCAAGGGATCGAACCTTTGTCTCCTGCTTGCCAGGTGGACTCTTTACCACTGAGTCGCCTGGGAAGCCCCATGTGTTCCATGTCCCAGGTGCTGTGTGTGGAACAGTTCACAGACATCATCTTATCTAACTCTTATAAAAATCCATGGGATAGCAATTACCATCCTATTCTCTATGTTTTTAGGAAAACGAAGACACAGTGTAGTTCAGTCATTCACCAAATTAGAATATCAAAGATCTCAGAGAATGAAAAAAAGAGAAATTTCATCTTACTTGGATTAGTTCAATACTTATGAGTCTATAAAATTCACCAAGCCTACAAAATGCACATTTTCTGTCATGTTTTGCCTATAAGTACTAAGATATGTTTTCTTTTTGTGGCTGACATTACTCATTAGCGCAGATGTCCTGGGACGGGGGCGAGGGGGAAGGGGAATGTGGAAGAATGAAGTATTTGTAAGAAGAGATGATCTCTGTCACTAATTGCTAGAGAAACAGATAATCTGGATAACTCACATTAAAACAAAAGCTCAATAGCAAATAAAAATGGCCTCTGTGGTTAAGATATTTCAGGCAAAGCTGGATCACTGGAGAGACAATTTTCACTAATATAGCTGTTTAGTTGCTTTATTTTTTATATACAGTGCAAAACTTAGAGACCACCCAAATGTAGAGCAAGCTGAAAGGATATAAAAGAAAGAAGGGATAGACTTTGATTACCTTTGGGTTCTGTGTGTCATTCAGTCCACTTACTCTGTATTCTTTCAGACAACATTTATTTTAGTAGGTAGGCCGTAATTTGTGATTTTGGTGGGTGTGCTAATATAAAGGAGAATGTACTCTGTTTCCCTGGTCAACCAGACACTGAACAAGGAAATGCAGAAGTAGAGACCCTTTCCATTTAATTCAATGCTGGATCATGTAAACCACAGTCTGAAAGAAGAGCATGAAGACTGGTTCTGCTTTGTGCAAATTTTTTTTGAAAAGATGAAATGAGAAGTTCAGGGAGAAAAGATACCACCTTCCCAGAACTATATCAGACATATTAATCATGGAAGGTCCAAAAAGAGTTCCTGGAACACAAATGATAAGACCCCTGAGGGTCACTTCCCATAACCCATTGCATTTTCCAAGTCACTCTCCATCAGCAGGATAACACTGTGTAATCCCTTATGCTGATTTAAAATTCCTTCGGAGGGAAGTAATGTGTTTCTGTTCTGGGGGTGTGCTATGGTAAATGCATTACTAGATTAACTTCATCTTCGCTATTACAGGGGTCTTTTAGGTGCTAATACAATTTTAAAATAAAACAAAAACTCTATTTGAAAATGTGCTTTTCACATCTGAACTCATTTGTGATGTTTATTGAGTACTATTTGACATCTGAAAACCTCATATCATGTCCTTTACAGGCAGAGGAGCCTTCACAATAAAAGAATTAGACAAATGATATGGGATCAGTCTAGTATTGGGCCCAAATGAGGTTTCATCCTTACTCCTTTGTGTATTTTAATTTTCTGATAAATGAGCAAGGTTGGCTGTTCTTAAGCTTTGTTGCCACAAACATCTTTCATCAAAAGAAATCTCACATGTGGGTATGAATAAATAAAGTAATGAAGGTGCCAGTTGAAGAAGGAAGAAGATTGTATCACTCTTCTTCTCTATAGAGGCCTTGAGGGGTTCCAAGGAGGACTTTGCAAGGTAGTTTTTTGGCTCCATTATTGAAAAGCATTCCACTGAAAGGAATTCAAATGCATAAATGCATTCCTATAATAATGAAAACAACATAGAAGGATATAGACCAAACAGTTACTGTTCCTACCTTCAGCCTCCACTCCCTTGATCAGAGGTCACTGCCATGAGCAATTTTGTGGGTATCATTATGGATCTTTTTTTCTGTATTGAGAAATGATAAATATGTGTATTGCTAACTAATGTATAGTTTTAGGATTTTAAAATATACATTCTGTGTGCATTTAAGCTCCATAAGAGTTTTTGTCTGTGTTGTTCATTAGCTTATCTAGCGTCTAGAACAGAGCTTGACATATATGGAAAGTGTTAGTCACTTAGTCGTGTCTGACTCTTTGTGACCCCATGGACTATAACCTACCAGTCTCCTAGGTCCATGGGATTCTCCAGGCAAGAACACTGGAGTGGGTTGCCATTTCTTTCTCCAGGGGATCTTCCTGACCCAGGGAGCAAACCTGGGTCTCCCATGTTGCAGGCAGATTCTTTATCTTCTGAGCCACCAGGGAAGCCCAAACATATAAACCATTAATAAATGTTTGCTGGATTAGGGACTGAATTATCCTGCAACTTGCATTTTGTGTTCAGCAATAGGTCTTAGAGTTCTTTCCCTGTTAGTACATTTAGAGCCATCTTATCCTTTTTAAAGATTGCATTATATTTTATAGTATGGATATTCCAGAATTTAACACCTTTCCTACAGGTATATTTCTAGTTGTTTCTAATTTTCTGCTATAAGCACGGCTACAATGAATGACTCTCAATGACTCTTTGTCATTTGTCATGTATAGGTACAAGTGCATAGCATCTTTGAAGAGGGGGTTCTGATTTCAAGGATGTACACATTCTGACTTCTTTTAGGTTGATCCCTAGATTTCTTTCTCTTCTACCAAATGACAACAGAGAAGAACTGATTTGATAGAAAACTGGTCATTTGCCACTACTCTGTTGATATTTAAGTTTGTAACCTCTGCTATAAATCATCTACAGGGCAATCCCTTCTATTTAAACCACAGGGACCTTTCCCCAGATTTATATTTGACTTAATTTTAGCTAAATCCAAGTATGCTTCATGTCAACAGGTTCTCATGTAATTGACCTGACAATTATTGACAGCACAAGATAAGTCTTTAAAAAAAATTAGTAGCACCTGTTCACAATGAATGTATTGGGTTTAGCGATCAGAAGCTGAGACCTTATCATCTGTCTCCAGGTTGTCAAGCCACTTATCATGGCCTTTGAAATTTCTGTATTGGTGCTGAGTGATGAATGAACATCAAAGAGGTATTTTCCTGCTTTTTCAGTCATCTTGGCTATTGATGATGGCCAGACCACAGGATTAGGCCTGTCTCTGGAATACTGGCACTGGGAGCTTGAGGTCTAAGATAGAATATTTTTTGAATGTCCTCCTCCATCTAATGCTGTCTCAGAATAATTCAGCTGGAGTGAAACCTCAGTACGATTTCTCTTTATTTGTATTATCGTTTCCACAAAGGGAAAGCTGTCTGTGGCTTTCACAATGCAGAGAGCCCTGTGGAGCTTGGCTGGCCCACCATGCATAAGTAGACTCTAATTTTGATTAATAAAGAATGTCTCCGTCCATATGGGGCTTTGCCTTCTTGTGTGGAGGTAAACAAACGCATCTCTCCCTGTAGGCTGACCTTGGTGGAGAGCTCCAAGTCCCCTGTACGACTGCTCCTGCCTCACTGAGCTAGTTCCTGCCCCCAGATACATTCTGCTCTCCTGGGTCCCACCTGTGCTATCGCGACTTCCTGGGCCGCCTGCACTCTCAGGTCACCGCTCAGATGGCACCTCCGCTGTGTTTATACCCTCCGGTCCACGCAGCAGGTTACTTGCTCCTTCTACTCTGGCCCGTGGCCCTTGGCAATTTTCTCTGAATGGTACACTGTAGGAAATTTGGCAATATAAAGAAACACAGAAGGAGGAAAATTAAATTGCCTGTTACCATACCACGTAGGAACTTCTATTAATTTTTTGGTATGCACCTTTCCAATATATTTATTTCTATGTTCAATATATTAAATATATTTCTGTACAAATATATATATTTCAATGTATTTGTATACAGATATAAATATATAGTGTACATACTGTATTAGGGCTATCTTTGGCTCAGTGGTAAAGACATCCACTTGCCAATACAGGAGACACAGGTTTGATCCCTGGATTGGGAAGATCCCCTGGAGAAGAAAATGACAACCCACTCCAGTATTCTTGCCTGGAGGAGTCCATGGACGGAGGAGCCTGGCAGGCTACAGTCTGTGGGGTCGCAAAGAGTCAGACATGACTTAGTGACTAAACTACAACAACATAGTGTATAGAACTATGTTTATATGTCATTAACAGTGGAGTACAACTACTTCACAACATATTATGAACAATTTCATATGTCATAAGTTACAGTAAGTTTTTCAGTATTTTATCTGATGCTTAGGATAATTGCAAAATTATTCTCCATACTTATACATCTAAGTTGCTTCTGATTTTTTTTTACTATAATTCATAGTGCTATAGTAAATGTCGGGGAAGGCAATGGCACCCCACCCCAGTACTCTTGCCTGGAAAATCCAATGGACGGAGTAGCCTGGTGGGCTGCAGTCCATGGGGTCGCTAACAGTCGGACAGACTGAGCGACTGCACTTTCACTTTTTTCTTTCATGCATTGGAGAAGGAAATGGCAACCCACTCCAGTATTCTTGCCTGGAGAATCCCAGGGACAGGGAAGCCTGGTGGGCTGCTGTCTATGGGGTCACACAGAGTCGGACACGACTGAAGTGACTTAGCAGCAGCAGCATAGTAAATGTCCTTTTGATAAATCTGTGTATACATACTTGATTATTTTCATAGAGTTAACTTTTACAATTGGTATAACTAAGTCAGAAGACAAGTACATATGTATTTCTAATGATTTTGATGAGTTTTACTAGGTTTTATTATAATACCTGCCAGAATGAAAGTCATGTATGTACTTATTTTTCAGTCTCAGTTACCTGTAATTTCTTTCAGAACAAGAACTTGCTCATGTTTGTGTTTATATTGTCTGAAATAGTGCCTGACCTATAAGAGAGGTCAAGGAATATTAAATAATTGAATGGAGAGAAAAGAGAAAAATTGGTGGCATGTGGCTCATGGCACTTGAAGTTTATCCATAAACTAATCCAGATCCTATTTAAGGCAATATTACCCAAGGTGTGTTCCATGTCAGGAAATAGTAATTAACCTCCATTATGGTCCTGGACTACAACTCTCCTATGCACACAGTGAGTCTAGTGAGGCAGTTAGACAAAACAAGTTAAATAAAGAAGAAATAATTAAAGTTTGTGATAAACACACAGGAAATAAACAGGATACTGTCATAGAATAGTGCAAACTTTAGCTTGTATCAGCATCCCCTGGAGGATGTTAATACACAGATACTGCCTCTACTTTCCATCCGAATTTCTGATTCAGCAGGTCTGGGGCAGGGCACGGGAGCTTGTGTTTTTGACGGGTTCCCAGGTGGCTACAAAAGCTTTGTCTAAAGAGAAGACAGCTAAAATGAGCCCTGAAGGATGGGGAGGGAGAGGCATATAAAGTCTCAGGAACAGTATTTCAGGCTGAAGCAAGAGCAGATATCTAGAAACAGGAAAGGCTTCCCTCATTTAGGAGTTGGGAGGAAGCCACTGGCCCTGGAAGGTACTGAGGAAGAGAATGATGAAAGCTGATGTCAGAGGGGCTGGTTTCAGCATCAGATGATGTCGAGCTTAGAGACCATGGGGGAAGGCCGAATTCCGCCTTAACACAGTGAAACACCAGCAAGGATTCTGAGCAGAGAAGGAAGGAGTTGCCATTCATACTTTCAGGAGATCGCTATCTGTCGAGAGGAGAAAGGGTGGAAAGTTAGCAGGAATAGCATGAAGAGGTCAGATTTGGAGACCATGACCGTGGACTTGGGTGAGAGATGAGGTTGACCTGACCTAGGCAGTGACACTGGAGGTGGTAAGAAGGAAGGAATGAAGCTCTGTTTCAGCACCCCCCTCAAATGTTTGTGGCTACCACCAATTTGGAACCAATTTTTAACTGCTAGACTTTTCAGAGCCTCTGGAGTGGAAATGTTAATTGTGACTCCTAGGGAGATATTTGTCCCTAGAGCTCCTCAAGCAGTTAAATGTCTGTCACTGGGCAACCTAGAGGGGTGGGATGGGGTTGGAGGTGAGAGGGAGGTTCAAGAGGAGGCAGACATATGTAAACCTGTGGCTGATTCATGTTGATGTATAGCAGAAACCAACACAATGTTGTAAAGCAATTATCCTCCAATTTAAAATTTTAGAAATGTCATTAGGAGTTGATAGCTGAAGCTTCTGCCATTTCAGAGGCTCTGGCCCTCTGTTGGCCTCAGTAGCAGAGTCACCCTGTCCAGTAAGAAGACTCACTCTTCATTCACATTCCACGTAAGCTACAGAGGAGGGCAGTGGGCAGCCATCAGTCTCTTAGCTAAGGGTGTAGATGGTCTTGGGAGCACAGTGCCATGGACTGCTGGCTTCAGGGAAAATGTGAAGTAAATGAAATGTGCCTATAGATTAAATGACTATAGAGTCTGTGTGTTCTTTGGATTCCTTGAACAGGTAAGAACAGGGACGCATGTGAACCCAGTTTTGAGGATATGAGACCCTTTCATACATATGGCTGTTTTGTGATTGCCTCCTCAATTTAATCTTTTAGTGGGATCTCAGCATATGCAAGGAGGAAGTCAAGAATGCTGCCTGAGACATTTTGTGCTATTACTGTTTCTGCTAAGCTCTTCGTGGGTGCCACAGGGCAGGGGAGAGGGATGGGAGGTTTCACCAGATGAGAGTTGCTTCACAACTTACTGTGTGTGTGTGTGTGACTTTGAGCACTGAACCCCTCTGAGCCTCAGCTTTGTCATTCAAAACTGGAAATAATAGTATTTACCTCATGAAGTGCTTCTGGGAATCCTCAAAGTCATTCAGATAAAGATTTTAACAGAATATTGGCTATAATAATAGTTGCTGCTGTTATTAGAGGGAATTGTGTGTTTTCCATCTCAGTCTTGACCAGATGTTAGCTTGTCTGTTTCTAGCTGCCTAAAACCTCAGACCACTGTCACGCCTCTTCTCCACCTTTTTTCACAGTTCTTCCTACATGGGATGGTCTTTTACACCAGGTGATATCTCTGAAAAATGGTCATTCCTCTAGCCACATACTAATTTAGAGAAATTTCCTCTTGTGTTTTTTCCAAGGCATCTTATTTTAAAAATGGAATGAATTTTCTTCTTTGGGACTGGAACTTGATTATTTCTCTATCATCAGCAAAATATCTCAAAGACAACTGAATATGTGATAGAGCAACTTTTCATGAGCTAGTAGTATTAGCAAAGACATCCTCCTGCATTTAAGCCAGGCACAAATTTCAGGATGTAAAATGGAGGCTTTACAGAAGACTCCATTGGTTCACTCTTCTTTCTCATTATTAGTAACCTGACAACCACTTTATTTTAAAAGAACATCTTAAAATAATTTTTTAATCACCAGACTGTGACAAGTGGAGAATCTGAAACAAACAAGTGGTCTAAACACTTTCCCAAAGTGACTCTCTGTTGGACTTGTAAGTTACAACATGAGAAATGGTGTGTGTCAGGGTGACTTAATTAGGTGACTTAATTAAAGTCCTTCTGATGTCTATTTGGGAAAACTAATGAGTTTCTTTTATCAAATTTATTCCAAGCACTTCCTGAGATGCAAAATCTGAATTAACTAACTTCTCTATAAATCTGATGAGGAAACGAAGTTCTAAAAATAACAAGTGCAGTGCTGGAAGGATCTGGATGAAAGCATACAAGCCAGCTGAGNGTGTGTGTCAGGGTGACTTAATTAGGTGACTTAATTAAAGTCCTTCTGATGTCTATTTGGGAAAACTAATGAGTTTCTTTTATCAAATTTATTCCAAGCACTTCCTGAGATGCAAAATCTGAATTAACTAACTTCTCTATAAATCTGATGAGGAAACGAAGTTCTAAAAATAACAAGTGCAGTGCTGGAAGGATCTGGATGAAAGCATACAAGCCAGCTGAGTGGATGTCAAGAAAGAATGTCTGATCTTGATGTTTTCAAGCTTGGCTCAATCGAAATACTTCTGCAACTTAGAGTAGTACAGGTGTCCTCAATAAGTCAGATGCCAACATGAAGGGTTGGATTCACTTCACATTGTGGAAAGTGTATGTTGTTCCCCCCATGTTCCGAGTACTCCTCTTTGAATACAGGAGTCACCTTGAATTCAGGGGACTAAAGAATAGAGAGTCAACCTTATTTCTCTTATGCTGTTAAACCTCCTTATGAAGCTTTTTTTTTTTTTTTTAAACCAGAATGGTAGCAATTCTGAAAATTATCCAGTACTATGTGGGAACACACACAATGCCTAGACATGGGTTTCCTGTGCTCAGTCTCACTATAGATGTATTTAAAGGTTTTCAGAAACCATATCAAAACTGTATTTTAACTTATAAATGGAAACATTAACAGGCCTACTGTGGTTATTATTTACAACTGCGAGCCTGAGTGACCTTTTTGAAATTAATATTCAATTTTCTACAACATATACAAAATCCTTACCTATTTGGAACTTTAAAAGAATATAAATTTGCTAAAGTAGTATATCTGACACTTTTGATAAAATCTGCTTATTCCTTCTGAAACCTCTGTTAACAGCTATGCATTTTCTACCAAGAGTTTAATCACTGGCCTTGTTAGCCCTTCTTACTTCTGAGAAGAATACAATTCGTAATTGTGTTTCAATGAAATATGTAGCTAATTTTTTATTCATACTTTACTAGTAACTATTGATGGTTTACACACACACACATATAAATCATTCTTTGTGGGGTTTTCTCGCTTTCTTTAGAGATGGAAATCTAATCTGTTAAAAAGTAAAATCCAACTGGGTACATTTTAAAGACATTTAATGACTTTATTTAATGACTCAGAAATCAGGCAGCATCCTATCTAGCAGATAAAAAGAAACTCCAAAGAGCTATTCATAATGGAAGGCTGTTGCAGCCAGAAGAGGACAGGACAAGTAAACAGTAGATTATTTCTTCTTTAGGGGGCAGAAAGGGTCTATCAGGCAGATTACCTCACTGGTGTTGACCAGGAAATTCCAGACTGACCAGTTAAGATTATATTCCTGGGAGAGGTGGAAACTGCAGTTAGTTTAGGTGTTGTCTTGGTTTGGTGACATGAGCTTAGCATTAAGTGACTCCATAGGGGGCCTGTTAGCTATTTTTAAACAATTTGCTCCTATTGATCAGACTGTCAGTTTAACTGAGAGATGTCATAANAAATTCCAGACTGACCAGTTAAGATTATGTTCCTGGGAGAGGTGGAAACTGCAGTTAGTTTAGGTGTTGTCTTGGTTTGGTGACATGAGCTTAGCATTAAGTGACTCCATAGGGGGCCTGTTAGCTATTTTTAAACAATTTGCTCCTATTGATCAGACTATCAGTTTAACTGAGAGATGTCATAAAAAATTAAGGCATTAGCACCCTTCCCAGCTACTTCTCTGTAGTTCTCACAATTTTTACTAATCCTCTGTGTGATATTCACAGGTCATAATGTTGCAGAAAGGGGGCCCCCATCCAGGGCTCAAAACTGGGCTCTTGTCTAGCGCTCGGAAATGAATTGTCCAAGGAGACAGACACATGTGTGACAAAGCAAGAGATTTTATTGGGAAAGGGCACCCGGGTGGAGAGCAGTAGGGTAAGGGAACCCAGGAGAACTGCTCTGCCGCGTGGATCACAGTGTCGGGTTTTATGGCGATGGGATTAGTTTCCCAGTGGTCTTTGGCCAATCACTCTAATTCAGAGTCTTTCCTGGTGGTGCACGCATCCCTCAACCAAGATGGATGCTAGTGAGAGGGATTCTGGGAAGTGGACGCACGGTGTCTCCTTTTGACCTTTCCTGAACTCTTCCGGTTGGTGGTGATGGCTTATTAGTTCCGTGTTCCTTAGCAGGACCTCCTGTTGTAAAACAACTGATGTAAATGGTTACTATGGTGCCTGTCCTGGGTGGGCGGTTTCAATCGGTGTGCTTCCCCTAACAATGGTGTTTGGGTTTTCTTTTATTTGGCTGAAAATCTCTCTGGAATTCATAGGTCATGACTTTTAGGGTCACACTTCTTTAGTAGATCATTTTCTGCATCCCTTTTCCAGCACTGAAGTCATAAAGAGATCATTTTCTTGGTGGTTAGCAGCTATGAAGATGCATTTAAAGCTTTTGAGAGAATGCAGCCTGCCAGGGAGATGACTATTTGTTGTTGCTGTTCAATCGCTCAGTCGGAACTCCTTGCAACCCCATGGACCGCAGCACACCAGGCTTCCTTGTCCTTCACCATCTCCCAGAGCCTGCTCAAGCTCATGTGCATTTAGTTGCTGATGCCATCACATCCTTTGTTGCCCTCTTCTCCTCCTGCCTCAGTCTTTCCCAGCAGTCAGGGAGATGCTAGTCAGGGAGATGACTATGCCTCTTATTAAGTAGGTTAATTCCCAGTGTTTGGAGTGTACTTCACAGATGTGGTCTCCAAGACCCAACCCAATCTAAATCAAGTAAGTCAAAGAAAGAACTCACTGGAGGAGTCACCTTCTCAAGCCAAGTTGAACTGAGTTTCAGCTTCCTCACAAGTGTTAATCCAAGAGTATCAGGGAGTGTTGGTTGCAGCACAAACACCTCCTAGCTCAGCTAAAAGATAATCAAGGACTGTCCTGTTTTCAAGATCAAGTTTGGCTGGAGTGCCTAGGGATTTTCACTGGACAGCTATTGCTTTAGCAGCACGTTTTGCAGTATCTTTAAGAGTTAAGGAGAGGTTCCTGATCATAGTTTCATGGACATTTACTCCTGACTTAGCAAGTAGGAACGTGCCAAAAAAAAAAAAGTAAATCCTGAATCGTGAAAGCTTCCTAGTAGGTTCTTTCTGATTCAGTGATGCAAATTCAGGAAAGTTGACCAGTGGGGTGTCTCAGTTTGCTTGTGAAAATTTATGGACACAGTTAGGTAACCAAAGAGGCCTTGCTTGGTTATGTACTAGCCATCTAAGCATTCATAAGCCCAAGGAGAATGAATGATAACCAGCACAGACAGAGGTAATTCCCATGAGGGCACAAACCACTCCCACTAAAGTGGCACTGTTAATGCACAGTTCAGACTTTTTGATGACAAATGTACCAGTCTGAAAGGTAGATTTCAGACCCCCCTTGTCAGTGGCCTAGGAGATGTGTGTGATGACGTTATCTTTCTAGGTCAATACCAGAGTACCGAAGAGAAAGGGAAGGAAAAAATGTTTAGCCAAAAAGTATGAAGTTTCTGACCCATCTTCTTGGAGGAAGCAGTCTACCTTGATGTTAGCTACTTGTCTCCCTAGTCAGTTACATTTGGAGATCTCCAACATGTCCATAGGTCCCAGGGCCAGGTGGAGTCTACTTCAGCTGTGAGATGTGCCCTCTGTGAGGTGAAACTTCAGTTCAAGTCCCTGAAGTCTGTCATTCAGGCAGTGAGGAAGATGGGTTATAGTTCCTTCCAAGGAGATTCAAAGGCAGTCTTTGTTCTCAGTGATTCTAAATAAGAAAGATGGGAGAAAATTGGGAACGTTAGTTTGGAGAGTCAAAGAGATATTTAAGAAAACTGGAAGAGTTCGGGATCTGGTTCAACTTAGAAGCATATGTAGCAAAACCTTAAAGACAGTTAACAAGACTAGAATCTAATATCTACAAAAGTACAGACATAATTTTTCTCTGTACAATCACTTCCATTTTCTTTCAAAGATAATCGCAATAAAACGAATTTGTTTGCATTAAACCTGCCCTGGTTATTTATGTAAGTTCAACAAGAATAGTGATTGACCACCTAAGCTTTGGCCACATCTGAGTCTGTGCTTGTCTCTCTCAAATATGACCTAACAGTCAAATTGTTGGTAAAAAAAGTGCTGCTAGTTGTATTCTGTAACAAGGAGAACTGATTCTATTTGAACTTAAGTAAATAACTACATTGTTGTGTTAGACTACTCAAGCATTTTTGAATTATGGAGGAATCAGATAAGAAAAACACAGATGTTTTATCTTTGTTTACAAAAATATGCTTTACCAAATTGCTTCACAACATGGTTTAAGGAAAAAGATTTCCTTAAATCTGGAAAAACAAAACATTAAGGAATGTTTCAATGTTTCAAACAAAAAGACATTAAAAAATGTAATCATCCTCCTCAGCACATTTGGTCCCATGTAATTAATATTTGTTTTATTTGAATCCAGTTTTTCCATTTGCTATAGAAGTTCTTACGCATTTCAATTTTATAATCATAAAGTTATCAGAAACTTCTATTTGTCAAAATCTTTTCCATGACTCTCCTTGAAGACTGAAATACTTTTTCAGGAACTTTTACAAAGGCAACAGAGTAAAACAATAACTCTGTAAAGGACAAAAGGCATCAAAAATGGTTGAAGAGCTGATGAGCATTCATTACAATGCAATTGACGAGGAAATTGGGGTATTTCTGTGACATATCTTCAGAAAGTAACTAGAATTGTGATTGATAACATTAGATTTCCAGGAATTTCATACAATTTCTGGAACAGTTATATCATCTACCTATACAAATACATCACAATGAAGGTTTAATATTATTTGACAGCGCTTCCCAGACTCAGTATATCCAGTAAACCTAATTGGTTTAACATCTCTCTTTTTATAAGGAGAGGAAATAAATCTTTTGTCATTTTCAGGAGGCCCTTTGGAAAATCCCAAAATGAGTTCTAGGTCAAAAAGGCTATTTAGAATTTGATTTGGGAAAGTTTGTCAAAAATAGCAAAAGATTTTAAAACATTTGGTCAAATAGGATCATAAGTCACTGTGAAATAGTACTTATCCATTTGACTGTGATGACAACTAAAGACATCACAGCCAATTACAGAAAGTTAAAAAGTTGTACAATTTCTTATTAAGAGGCCAGTAATATAATAAAACTTGTCCTTTCAGCAGATGACAGAAAATCTACCTAAGTACATTATTGGCATTAAAGCTTATTTTTGAAACTCATATAATGAATTCATTCAATCTCATCCAGCTTGACCTCACATAAAATTCTTTTCCCAAGGTTCCTTTTCCACAACCTTTTTGTCCTTTCATATTCTATTTCCCATACTGAAATAAACAGTCTCATTTGGGGACAGAATTGCTTTTTTTTTTCTCAATAAAAATGCATCTCAATTCTTTGTAATCTCATTTACCAAAAACACACGCACTACTTTCTTTGCATATGGAGATGTTCCCCATATTATTTGTATTAACTTTAATTATGTATCATATATACATATATGTAAGTATCCACTATTTAAATAAAATATTTTATACATTATATAAAAAATAATTTTATAAGCTTTAATTAAATATAATAGAATTTTTGATCATAAAAACCTTAATTTTTAGTGAAAATAAAGAAGTAATCAGTTGCTAACTGTCTTTTATGTTAGCATTCTGTGGCTTGATACATTTGTAAACATTTTTATAATTTCTAGAAACATGCTTTCTCACAGTTAAGTTTTTTCAATGTGGCACAAATCATATTTACTAAGAGAATCAGGTATCTTTAGTTTCTCTGTAAAAGGAAGCAAAAAATAAACTTGTGTTCAATAATTAGTGTTTCAACATATTATCTTATTTAGAAATTATCTAGATCTTTAATGACTATCAGTTCAGTTCAGTTCAGTCTCTCAGTCGTGTCCAACTCTTTGCGACCCCATGAATTGCAACACACCAGGCCTAATACAGCCTTGACATACTCCTTTTCCTATTTGGAACCAGTCTGTTGTTCCATGTCCCGTTCTAACTCCATTATTTAATTTGAATGATGAAGCTCCAATATAATGGCCACCTGATGTGAAGAGCCAACTCATTGGATGCTGGGAAAGATTGAGGACAGCAGGAGAAGTGGGTGACAGAGAATGAGATGATTGGATGGCATCATTGACTCAGTGGACATGAGTCTGAGCAGACTCTGGGAGATAGTGAAGGACAGGGAAGCCTGGAGTGCTGCAGTCCATGGGGTCACAAAGAGTCAGACATGACTGAGTGACTGAACAAAAATAATTTAATTTAACTAACAAAACCTTAATGTTTCAAGTTACCAAAATGATTTGAGGAAACCATTTTGCAAGTTCACCTAAAAACTTCTATCCTGTTTACATCTATTAATTCACTTATTCTCAGGGATAATGTTTGGACTACCTAGAAAAACTTCTTGTGATATTAGACAAAGTCAGCTGTCATCCCTATCTGCTCACAGATTTCAACAGATACGTAGTTATCTGACCAATAACCCAAGTAGAATAAAGTTGTACATCTGAATTATTTTTAATGCTCTTAATTCTGAAGACATACCTACTTTAATCAATAAACCTAAATGAGCTTTTATTTACCACAAATTATCTCATGTCACATAAATCTGAAAAGCATTGGAGTTAGTTTCTATTATATTTCTTAATTTTCAGTTCAGTCACTCAGTCGTGTCCAAGTCTTTGTGACCCCATGAATTGTAGCACGCCAGGCCTCCCTGTCCATCACCAACTCCCACAAGCTTTTATTTACCACAAATTATCTCATGCCACATAAATCTGAAAAGCATTGGAGTTAGTTTCTATTATATTTCTTAATTTTCAGTTCACTCAGTCGTGTCCAACTCTTTGTGACCCCATGAATTCTAGCACGCCAGGCCTCCCTGTCCGTCACCAACTCCCAGAGTTCACCCAAACTCATGTCCATTGAGTCGATGATGCCATCTAGCCATCTCATCCTCTGTCATTCCCTTTTCCTCCTGCCCCCAATCCCTCCCAGCATCCGGGTCTTTTCCAATGAGTCAACTCTTCACACAAGGTGGCCAAAGTATTGGAGTTTCAGCTTAGGATCAGTCCTTCCAATGAACACCCAGGACTGATCTCCTTTAGAATGGACTGGTTGGATCTCCTTGCAGTCTAAGGGACTCTCAAGAGTCCTCCAACACCACAGTTGAAAAGGATCAATTCTTCGGCACTCAGCCTTCTTATAGTCCAACTCTCACATCCATACATGACCACTGGAAAAACCATAGCCTTGACTAGACAGACCTTAGTCGGCAAATTAATGTCTCTGCTTTTGAATATGCTATCTAGGTTGCTCATCACTTTCCTTCCAAGGAGTGTCTTTTAATTCAGGAATCCTTAATTCACATAAGTGCTTAATTTTATTCAAACCAATTAAATGGAACTCTTTTTACAAATTATTTTGGTAATGTTATCCTGAGGTAGAAAATACCATACATCTATAACATATATACTTCTTGTTTGTTGTTTAGTTGCTAAGTCATGTCTGACTCCTTTGCATCCCCATGGACTGTAGCCCACCAGGCTCCTCTGTCCATGGAATTTCCCAGGCAAGAATAGTGGAGCAGGTTGCCATTTCCTTCCCCAGGGGATCTTCCTGATCCAGGGATCAAACCTTCATCTCCTACATTGGCAAGCAGATTCTTTACCACTGAGCCACCAGGGAATCCATATATATAAACACACATAAATATATAGACAGATGCAAAAAAGATCTTATACCTCATGTTTTAAAGTGACTGCCATGAATCAGGTACAATAATACAAAATTCACTAGTTATAAAGAAGTCCTAATCTTAATTATTTTCTATAGATGAAATAAGATTACCTGCTCCAATGGGTTAAGTTTTTTTTTTTAACTAATATTATTAAAAAGACATAATATTTTTTATTCACCAAAGTTTTAAAAGACCTTTCTCCCCCACCCCCTTTTTTTTTTGTTTGTTTGTTTCTGATGTGAATTACCTCTCTAAAGTTGGCATTTTAAAGAAATGACCTATATAAGAAGTCCTGGAGCATTTCTGGTTTGGTGAAAGATTTGTAAGATAAGGACAGTTGCTTTTAATTCCCTGAGGAATTGGATTGCAACTTAAATGACATCATAGGTTGATCTACCCATAAATTGTTTTATAAGGGCTTTATAAGGATTTTATTTTCTTTCCCTCTAGGTACATAGTTTTATTTTAGCTTAGGGTAGGGTGACTAAAAATAAATTTCTATCAGGCTCTGAATATCAGCTTCCAATCTGGCCATTGTCTGACTACAGAGCTACTTAAAAATTCTTTTAAATATCTTCTCCGCCTTCAATGGGTACAAAACAGTAAATATTTCTAGCAGTTTGAACAACCTCATGGACTTGAGAGGCATCCCCAAAGAGTGCAAAAGAATTTTTATATCTCTCTTTTTATTGGATACTACACACAGAGATACAGGAGAACTGACTCTGGTATGAATTTTCACCACTAGCTTGCTTTGGCCAGGTTTTCCAGGATCCCATGTGCAGGCTCCAAGTGGGATTTAAAGTAGAGGGTATAACTCTGTATATACCAGAATTTGGCAATGTTTATGATTATTATTTTTTTATAATAATAAAATTGGAAAAGACCCTGATGCTGGGAAAGTTTGAGGGCAGGAGGAGAAGGCAACGACAGAGGATGATGAGATGGTTGGATGGCATCATTGAGATGTGAGTTTGAGTAAACTCTGGGAGATAGTGAAGGACTGGGAAGCCTGGCCTGCTGCAGTCAATGGGGTCTCGAAGGGTTGAACGTGATTGAATGACTGAACAACAACAGTTAATTTTAATTTCCCTTAGCCGTTTAATGAAATAATGTAGCAGTTGACCAGAAAACTTCTTGGAGTCGCATCAGTTCTGAGAGGTGCCCTGAGCCCTCCTTTAGGGGCACGTATGAGGGGATCCGAGTTAATGCTGAAAAATTCACATAAAATTTTTGGGGACAACCTTTTTCCAGTGCTTCAGTTGATTTTAAATGAGACATTGACCCCTAGGCCAGCTTTTTTGATGCTGGACCCCTAGGAGGACGTAATGGGTGAGTTCTAGGTATTGTTTTAGGTGATAAGCCCTGGAGCTGTTGTACTGTGAGAGCAATAGCTTGGTGGGTTTTGTTTATAATTTTACTCCAGAGTCCTTTCACAGTGCTCGCTATGGTNATGGGTGAGTTCTAGGTATTGTTTTAGGTGATAAGCCCTGGAGCTGTTGTACTGTGAGAGCAATAGCTTGGTGGGTTTTGTTTATAATTTTACTCCAGAGTCCTTTCACAGTGCTCGCTATGGTCATAAGTTCAGTTGAACTGGTGATGTCCAGTTTTTTCCATCAGTCCCCTAATCTCAGGAGAGAGTCCCTTTACAAACAGGGCATCCAAGACAGGTTGAGTGACCTTATCTGTTAAATGAAACCCAGAATGCCTTAAAAGGGAGCTTCCAGATGAACTTGAAAATCCGATTCATCTCTCTCTTGAGTAACAGACCGATACGCATGGGCAGGGAAGACTAGGAATGACGCCTAAAAGATCAGTTGTTATTTTCTTAGTTGTTTTGGTCCATGAGGGGACCATTTTGAAGACTGAATACTTCAAGTACGCCCTTGAGGTTTTGCCAGTCCTCTTCCTTCATCCAGTTTGGAGCGTCACTAGGTCCACCAGCACGTGCCAGGGCTGACAAAGATCAGCAGCCTCATCCTCTGGCCCACCATAACAGCTCTAAACGATTCAGAATCTTTGGGGAAATCCTCCCTGGGTTTAGGAGACTCTTTAATTATGACTGTTAGTTCAGTCTTTGACCCAGGAGTGAAGGGTACTGAGGAGGACTGCCTGTAACCTGGGGTGGTTTGACTTTAAAGGTGGCTGTTTAATCTCTTCAAAATGGAGAGGCAGTTGAGACAGAGAAGGAGCTGAAGATGAGCGCTCAGGTAGAGGAGGATGGAGAGGAGCGGGAGGAGCCATGTCAGGTTTGCTGACTTCTGTTCAGGGACCTCTCATGTCTTCAATTTTTCATGAGCCTTTTACAGTGAATCTTTCAATGAAGTTATTTTGGAATCTTAAAGCCTTTTGGAAGCTTCTGCATACCAATTGAAACAGGTATCCCATTCTGTTTGGTTAGTTTGGGAACCTTGCTTTCAAGTCACTTAAAAATGAATGATCTTGTCTAATTGGAATATTCCCCATAATGGACATGCTAATGAGATTGTTTTAATTAAGATTTTGCCATTTTTGTTGATAACTATGGTTCCTGGGACTACAGTTCTTAGACATGAAATAAACACATGTGCTGGAATCTTTTGCTCTTCTTTAGATTATAATAATCCTATTATTATTATTTTAGATAAGACTTTGGGTCTCTCATAGGCAAGTGTATGCCTAAAGGGGATGTGCTACTGGGCTGGGGATTGTGGGGTGTTTTATGGTGTATCTCATTGCACAGACGTTTCCTTGATGTTGACAAGTGATCTGGTATCACTCTAACTCATTCCTTGAGCAACTTATCCTGACACAGGAGTCTTATAATTACGTGGTGAGTGCTCTGGCAGGTTTAAATGCTCCATCCATACCTCCCAATTTTACTGCTGTTTATCTTCTGAGATCTCTATCAGCAATACTTTGTATCTACATAAAACAAGATAACGAACATGCACCTTAGCATCAGTTCAGTTCAGTTCAGTCGCTCAGTTGTGTCTGACTCTTTGCGACCCCATGAATTACAGCATGCCAGGCCTCCCTGTCCATCACCAACTCCTGGAGCTCACTCAGACTCATGTCCATCGAGTTGGTGATGCCGTCCAGCCACCTCATCCTCTGTCGTCCCCTTCTCCTCCTGCCCCCAGTCCCTCCCAGCATCAGGGTCTTTTCCAATGAGTCAGCTCTTCACACAAGATGGCCAAAGTATTGGAGTTTGAGCTTTAGCGTCATTCCTTCCAAAAAACACCCAGGACTGATGTCCTTTAGAATGGACTGGTTAGATATCCTTGCTGTCCAAGGGACTCTGAAGAGTCTTCTCCAACACCACAGCTCAAAAGCAAAAATTCTTTGGCACTCAGTCTTCTTCACAGTCCAACTCTCACATCCATACATGACCACTGGAAAAACCATAGCCTTGACTAGACGGACCTTTGTTGGCAAAGTAATGTCTCTGCTTTTGAATATGCTATCTAGGTTGGTCATAACTTTTCTTCCAAAGAGTAAGCGTCTTTTAATTTCATGGCTGCAGTCACCATCTGCAGTGATTTTGGAGCCCCCAAAAATAAAGTCTGACACTGTTTCCACTGTTTCCCCATCTATTTCCCATAAAGTGATGGGACCGGATGCCATGATCTTCGTTTTCTGAATGTTGAGCTTTAAGCCAACTTTTTCACTCTCTTCTTTTACTTTCATCAAGAGGCTTTTTAGTTCTTCTTCACTTTCTGCCATAAGAATGGTGTCATCTGCATATCTGAGGTTATTGATATTTCTCCCGACAATCTTGATTCCAGCTTGTGCTTCTTCCAGCCCAGTGTTTCTCATGATGTACTCTGCATATAAGTTAAATAAGCAGGGTGACAATATACAGCCTTGATGTACTCCTTTTCCTATTTGGAACCAGTCTGTTGTTCCATGTCCAGTTCTAACTGTTGCTT
>SJYX01011830.1:451877-476864 GCA_006410675.1 Oreotragus oreotragus
GGCAGGTCAGGTGGTCTGGTATTCCCATCTCTTTCAGAATTTTCCACAGTTTATTGTGATCCACCCAGTCAAAGGCTTTGGCATAGTCAGTAAAGCAGAAATAGATGTTTTTCTGGAACTCTCTTGCTTTTTCCATGATCCAGCAGATGTTGGCAATTTGATCTCTGGTTCCCCTGCCTTTCCTAAAACCAGCTTGGATATCTGGAAGTTCATGGTTCACGTATTGCTGAAGCCTGGCTTGGAGAATTTTGAGCATTACTTTACTAGCGTGTGAGATGAGTGCAATTGTGCGGTAGTTTGAGCACAGTAACAAAGAGATGTTACTGTGGACTGGTCAGTAGAGGGCCTTGTGTGCACCACCAACAGTTCCCAACATGGAACAATTTTAGGGGGAGAATTGAACCAGTAAACCCCAAAGAATGGGGACTTTAGACTGATTCCAAACAAATGGGAAACTGCCAACAGTTTTCACTGTGGAATCTAGAGACAGAACCAAAGACTGGATTTTCAGTCAAATGGGGAATTGTGAACTGAACCAAGGGCTAGGGGCTTGACTTCCAGTTGGAGCTACCTGCTGACTCAAGCTAACCTCCCCTGGACTGAAAAGCCAATTAGACTGGGAGCTGAATGCAGAGAACGGAGCTCAGAACTGATGACCTTTGGAAACACAGAGAAAGATAATTCAAAGGGTTCAAAGGGCACCGTGTTTCTCCTTGTTCCCAAAGTCAGCAGAAGTATGCTTAAAAAGATCTCATTGCGGCCACCAAATCTATTAAAAGGCAAAATTCAACTAAGTGAATTTTAAAGAGGTTATTGGCTTTACTTAGTGATTCATGAATTGGGCAGCATCCACTCTAGTAGAGAGAGAGGAGCAGCTGTACAAAATGGAAGGCTGTGATGAGCAGAAGAGGGGCAGGGACAAGGTAGGCAAATCATCTCATCTCATCTTTGGGGGATGGAAGGGATGTATCAAACAGAGCACCTCTCTAGTGATGTGAGCAGGAGATTCCAGGCTGACTGGTTGAGATCACATTCCTGGAGGAGGCTAAAACTACAATCAGTTAGATACTAAGTTTCAAGTTTGTTGACCTGTGTTTAGCATAGGTGACTCCATTTTGGGCCTGTGGTTTAACAATATAGACATCTTTCGGCTGGCACAGTGATCAGCTCTTGAGATTAGAGGGACTTTAGTTGTCTTAAACCAAAGAGCTGCAACCTATGACTTCCATATTAAGGTGACTTACGACAAAGTGAAGATGCCTAGTAGAAGGTGATGAACTCAATCTTGCAGAAGCAGCTGAAGTGGACAAATATATGGTCAAGGAACAGGGACTCCGGTGGGACAGGAAATGTGAGGGCCAAGAGAGGGCTGTGTGAAACAGTTNGAACCTATGACTTCCATATTAAGGTGACTTACGACAAAGTGAAGATGCCTAGTAGAAGGTGATGAACTCAGTCTTGCAGAAGCAGCTGAAGTGGACAAATATATGGTCAAGGAACAGGGACTCCGGTGGGACAGGAAATGTGAGGGCCAAGAGAGGGCTGTGTGAAACAGTTTATCAATTAGGAAATGATTAAGTGTGCAGAAGTCATCCTGGGTTGTATGACTGACCTCAAACATCCACAAGAGGCTATGGACTTGTTTGGGTTGGAAAAAAAATGAAGAAATACACCTTAAACACTCGTGACATAGTAGCTCATCCTGTCCACCCTGAAGCCAGTAATGTGTCTCAACAATCTTGATTCCAGCTTGTGCTTCTTCCAGCCCAGTGTTTCTCATGATGTACTCTGCATAGAAGTTAAATAAGCAGGGTGATAATATACAGCCTTGACGTTCTCCTTTTCCTATTTGGAACCAGTGTGTTGTTCCATGTCCAGTTCTAACTGTTGCTTCCTGACCTGCATATAGGTTTCTCAAGAGGCAGGTCAGGTGGTCTGGTATTCCCATCTCTTTCAGAATTTTCCACAGTTTATTGTGATCCACCCAGTCAAAGGCTTTGGCATAGTCAGTAAAGCAGAAATAGATGTTTTTCTGGAACTCTCTTGCTTTTTCCATGATCCAGCAGATGTTGGCAATTTGATCTCTGGTTCCCCTGCCTTTCCTAAAACCAGCTTGGATATCTGGAAGTTCATGGTTCACGTATTGCTGAAGCCTGGCTTGGAGAATTTTGAGCATTACTTTACTAGCGTGTGAGATGAGTGCAATTGTGCGGTAGTTTGAGCACAGTAACAAAGAGATGTTACTGTGGACTGGTCAGTAGAGGGCCTTGTGTGCACCACCAACAGTTCCCAACATGGAACAATTTTAGGGGGAGAATTGAACCAGTAAACCCCAAAGAATGGGGACTTTAGACTGATTCCAAACAAATGGGAAACTGCCAACAGTTTTCACTGTGGAATCTAGAGACAGAACCAAAGACTGGATTTTCAGTCAAATGGGGAATTGTGAACTGAACCAAGGGCTAGGGGCTTGACTTCCAGTTGGAGCTACCTGCTGACTCAAGCTAACCTCCCCTGGACTGAAAAGCCAATTAGACTGGGAGCTGAATGCAGAGAACGGAGCTCAGAACTGATGACCTTTGGAAACACAGAGAAAGATAACTCAAAGGGTTCAAAGGGCACCATGTTTCTCCTTGTTCCCAAAGTCAGCAGAAGTATGCTTAAAAAGATCTCATTGCGGCCACCAAATCTATTAAAAGGCAAAATTCAACTAAGTGAATTTTAAAGAGGTTATTGGCTTTACTTAGTGATTCATGAATTGGGCAGCATCCACTCTAGTAGAAAGAGAGGAGCAGCTGTACAAAATGGAAGGCTGTCATGAGCAGAAGAGGGGCAGGGACAAGGTAGGCAGATCATCTCATCTCATCTTTGGAGGATGGAAGGGATGTATCACACAGAGCACCTCTCTAGTGCTGTGAGCAGGAGATTCCAGGCTGACTGGTTGAGATCACATTCCTGGAGGAGGCTAAAACTACAATCGGTTAGATACTAAGTTTCAAGTTTGTTGACCTGTGTTTAGCATAGGTGACTCCATTTTGGGCCTGTGGTTTAACAATATAGACATCTTTCGGCTGGCACAGTGATCAGCTCTTGAGATTAGAGGGACTTTAGTTGTCTTAAACCAAAGAGCTGCAACCTATGACTTCCATATTAAGGTGACTTACGACAAAGTGAAGATGCCTAGTAGAAGGTGATGAACTCAATCTTGCAGAAGCAGCTGAAGTGGACAAATACATGGTCAAGGAACAGGGACTCCGGGGGGACAGGAAATGTGAGGGCCAAGAGAGGCCTGTGTGAAACAGTTTATCAATTAGGAAATGATTAAGTGTGCAGAAGTCATCCTTGGTTGTATGACTGACCTCAGACATCCACAAGAGGATATGGACTTGTTTGGGTTGGAAAAAAATGAAATACACCTTAAACACTCGTGACATAGTAGCTCATCCTGTCCACCCTGAAGCCAGTAATGTGTCTCAATGCCAATCCATCCCTTCTTCAGCCAGTTCAGTTCAGTCACTCAGTTGTGTCTGACTCTTTGTGACCCCATGGACTGCAGCACGCCAGTCGTCTCTGTCCATCACCAACTCCCAGAGTTTATCCAAACTCATGTCCATTGAGTCGGTGATGCCATCCAACCATCTCATCCTCTGTCCTCCCCTTCTCCTCCTGCCCTTAATCTTTCCCAGCATCAGGGTCTTTTCGGTGAGTCAGCTGTTTGCATCAGGTGGCAAAGTATTGGAGTTTCAGCTTCAACATCAGTCCTTCCAATGAACACCCAGGACTGATCTGCTTTAGGATGGCCTGGTTGGATATTCTTGCAGTCCAAGGGACTCTCAAGAGTCTTCTCCAATACCACAGTTCAAAAGAATCAATTCCCCTGCGCTCAGCTTTCTTTATAGAAATAAATTTCATCCCTTCTTAAAGACTCATGTCTTCTCAGGGAACATTCCATCAGAAGGGGGCCCACAAGGCTTCCATGCCCTTCTCCTGCTCATGGCCCCAGCCTTAGGTCCCTGCATTCCACACACTCCATGGTATTCCAGGTCTGTCTGTCTTCAGTGCTGTTTCATTAATCTGGGAGGCCTGGTCCACCTTTCTTCATGAGGCTGACCTCCTTTATTTTATTTTATTTTATTTTTGTAAGCTTTGAAATTTATTTATTTATTTTTGACGGTGATGGTCAAAAGTCNTTTCATTAATCTGGGAGGCCTGGTCCACCTTTCTTCATGAGGCTGACCTCCTTTATTTTATTTTATTTTTGTAAGCTTTGAAATTTATTTATTTATTTTTGACAGTGATGGTCAAAAGTCTGTTGCCATGCGGACTTTTCTATAGTCTCCATTTTTTTTTTTTTTTTGGTGGGAAGGAGCTGCCCTCTGGTTGTGGTGGACAGGCTTCTCATTGGAGTGGCTTCTCGTATTGCTGTGCACGGGTGGGGTTCAGTAGTTGCAGCTCCCAGGCTCTAGAGCACAGGCTCAGTAGCTGTGGCTCATGGGCTTAATTGCTCCATGGCCTGTGGGATCTTACCAGACCAAGGATCAAACCCATGTCTCTTGCACTGGCAGGTCGATTCTTTACCACTGAGCCACCAGGGAATCCCCAAGGCTGACTTCCTTGTTACTTGTGTAACTTCTGTCTTCTGCATGTTGAGCTAGTTGCCTGTCTCAGTTCCTCCTGTCACCTTGTACATTCTCTCTTCTGTGAAGTCTCTCCTAAGAGTTATATTAAAATGATTCATGTTCTTGTAGAGAAGGACGCTAGCCTTTTTCACCTTTGGGTTCCTAGCTCTCAACAGAGTCTGTTGCACATGGTGGTAGGTGTTTAGTTAGTATTCTTTGCACAAAACTATGGAAAGCTATGTTAGAACATTTACTTGGGTGGCTAATAAATCATGTTCACTGCCTTTGGCCTCTTTGGCTTTGCTCACTTCCTTACGAGCAACAGAAAAGCTGGTTAATAAGCTACCACTTATTGAACACTGTTCAAGAGCCAGGCTGTGTGCTGGTCACTTTACAGGCATTGATGTCCACTGACTTGCCAAACAATCTTAACTGTCTTAGTCCTTATGCTTTCTGAATGGGATAACTAAGGCTCAAAGAGGGTGAGAAAATTCTGAAGGATCCACAATGGACATTCAGACAGGCTGTGTTCTTGCCACCCCTCCACCTGGGAAGCTGTCACCATGTGTGTCCCTGTTTACAACAGCACTTTTCTCTCCCGTGCCCTGGGGCCATTTCCATTTCCTCCTTCATGTTTACTTATAAGACTCTGAGCAGATCATGGAGCAAAAGCACTTGGATGTTGGTGACAAGGACATGATTGCACAGTTGAAGGCTGATGTTTTAAGTGTGCATTCAGTTCAGGTTGTATTGATTTCTCCCCTCTCCACTTTGTTATGGCCAAGTGCTCCGGGCAGAAATCTAACACAACAGGCTCAGAAAACTGTTCCTGGGGTCAGGAGGGTCACAGGTTTCTCTGCATTGATGTGTGGGAACATTAGCCAAATGACAGAGGCTCAGCCAGAAGACTTTAAGTGACTACAGTTGGATGCTTAGAAATTTATTTATTTTTGACTGTGCTGGTATGTTCTACACAGGTGACTTAGTACCTGCCAGCCTGAGGCAGGGCAGACCTCAACTTGGTCTGGTTTGCTCCAGGACAGTAATACTAGTCAGGCTTTCTGTGAACCCAGAGCCTTTGTTTAAAAACATTTTTTATTAATTTCTTTAGAATTGTTGGTTTACAGTGTTGTGTTAGTTTCTGCTGTACAGCAAAGTGAATCTGTTATATGTATGCATATATTCACTCTCTTCAAAATTTCCTTCCCATTTAGATCACCATAAAGCACTGAGTAGAGTTCCATGCTCTATACAATAGATTCTCGTTCGTTATCAGTTGTATCCATAGTAGTGAATATGTCAATCCCAATCTCCCAGTTCGTCCTACCACCCCAGCACCTTGGTATCCATACGTTTGTTCTCTACATCTGTGATTCTATTTCTATTTTGCAGATGAGTTCGTCTTGACCACAATAGCTTTACTGCATTGTAACCTCTTGTCCACGTGTTTCTCATCCCACCTCTGAGTTTCTTAAGCACAAGGATTAGATCTCATGCACCTGTTCATTCACTCAAGTCACAACTATTAAGAACATACTGTGCTTCACTTCTGTGCTTGACTCTGGATAGATAGGGAGGGATAGAATAGATTAGAACAGAACTCTGTCCAAAAAGCGTTTGCAAACATCTAAGAAACAACTACTAGAAACTGTTATGAGAACTCTTAGGTATTTTATTCATCTTTGTAGCCCAGAATCTTAACCTAGCACCTGAATAGCAAGTGTGCTGATTATTTCTGGAGTCCTATTTATGTGCCTGGCACAAGGCTAAGTACTTTATATTCATGATCTTATTTAATTCCCACAGCTCTTCATATAGAGCTGTCAGTACTGTTACTGTCCTCATTTAATAGGTGGGAAGTGTGAAGCATCCAGGAAATGTTTGAGCGAATCCAGAGACAGGCATGCATTTGAGCCTGTATTGTTCAGTTGTATTGTCTCTTCTTAAAATCTCTCATCTGGAAGATTATCCAATATCCTTCAGTAAACCATTCTTGTATTTTAGCCAACATCATTAACTTTTTTCTCTTTAACATTTTATTCCTTCAAGAAATTCTACCAGTCCCAAGAGCATGTCATATGAAATCATAGCATTCCATTATGTTTAAGTGGCCATTTGGAGTTGGAGCTGTTTAAGAAGAGCCATCAGTCTAAGGTGGCTTTAGACTAGAAGGTTTAAGCCCTAAGATAAATGGAAAATGTAGTGCTTGTCACTTCCTCCTCAGCTTCTTTTCTGCTGCCCAGGTCCTACAGAGAACTCAGAGAAGTTTGCTATCTGACGATATCTTAGATCAGTGATCCCCACCATGTTATCCATCATCAAGCCAGAGATCTACTACTATTAGCCATCATACATTGACCATTCACTACACACCAGGCATTGTTCTAGGGGCTTTCCATACATTTTCTCATTACTGTAATTATTTTCCTCATTTTCTAGATACGGAAACTGAGATTCAAAGAGAGACTGGACATAGTCCAAATTTGAACTGCAGAGCCCAAACTCACAATGTGTGTGTGCATGCTCTCTCGCTTAGTTGTGTCTGACTCTTTGAGGCTCTATGGACTGTAGCCCACCAGGCTCTCCAGTCCATTGGACTTCCCAGGCAAGAATACTACATTGGATTGCCATTGCCTTGTCCAAGGGATCTTCCTGATCTAGGGGTCCAGCCCTCGTCTCCTGTGTCTCCTGCATTGGCAGATGGATTCTTTACTACTGAGCCACCTGGGAAGCCCTCCAGACTCACAACACTACCCTCTAGTTATTTCTGCCAATCCCCATGGCAGACTTCAATAGTAATTTTTCAAGTATGTGTTTTAAGGGTGAGGGGAGTAGAGTTTAGAAAGCCCCCTCCAAGTAGTTCTAATATATTTCCCACCCACAAAATCACAACCAAGCATATAGACCATATGGATAGATCCAGATGTATCTCAAGTTCTGAAGGGTCTCCTGACCCCTCCAGCCCCTTGGTCTCTTCTTTCCTTAAACCCAGCGCATATTTAGATTAAAATTTTAAATGGCAGTTCACCAAGTAAGGTCTCTTTTTTTGAGACAAAGAATAATGACTTTATTTGGAAAGCCAGCAGACAGGAAGATGGCAGACTAATGTCTCAAAATAACCATCTTTCATGTACTGTTTCACAGTAGCCTCTTAGTTTCACTTGGGTATGTTGTCTGTCCTTCCCAGCTAAGCCAGAAGTTACCTGAGGGCAGTGTTCATGTCATCTGTAGAGCAGCTGCATAACACGTGGTGGGGCACACAAGCACTTAATAGGTGCCACTTGTTTGCTTCAAAAGAGACAGGCTAGTTTATTGGGCTCTGGAGGCAACTAAACCCAGTTTTGCACTTACTATGAGTAGCTAAGACCCAGTGGAAAAAATATGTAAATTCCATATACTTTATTTGTGAAATATGATTAGAACAACACCTCATAGGTTTGTTAGGAATATTAAGAGGGTTCATACACAGCACGTAGTGTAGTTCCTGGCAGTTAATAAGCACTCAATAAATAGGAATTAGTAATGTTGTTCTTACAGAATAACTGAATTCCTTGGTGTTTGCTATTTGTTCCATGCTGGGCTAAATGCTTTGTTTGCAACTATCTCTTTTAATTTTTTTTCTCGAAGTATATAGAAAAGGTTTGTCTGCATCAATGAGACATACCTTTCCTGTTACCCCAAAGTTATTTAAGAATATTGGCTGCTCTCACTGTCTACAGAGGCAAGTTGCAGGCTGCCAGGCACAAGTATGCTATCGCAACACACTGTTGGTAATCCTTAGCCTTCTCATAATCATTAACTGCTAACAATAGCTAAAGCAAATGTTTTGCTTTTTTATATAAATTACAGTGGATTCAGATAACTGTGATACTCTCCCTCCCTCTCAATTCTGTCCCTATGCCCTCTCTCTCAAGTTAAAGAAGAAAGGAAAAATGAGTCATTAATCGGAGCATCTCACATGGACACTTCATCCTTGTATGTTGCTGTACAAAACAGAATGAGGGCCGCTGGTCCAGGCTCTGTGTGGTATCAAATCTTTTAGGACCTAGGGACACTTGTAGGGCAAACAGAGAGAAGCTGTTTCATTCACTGTGATCCAGACCAGGATGAACGGTAAGTTCTTCAATGCATCAGTCTGTGTACTTTACAGAGAAGTTACAACAGGTTGTGTTGCCCTGTTTTGTTTTGTCTTATCAATTTGGTGCTAAATAACAAGCTAAGAGATTTCTGACCACACCACAGAAAGTATGCTTTGGTGATTGATAAAGGAATTCTGCACAGCACAGAGTTTTCAGGGCAGTGAAACTACTCTGTCTGATACTACCGTGGGGAGACATGTCATTCTCCACTTTTCCAGACCCACCAAGTGGACCCTAATGTAAACCATGAACTCTGGTCGGGGGTGATGTGTCAATGCAGGTTCATCCGCTGTAACTGTACCACCACTCTAGTGAGGGATGTTGATAACTGAGAAGCCAGTGTGAGGGGGACATGCACGGGCAGGAAAGAGGAAGGAAATCTCTTTTGCTTCCGTTCAATTTTTCTATGACCCTAAAACTGTTACAAAACTGCTCAAAAAGATAAAGTCTATTAAAAATAAAAACAGGAATCCAGTCCTGTTAAACAAACATGAACATCTGTTATGTGCCAGACTATGGGATAAACTGGGAGGGGAGGCGCACTAAAATAATTAATTTTGCATAAATTGCACATCTTTGGCGAGAAAAATGAGTGCATATCCTCAGTAAACTGAAGTCAGGGAAGAGAAATAAGTGAGAATACAATCTCTAAAACGTTTAATGAGGGTTCTGTGAAGATGCTTACAGTAGAATAGAAAGGAGATGGGATGTACCTAATTGGACCTGGAAGGTAAAGTAAGGGATGCTTCCTGAGGTAGGTGATAACCAAGCAGAGTCTTGTAGGATGAATAATTTTCCAAGCCCACAGAGATAAAGGTGGAGACAATTCTCTGATAGCATAGAACAGATGCAATTCTCTTGCTTACTGCCTGACTCTAAATATGTTGCGGAGGGGACTTTAAACTCAGTTTTAGTTTTCTGCAATGGATAATTCCTTTCTCCTGGAGTGTAATGAGATTGGCTTAATTAATGTTTGTAAAGTTTTCTGTAGTCTTTGGGTTAAAGGTGAAGTAGAATGGAGACATCTATTACTTATTATCATAGCTTTGCCAGCATCTGATCACATAAGGAAAAAATCCCTGGAAGGTCATTTCTAAGAAGCAGTATTAATCTGGTGGCTATTAAGCCTTATGTAACTTACTGGAACAATGAAATAGCAAGGGAAAACAAAGTGACATCAACATGAAGATAATAATGAACTTAAATCATAAGCCTTGTTGCCTTACTGCAGCTGCTGAGGATGAGACAAGCTGGAAGTATCTAAACTTAACTCCGCCACTGCCTAGAAGCTTCTAATTAAAAGTTTTCAAATAAAATCAATAAGTTTTGACATAAAGGAGCAGATGGCTTAAGAGAGAGAACTGAAAGACTGCAATAGGAAAGCAGTGGGCTTTCACTCCACTGAAAAAACATTCCAAGTAAGAGAAAACAGGGACCAAAGTGGACCAATTTAGGATGCTGGAAAGGCAGGAGTAGGCCCTGTTCCGTCATAAATGTAACTGTGAATTTTTAGTTCATGGCACTGCTAAACCTGGCTGTTGCCAGAATCCAGACAGGTGAAACAGGAGCAATACTCTCTGTCTCCCACATAGAGATGTTTGTCCATTCCCTGGCGTGGTTTTGTTCATTCTTCCTTCTTTCATTCAGCACTGCTTTATCGAGCACCTATGAAGTGCTGGTACTTTGCTGGGGAACAAAAATCAGACAAGATTTTGTGCCTCTCAAAGAACCAACTTAGTGAAGAGCTCATTTGTTGGCTAACTAAATACAGCAAATGAGAATAGTTAAACATTGTTCAGTACTGTGCAAACATTTAATGTTATTTGACAGTATTGATGATAGCACCGTACTTGTATTTTATGAATTTGATAAAATACCCTCATGTGCATTATAGTTGTGCTTTCCTGGTGTCTCAGATGATAAAAAATCTGCCTGCAATGCAGGAAACCCCGGTTGGATCCCTGGGTTGGGAAGATCCCCTGGAGAAGGGAATGGCATTATAGTTAATCCTCCTGACAGATATCTGAGGTAGATGTTGGCAACTAGCAACCCAGAGGAAACTGAAATTCACAAGATGTGGGTTCTTGCCCAGAATCATGAAGCTGGTTAGTGGCAGAGCTGAGACTTGAACCCACTCTTCTGAGACTAGCTGGCATGTTTGCTGCTGTGGGTTAACCTTTGGGACAGTCATTTGGAATTTCAATCATGTGACCATTGTAAAGCTCTGATCCAAAAAGAATGCTTGTATGAGCAAACCTCAGCAATGCTAACATCTCAAATGTGTGTACTGAGAGGTGCAGGTGGCCCACCAGGCAGAAATAGGGCGTAAACAGAACACTGATGCGGGCAAAATGAATCCAGGAATAGTATCACTCTGTGAGGTCTTTGTCTGGACTTGCTGATGCAGCAGGCACGGGGAGCTCCATGTCCTTCCTGGGTCATTTTTATTTGGATATCAGCCTGCCTGTGTTTACTCAGTTTCAGTTCAAGGCATGGAAAGGTTCCCTTTGACCTCAGTGCCTTGTGGAGAATGGAAGTCAGGCTCTCCGAGTTTCCTTGGCCTTCAGAAGCCAAGGCGAAGTCAAGGCAATGAGTTCCACCTGGGTGTAGACAAGTCATGGTTATTTCTGGACCTTCCTTGCCATTGGGTTCCACAGAGTAGTTTTTAAGTGCCCTGTAACTTGGAATACAAGAGATACACAAATGCTCCCTCTCCCAGATTTCACCTGTTTGCAGATTTCCAAGATCCATATATAAATTTGGGACACTGCAAGGGAAGATCTATTAATATATGGCCTCTTTGCTAGATATACATCAATTAGCGATGCTCTCTGGGTTTTCCAGACATCTCTGGATGTCTAAAAGCAATGCCCTTTTCAAGGTCACCTCAGATGGTGCCCCCTTCTCTGCTTCTCCACAGCTTACCTCTGAATACCACTGGCACTTTGTACTTTTCTGCTGGCAGGTGTCTCTTCAGTTATTATGCTCCTGCTCTAGCCACCCCATTCCCCAATCCTCAGCCCACATGAAAGCCAGTACTCTCTTTATATATATGTGTATGGGCGTATAATAGATATTTATCCATGGTACAATTACATATGTTAAATTTGTACTGGATGCCATATATTCAAATAATCTCTCTGAAACCATGTTACCTCTCTGCCTCACACCCTTCTGTGGCTTCCCTTTCCATGCAGAACAAAAGCATAACACTTGCCCATAACCAGAACACACCCAGCCCATCTCTCTTCCATGGTCCATCAGCTCCTTGAACCTGCCCAGCTCCTTCCTCCTTCATGGCTTTCATCTATCTATTCCCTCCACTGAGACTGTTTTTCCTCCCATGTTTTGAAACAGTGGGTCTCACATTCAAAAATCAAATAATACCTGTTCTCACTCGTCCTCGAACTCAGTTCCCCATTTATAACCCTTCTACCACTTCATTCACTTTTAATTTTGTTTGGATCTGACTGATCCACCAGAAATGCATGTCTCCTAAGGGACCCTTCTGATACATCCTCAGAGCTGCGCACTGTGCCCAGAAGACAGCCTCTTAGTCACACCTGGAGTGAGTGAAGGATGTGTCTTGTGACCCACGCACCCTAAAATGCAGCTCATTGTATGTAACAGTAGCAGCAGCAATGGTTACCAAGTGTTGGTGATGTACCAGACACTCTTCTGGCATCCTGTGTGAATTTATTCATGTATTTCTCATGAAAATCTATGATGTTTGTGCCATTTTAACACCAGCCCCACTTTTCAGATGAGAAAACTGAGAAGTTTGGTGATTTGAAATATTTAACAAAGAAGCAGTTTGCTCAAGACTGTGCATCTAGAAAATGGCAGAGCCAGGATTCAAGCCAAGGTTCTGAAGTTCCTGCGTTTACCTTCTCACCTTCCTGTCTTCCTGTAGCAGAGAGTCACATATACATTTGAGTTCATTGAAAGAAACTAGACACGTGCTGTGGTGTGGGGAAGTTAACCAGCCTCACACCTGCTACAGTGTACTCTTTCCCAGCCTGGTGAGTCTAGAGTGTGGCATCATTATTTCTTTAGTGTGTCCCTTTGAAAGGAAAACCAGAGTAATCTCTGCAGATGCTGGGTTTGAAAGAATCATTGTCCCTCATCAGAAAGCGTAATTAAGAGCCTCTCTGCCCGTTAAATGAGGCAGTGAATGCTAACACATTTTGTAAGAGTATAAAATGCTCTATAACTGTTAGTTATTGTTATTCCCCAGCTCCATGGGACAGCGGCTTATGTTGCAGAATTGTGGGTTCAGAATCCTTCAGAAGTAGTAAATCTACCCAGTAGTCAAGGAAAGGAAATGCCTCTGGTTTATTTCCTTCCATCATCCCGAAAACTAAACAGAAATTCATTCTTCTCCTGTGTTTCCAAAATCCAGGGTCAGAGATATGCAAATTTAAATACGCAGGCTGCTTTTAAATGATACATGAAAGGGATTTTTGAAATGAATGTGCTGTGATTGAATTTCTGGTCAGCCACCCAGAAGGCATTTTACACTAGGCTCTGGACCCAATTCCACTGAAAATGCATGAAACTTTGGTGCCTGCAGCCAGTTTAGCCCCAGACAGAGATCAGGGTCCTTGCCACAGAACTTCCATTAAACGATGCAGACCCCCAGGCTCAAAGTTGAAAAACAGATTAGCACAGGCCTAAAAGAAATCCAGTACAAAGTTACTTTAAAAATTCCTTTTCCATAACCTTAGCCTAACGATGTAAACTCTTTGATTTCAAACTGCTTGATAAGAACAGTGTGCATTAATATATAACTTAGTTTTTTCAATGGAGGCACTTTTGTCAGTTTCAAAAGAATTTGGCTATTCTTTGGGAGTAAGAATATTGTGAATACCAATAGATAAGAAACATGGATAAAAAGAATCACTTATTGTGTGTGACTTAGACTGAGGTTGATTTATAAGAGTAACTGACAGGAGTTGGCTTTCTTAAGTATGGTTAGAGAGCTCTGCTAATCACCTTGTTTATTATTAAACAAGTTTGCTAAGCAACCTTCTTTCTTGGAGATGATCAAAGGTAAGCTTCAGCCTTATATGACTTACCATGAAATTCTCAAGTAGTGGAATTTTAAATTACATTTCCTTCCTTTAACTGTTTTTGAAAAGTATGCCAATAATACATGTCCAGGGTCTTGTGCAGCAAAAATAGAGAAGGTGAAGCTAATTTCACCTTAACCCTCCGAGTCCCACTCTTCAGGAGATTAGTTCCACTTTGGTGCATATCCTTCCAGACCTTCCTCCATACATTTGTCTCTATGTATTAAATTTTTTAAATTAATGTTTATATAGATGGTATACTAATTATTGATTACTGTCACAACACTCAGTGGTTTGAAATAATGTACCTGTCATAGCTAAAACCTTTAGTATTCTAAGAGTGAGGAATGCATGGGTGTCTGTACTGGGGGTGGGAGGAATTCACCTATGATCTCTCATGAAGTTGTAATCAGGACCTAAGCCAGGACTGCAGTCATCTGAAGGCTGGGCTGGAGCTGGAGGATCTGCTTCCCTGATGGCTCACTCATGGCTGTTGGCTGGAGCCCTCAGTCCATCGTTGGCTGCTGGCCGAAGACTGCTACCTGAGCATACTGCAGGGCTCCTTTAGTGTTCTTATAGGAGGGTAGCTGGCTTCCTCTAGAGCAAGTGATGAGAGAGAGCGAGAGAGAGAGCAGAAGATATCAAGGAGGAAGCCACAATGCCTTTTTCTGAACTAGTCTTGAAAGTGACACATTGTCATTTCTGCCATATTCTATTCATTAGGAGTGAGTCACTACGTCTGGCCCACATGCAAGGGGAGGTCAATCAGGTTCCACTTGCTACAAGAAGAGAATCAAATTTTAATAGTTTCTGAACATATTTTAAAGCTACCACATATGTCGTACAGCACTTAGGATTCAATAGTTTGCTTTTGTCGTTCAGTAATCTGTTTCATGATGGACATGTTATTTTATGTGCTATTTTGTTATACGTATTGGCTTATTCTTTTAACTACTGCATACTATTTCCTTCTTTATTTAATCATTCTCCTCTTGCTAGATACACCTTGAACTTAATCTCAGATTTTCATAGAAAACACAGCAGAGGGGGTGCTTGCGGATGCCTCTTTAGCACATGTGCCAGGATTTCTCTAGTAAAAATGCATTGAAGTGGAATTGCTGAGTTGAAGGATTTTACCATAACAATTAGTATCAAATTGCTCTCCAAAGTGGCTATTCTTATTTTCAACCGTTTGTTCACCCCCCAACCAGACGCTTGGGAGGACTTGTGGTAGAACTAATGTTATCAGGTAAAATACCTTAGGGGACTTGGAGATAATTTGGACCCTTTTCAAGTATAGACATGTGAGGGGCATGAGAATTATCCCTTTTGACACCCACTTTGCTCATGATTACAGCTTTCCTGCTTCAGCTCTGCTTGATATAAGCAAAAATCCTGGAGCTCATACCTCAGGGGACAGGGAGACTTAACTGTTGTTTACAAAGTGCTCAGAGGTTTTCAAGGTACAAGGTGCCCCTGGAGAGCCTGGTTGATTAGTGTTCATTCAAAACCACTTCCTGTATTCTGGTAGCAGCTGAGAAATCACATGCACCAATCTAGCTTGTAGATTTGAATGCAAAGGAAATGCCATTTCAGTAGCAACTATTCCTGGACTCTGGCTGAGCTTTCCTATTGCAAGTTACTGATGCATAAAATCACTGAATCTTCTGGGCCCTCCCACCATATAACTTATGCTTACTTTAAAGTCAACAACCATCCTGACTTCCTACCATTAAAATTGTCCAGTGTCCTTGGCTGGCAAGAATCATTAACAGCAGCTACCAACCATTGACAGCTTAACTTCACAAAAGGGCTTGGCCTGATTGATTTCTGTTTATTTACTGTGCCGTCCCTCATTAGAATGGTTGGCCTGACCCAAAATAGTGTGCCATTGAGACAACCATCATTCACTCATTCAATATATATTTATTAAACCCCTTCTGTGTGTAAGGTACTGTGTTGTTTGATGTTTATGTGTGGAAAGAGTAAGGGTAATCAATCACATATTGATCCCCTCAAGAGTTTGAAATCTAATGATAATTATTATTAGTTGTTTAGCATTTCTTATATATCGGGCACTGTGCTAAGCACTTTATAAACAGCAATACCTTTCACCCTCAGCAGTCCTGTTGAAGTAGGTGGTGGTTGTTCAGTTGCTTAGTCACGCCTGACTCTTTGCCACCCTATGGACTGCAGCGCGCCAGGCTTCCCTGTCCATCACCAACTCCCAGAGCTTACTCAAACTCATGTCCATTGAATTGGTGATGCCATCCGACTATCTCATCCTCTGTTGTCCCCCTTTCCTCCTGCCTTCAATCTTTCCTAGCATCAGTGGCATTTCCAGTGAGTCAGTTCTTCGCATCAGGTGGCCAGAATACTGGAGCTACAGCTTCAGCATCAGTCCTACCAGTGAGTATTCAGAGTTGATTTCCTTTAGGAGAGACTGTAGGTTTAAGTAGATGTTGTTGCCATTTTGCAGATGTGTCATGATAAATGCAGAATCCTAGTTTTGTCATGAACCAGCTGCTCATCTTTATCTATGTTCCTAACCCAGCTGAGCCCCAGTGCCTGAGAAGACTGGAGAAGTTCAGCTTTTACCAAAATGTTTACTCTCACAAGAAGCACCACAGAAAGCACGATCTACAGTCTGAGCGTATACCCTACTCAGAGATCCCTGAGGCGCACGGGGATTTCTCCTGTGGATCTCAGCTCAGAGCTGCTTGCCCTGTGCTTACCTGACAAGGATGGATCCCCAGGTCACATGCTGTCAGAGCTCTGGGAACCTTCCCTTCTGAATTCTTAGCACAGGGGAAGCCCATGTGTGTAAGAGTATTTACTGCACTCCACCAGGGTGCTGTAAGCTCCATGGGGGTGTGCATTGTACTTTTTGTGCTCAATTCTGCTTTCTCAGACTCTGGCACAGAGTTTGGACCAAATAATCAATATTATTTCATTGATTAACTGATTGCTTTATTCAAGGTTCTGAAAAGAACCACACTAAGGAAACTGCAGCCTTTTTAAACTTGTCTCACACCATCCAAGACTCATTCAATGAATATTTATCAACCATGTCCCATCATCTAGGCTCTGAATTAGGTACTGAGGAGGTAGCAATAAGCCAGATAGACGTGGTCCTTATTCTCTTGGGGTTTGCATTGCAGTCAGGAAATCCAGATGATCGATTGTTGAAATAAAAGGATAAAGAGAATTTCAGATATTTGGTTAGTCCTGAGAAAAAAATTAAACTGAGAACTCTCAGCTGAATCAGGGGTGGTCAGGAAAGATGCTCCACAAAGGGGACATTGGCATGAGGTGGAAATCATGATGAGGAGCCAGCCTTGTGAAGTTGTAGGCACAGAATGTTTCCTGTGTCAGTAAATGTGCTTGATTAGGACAAAACCCTGAGTGTCATCCTTGACTCCTTCCCCTTGCATACCTATCTCTTCAATCTCCAGAGCATTTCAGACTGTCCAGCTTCTCCCTGCCCTCATCGCTACTGCACTGGTCCAAGCCGCCTCCCTCTCACACCTGGACTGTTGTGATGACCTACCAACAGGATTATCTGTCTCCATGTCTCTGCCCACTGTCTGCTCTCTGTAAATCAGATCACGTCACTGTCCCACTCAAATCCTTCAATGCCTTCTCCTTACATTGAAGGCCTGTGTGAACCATGCCCTCAGATTCTCACAGATGGGGCCTCCTCTCCAGCCTCAGTTCCTCCCGCCCTTGCACCTCACGCACTCTACCCTCCACGCTGCTCCCTGAGTGGGCCAGGCGTGTTCCCACTTGGGCTCTTTATACTTGTGGTTTCTTATTGCTGGGAAACTCTTCCCCCTATACTTCTATTGTCTGCTCCATTGATTCATTCAAGTTCTGTTCAAATATTAACCAGAAGCCTTCCCAACTCCCTGCTGAAAATGGTAACATTATTTCCTGTACCTTAACGTTGTCTAATTTTTCTTCATAGAACTCCTCACATTAACCACATGTTATATGTCTGTCTCTCCTATTGGAATTAAAGCCAGTGAGGGTGGGAACTGAGTCAGCTTTATTCACTGTTGTGTTACCAGTACCTGGAATTGTGGTCCTAAATCAATATTTCTTGGATGGACGGATATAGACAGATGGATGAGTGAATGGACGAATGGGTAGGTGATTGGGTGGATGGATGACAAAACACAAGAACTTGAATCTTTATATATTGGAAAAGCAGAAAAAAGGCAGGAATAGGGAGACAGAAGAGGAGGCTGTAGAGGCAGGCTGAGGTCAGATTATACCCCTGTAAGTGATTTTAAGAAATTCAGAATTACTCTAAGAGGCTGGAGAAACTATCACCTCTAGAAAGGTTTTGCTTTGTAATTCCTCTAAGAAGGGACATGATATTTGGAGAATCCTTGAATTGTATGACCTCTTATGTATTACTTTCTTTGATACCCAGAAACAAAGCTTTGCCCTGTGCTTTGATCCTATCAATGTTTGCTAGAGATACTATGGATTAAACAGCACATATTGAATTAGCTACTTTGAGTTACTGTATAAATTCACTTCCCTGGGAAGTCATCTCTGACCTCCCAAAGCAGAGTTAAGGCTCCCGCCTCTTGCCACTACAGTTCCAGCTGGTACCGGAGCAGGCGGTACTGCTTTGTAGTGTCTGTTTCTGTTACTTGCACTGGAGTGTAAACTCCTTGAGGCTGGAGAGGCTCTCTCGTTGGCTCCTTCAGCCCAGAAACGACAGAGAGTTGGCTGGTATCTGGATCCAGTCCATCAAGGTGTGTGTTTTACCTGTTTCATTTTGTGTTATGATAGCTGCCAACATTTTAGATTTTTAAAAAATCGATTTCTGGCTTCCATTGAAATTTTACAAAATGTGAAAATGCTGTGTGCATGGTCTCCACAGCTAGAGAGATTAAGTAGCTGCCTGTTCCTAGGCAGCATGCGTTCTCCTGCAGGCCACAGTCCCCGCCACTCTCTGTTGCTTCTAATGTTGAGGGTGTGATTATCTTGTCATTCAGCAGATGGCTGAGGTTTTTGTTTTGTTGTAGTCAAGAAATATAGTTCTGTATTCAGTTTGCCATCAAACAAGGCTACTTGTTGTTAAACATGGTGCTTAAAGCCCCTTTTGGAAAGTTAAGTTTATGGTACTAGTCCCCAAATAAACAGTGTTGTTATTTGGTGTTTAAAAGCATAGGCCTTCCCTGACCACTTGACATAGAAAAGGTATTAATTTTCTCCAAATTAGTATACAGACTCAACATAATTCCTAATAAAATCCCACCAAGATTTTTTGTAGACATAGACAAGATTATTCCAAAAATTTATATGAAAAATCAGAGGAACCATCATAGCTAAAATCATTTTTAAAAGAATAATAAAATAGAAATCTATCTATTTAATAATAATGAAGACCATATAGTAGTAACAGAGGGATAGATTTACAGATCTGTGGAACATAATAAAGACTCCAGAAACAGACCCATGCATATATGCCCAACTGATTTTTTACTTGTAGTTTAATGAAGGAAAAAAAGTCTTTTCTTCACATGGTGCTGGAGCAACTGCATCCATAGACAAAATATGAACCTCAATCTAAGTCTCACAGTGTACACAAAAATTAAATGGATAGAAGTCTTAAGTGTTGTATACTTTATGAACTTAAAGTTATAAACTTTTTAGAGAAAAAAAAACAATCTTTAGGATCTAGGTTAGGTAAAAATGTCTTACACTTAACACAAAACATGAAAGGAAAATTAGATAAGTTGAACTTCATCACAGTTAAAAACCATTTGCTCTGCAGAAAAAAAAAAAACAGTTAAGATGAAATGTCAGGCTAAAGACTTGGACAAAGTATTTACAAACTATCAATACATAGCAGACAAAAAATAGTTTTTAAAGTATATAAAGAGCCTCAAAATTCAGCATAAAAAAGATAATAATCCTAGAAAGCAGGCAAAAAAATTGAAAAGATGTTTCACCAAAGAGGGTATTTAGATGGCAAATAAACACTTCAAAAAGTGTTCAATACCATTGAGGAAATGCTAATTAATACTACACAATAAGGTATTACTATGTATCTATCACAGTGGCTAAAATAAAAAGTTGTGACAACACCAAATGCTGGTGAACATGCAGAAAAACTTGATCTGTCATATATTTTTTGGTGGGAAAGTAAAATAGGATACCCCCTCTGCTAAACCATTTTGCGGTTTTTTAAAAACTAAACATAATCCAGAAACTGCACTCCTTACATTTATCTTAGAAAAATAAAACTTTACGGTCACACAAGAAGCTGCACACCAACCTATACACAGTGTTTATAGCAGCATTCCTCATTAAAATGAAGTCGCTTGCCCAGTCGTGTCCTACTCTTTGCGACCCCATGGACTGTAGCCCACCAGGCTCTTCCGTCCATGGGATTTTCCAGGCAAGAATGCTGGAGTGGGTTGCCATTTCCTTCTCCAGGGGATCTTCCCGATCCAGGGATCGAACTCAGGTCTCCTGCATTGCAGGCAGATGCTTTAACCTCTGAGTCCTCATAGTTGCCCCCAAACTGAAAACACCCTGGATGTCCTCTAGTGGATGAGTGGTTATAGAAGCTGTGTTGTTGTTGTTCAGTTGCCAAGTCGTGTGTGACTCTACAACCACACATAAATTGAAAGAAATCATATATTTTATTTCATCTTAACTACAGTTGCTCGTAATGACAGATGTGCTCCTGTTGGACTCAACACAGCTTCTCAAACTCTGAAATCACCCTGGACACAGCCAGCTTCACTTTCTGTTTTACCTTGTTTTTGACACAGTACTTGTTTTGATTACATTAACAGCCAGAATCCAGCTTTGCAAAGATACTGTGTTATTAAGGGAAATAAACCATACACCAATGCTAAAATGTGAGTTCTCTTGTGCTAGTTCTCACAGATCCAATAGATGGTGATTGTTGCTATTTTTCTCTCAAAACTTAAAAATGTGTGAGTTTGCTGAAATATCATGGGGCACTTGACACAAACTGGGAGCTGCTGGTATAATGGTTTACTTTGGCCTCTTCCAACGCAGAATGCAGTAGATCCAAACCATTTGCTTTCTTCCTGGGACCTTCCCACTTGGAATGAGCCACCTGCTCCCAGACATACCTATGTCCCCAAGATGATCTCACAGTCAAACCACCCACCTTTAGGGAGCAAGAGTCATTTTCTGTGACTCAGCCAAGGCAGAGAAGATGTTTAGGAATGGATGCTGAGGCTCATTCCAAAGATAGTATGCAATTTGGGAAACTCCTCTTCCCCCAAAATGAGGTTCCACAATAAGCACCTAGAAGGTGACAAGCACAAGCCTAGTTACTAGGGTCACAAAAGTGAGTTAGGCCTTGTCCCCAAGCCCTTGAGTAATGGTTCTTCCAGAGATGACAGACAGCAATGATGTTATGGAAAAGCTTTGAAGTCTGCAGACCCTAATTTAAGCCCAGACTCTACCAACTTGTTAGTTTGGCCTTCCTGAGCCTTAGTTTCCATGTCTGTAAAACAAGAGTTAAAATGTCTGCATAACACCTTTTATCTCACAGGATCTAATGAGATAAATATTTGGAAACTCAGAACCTGATGGCCAGCATACAGCAAATATCTATTAATATGTTTGCCATCTTTTTATTAATAATCACTAATTGCCAACCAAGGTGACTTTGTCCAAGGGTGAAAGGGAATCCAAAGAACAAGATGTATTTCTCATGCTTCTCAGAAGAGATGGGCGTATCAGGAGATGGGGAGAGGAAGGAAATGAAGGTTTTGTAATGTCAGGGAGAAGCTGAAGAGCAGAGTTACACTGGCCTGGAAACTTCAGTCTCCTCTCCCTTCTGTAGGCAGAGAATAAGTGCTTGAGAGCTAAACCGATCTGTTCATCCCCTGTTCCTTTTTTTCCCTGTTAAATACATCCCTTAAAAGTGATGAACTTTCTTCCCCCTGATTCTGGCTGTCACTCAGGGACTGTTTTACCCAGCATGTGCCACATATGACATTTTTTCCCCCTCCTAGCCCAAAAATCATTTCAAAGTCAGGCTTAATATTTCTTCACAGATGTTATGTCACCTAGGCACAAGTGATCAATGTTGCAGAGTTGAGGTGGATCTGGTGGGGATCTCTCTCTAAGAGAGTGAGATGATGTGAGAGACCATAAAGCAGCCGTTAATTTCCCTCTCAAAGTGAAGAGGATTATGCTCAGTGGTGTAAAGCCGTTCTCTGGGTCCCCAGCCTAATTGTCTCAATTAGCACGCTGCATGGTCATCACAGGTGTAGCACATAATAGCTCTAGAAGGTTTTCATAGCCAGGCCAATTAAAATTTGTCATGGCGCCAGGAACTAACAGTGTGTATGCCGTAATGCCAAAAGTCAAAATGAGTTCTCTAAATAATAATTGCCTGCGTTTTGGGGACGGTTTACGGTTTTCAGCACATTTACACTTCCTTGATCTCACGTGTTCCTCTTGCGGAGGGCAAGCCGTTTAGGTGCGGAAACCAAAGTTGAGAGAGATTTAGTGATTATAGCCTTATTATTTATTACTATTATAGATTTAGTGATATAGTGATTATATTAATATTATTTTAGGACCCCAGTCATTGTGCCAAATTGCTCTTGATATTAAGTCCTTCAAGAATTTCCTCTAGTCCATCTGGCAGTAACTAACATCTATATATTACTTAACAGCTTTACAAAATGCTATTGTATCTATGTTTTTGTTGGGTCCTCCATAATATACTGGCAACCCACTCAGTACTCTTGCCTGGAGAATCCCATGGACAGAGGAGGCTGGCTGGCTACAGTCCTTAGGGTTGCAAAGAGATGGACATGACTGAGCATGCACCATAATATAGCATGGCAAATCAGTCTTCACTATCCCATTTTTATGTGCAAAACTCAAAACCTTAGAATATTTGTTGAAATTCTGCCTCTCATTTTTTAAAAAAAATTTTATTTTACTAAAGTATAATTGCTTCACAATATTGTGTTGGTTCCTGGTGTACAACAATGTGCATCAGCTCTAAGTATACATATATCCCCTCCCTCTTGAACCTCCTTTCTACCCCCCACCCCATGCCACCCAGGTCATCACAGAGTACCAAGCTGAGCTCTCTGTGCTATATAGCAGCTTCCCACTAGATATCTGTTTTACGCGTGGTAGTATATATATGTCAATGGTATATCTCATTTTGGGGTCAAGGAAGCTGGGGTTTCAGTGAAGTTATGTCACTTAAGGGTACACAGCTACCAAGTGGTGGGACTAGGGTAAGACCCCAGGCCTGCTGATTCTGACGCATCATTCTCTGATGCCTTCCCTGCATGCCCCGCTCTCTTTTTCTCTCTCTTGAGAGGTGCATTTTAGTCTTGGGACCCACTAAGAAAGTGCACTGACACTGCTATGAAAACACAGGTGTCTCCTGTTGAAAGACGGAAGGGCTTTGGGGCCGTGATTTATTTTCCTAGTGATTTAGGAATGGGTAGTTTATATTTTAAACTGAACAGAAACTTGACCCCTGGGCTTTTAACCACCTGATCTCTGTGGTGCTGAGCATGTTTGGTGAAGGGACTTGTGTTGGTTTACTGGCCACCCATCCGAGGCCGGTGGTGCATTTCAAGGACCCAAGGGGCTGTGAATGTGCATGAAGGCAGGATAAACGTCTTCACAGGCACAGCAGGCTAAGTTGAAAGACAGCCTGCCTAAGGGAGGAATGAGCTCTAAGCTGTTCTCCATCAGAACCCTCCAAAATCTCTTGAAGTAAAATGTTTTGTTCTTTGTTTCTTGGAGATGAGAAATGAGGAGGAGCCCCTTCTGGGCACTCCTGATGATTTTTTAGGTTAAGGCTGAGCCCGTGAGCACAAATGATTGCCTGGCTAGTGTCCTAGAACTGATGAACCACAGGGTGGTTCCCTGGTGATGTGTGTGAGGATAGGAATGGAATGTCACATTTCTCACTGCTGGAGGGGCAATGCTTTCCACCCATTGTTTACTGTGAAAGCTCTCTTCAGTCCCAGCCTGTCAGTTCTCCCTGGAGGAAGGCAGAGAACAAATTCTGCATTCCCTATGGTGCATTGAAGTCTAAGGGCCAGGTTCCTTTCTCCTGCAGAGCCAAAAATGATGATTTCCTCAAGAGCAAATGGTTTCCCTTGCCTCTTTGGCTGCAGTATATCTGCGTCTGCTCTGCCATTCCATCAAAATCTGGGGTGCAGCTCAAGGAGCCAAGTTGACAACATCTCAACACAAATGGCTTCCTTTATATTTGAAAGAAAGAATTGGAATTGGAAGTGGGAGAAAATGTAGGAACAGCCTACATTTTTTTCATATTTTTAAATATGATTTTAGAAAGAACAGGTATCTATTTAGGTAAATACATATTTATTTGTAGATGATTATGTATAAGGACTTCCCTGGTGGCTCAGACGGTTAAGCATCTGTCTACAATGTGGGAGACCTGGGTTCGATCCCTGGGTCGGGAAGATCCCCTGGAGAAGGAAATGGCAATCTATTGCAGTACTATTGCCTGGAAAATCCCATGGACAGAGGAGCCTGGTAGGCTACAGCCCATGGGGTCGCAAAGAGTCAGACACAACTGAGCGACTTTACCTATGTATAACCATATATAGATTTAAATTTTTTTGCCACTTTTATAAAGATGTTTCAGAGCATGGTACGAATAAATCTGCACTTGACGTAGCTTAATGCAGTGGCATTGATTTCTGCCTGCTAAACCATGATTCTCTCTCAGTGGGGAAGGATCAATAAGACCAGGGAGGCCCACTTCTGCATGTCATCAGTCTTGGCTTTAATCTTGGCAGTCCTGGTTACAGACCACTCAATCTGGAGGCATACTGATTGGCAGTGATATTTTCTCGATGATTTGGGATCATATTTGGGATGTGTTTTAGTTTCTGACTCGGCATATGATTCCTCTTCCTTTGGGCTTTATAGTTTGGTACGTGGTTTCTCCCTTATACTGCAAATGATCTATTGGAGGAAAGCTTGGGGAAAATTGATTTCACAGAGAGAAGAATTGAGATAATTTATAAACAGAATCAGAAAAGAAAAAAAAATTGTAAATATAGTATCTTAATGCTTGCTGCTGCTGCTGCTAAGTCGCTTCAGTCGTGTCTGACTCTGTGCGATGCCATAGAT